>VZRE01015484.1:0-161800 GCA_013396775.1 Cephalopterus ornatus
AACACTGATCCCTGGGGGACACCACTTTTTTTTTTATTTCATTGTTTTTATCATCAGACTATTTTCTGTCCATTTTCTCAACTTTAAAGTTCCCCTTAGCCTTCATACATGAAAATTGGCCATGGAGTTTTCAATGAGAACAATATATGCCTTGCTTTATCATCTCATAGAACTGCTTTTGTATTCATTCAGAGTTCTGAAGCAGTTTACTGAATGTATTATGACTTTGTTGAGAATTAACATAACTGTTGGAAGCCTTGGTGCTTCAATCAGAGGACAGTGCTTGTGATTACACAATTTAAAATGATGCTCCAGTTGACCCGTGACACTCGATCATAGGGCTGGCCACCTAGCCCACCACCTTCTCATAAAAACTTCAAGTTCTGGACATTCCTGCTCTCAGCAGCCTGTTCTAGTGTTTCACTGCTCTCACTAGATTGCCTGATTCTCTTTATACCTGAGGTACATTTTATATCTTTGAAGATAATAATTTTGTGCCCATTAGGTTTTCTAGGCTTTCAGCCTACATTTTGAACATTCTTCTCACAGGTTATGCTCTCCAGATTTCTGATTGCTTTTATTGCCCTCTTCTGAATTCACAAGACTCTCCACATCTCTCTTCAAGAGTGGGACCAAAAGCTAGAAACAAGACTTGAGCCGAAACCTTTCAGTGCTGAGGAAGGTCCAGGATTCTAGTCCTGTTTACCCATCCCACCATGGCATTTGCCTTTATACTGTTAATCTATTATATTTTTACCATTCAGATTAATCCCCAGAACCATTCCTGTAGAATTATTACAAGCCTGTTTCCTGTATTGTGTAGGTGCTATGTTTCCTGATTCTAGCATTCCCATATGTGTATCAATTCTTTTTTAAAAATATGCAATTTTATCAGATAGCTCTTTCCATATCAAGGGATGAAGCTTATTCCCTAACTCTGTCTCTGACAATTACATCACCCTAGGTTGTCTCCAGCATAGGTCCTATGTTCTGAATATTTCTGCTTATTGATCATAAGAAATTTAATCCATTTCATCTTCCCACTTTGTGATTATAGTAGAACTTTATCTGAATGGTGAGCAAGTTTTTTCTGCTCAGTCTTCTTCCAGATGATAAAGTCTTTTTCTACATTGCCCCATTAACCACCTAAATTTATGAAATTTTATGAAAATTCATATACTTCCAACCAAGAGATTGTGGTAAAATGAATCTGTGGGCTTCCTTTTTAAATCTTTCTCACTAAGTAAAAATCCGCTGGTCCAAGACATTCTTGCTTTTACATGAGACAGTCTGTTTTTGCCCATCAGCTTCTGAAACCTTATTCCAGAGCTGAGAAAACCAAAGACCTCTTGACAACATCACCTGCACAGCCACACTTTAATCTCCAGGATGTATCTTTTTTGATGAGCTATGAAGCTTATCATCAAACACTGATAACACCAACCCTTCTTTTTCCAAAGCTTCATCCTCATTTTGTGTTTGCTTAGGATAATAACTTCCTGTAGTATTGCTGGTGCAATAATTTGAGGCAGCAGATGAATTTTGCTATCCTTTACAACATCCTGCATTCAAGTTACCCCAGAGGTACATCAGGGTTTGTTCATAGACCCTACTCAATACTGTCAGGAAAGGCTCATCTGTTGTAATTCTCTGCTGGCTGTTTCAGACAGGAAAACATCAATATTGAGAAGGTGTGCACAAAATCAAGCTCCTTCTTCACTTTTTGTGCCGCTTCCTAGCTTCTTTCCTTTAAGATCCCTGCATGCATCTGACATTGGTATTTTCTTGATCTCCAGTGCTGTTCAGTCCTACTGTGGCAGCTTCCCTAGTTGCTTCCCAATAGATTTCTCAATGGGCACTTTATTCACTGGGAAACCTGCCTTTCCTGGCCTTTGCTTGTGGGGAAATCAGGCTTCTCTTCTTACAGATTAGATGAAGGACCTGGTTGGCAGCAAGTAGTCAAAGATCTATGTAGGAGAATATTTGGTAACAGATACGGTTTCATTTTTATTCCCGCAGCAGGTGATCTTTGTCAGGGTTTTTTTTAAACAATTTTTCAAAGTCCTTTAAAGCTCTTCTCTTTGTGCAAATTGGCCTCTTTGCAAGTTTCTATATTTCTTAGCTTTTAAATTACTCTTGCCTAAATAATATACCTTAGAACCTTTATTGTCATAGATCATATTGGCTAGGGTCAGCCCTACAGAATATGCATGACCTTAGCTGTTTAATAGCTTGGCATCCACCTGCCAGCAAAAACCAATTCATAGTGCAATCTGCAGTCTATTCCAGGCAAAAAAAGCTAGAAGCTCCTACTTAGCTTTTTGTTGGTTTGTTTCAAAGCAGGCTAATTTCATGTTGTAACTGCTAATACTTTCCTACAGAAGATGTCTTACAAAATTTGGAATTTTGTGAAATCATAATTAAAAGTCAATCACTTTTTGTCTTTTTAGAATTGTTCTTTTTTTTTTCTGTGTGAAGTAATAAATATTTATAGTTAATATTTCTCATTACTTCTATTTTACCATTTTTTGGAGACGTTTTAGTTATACTTGATAATGAGGCTCCACTTATGATTACACCCTGTCGTCATGAGTAAGATTTCTTTTTCTTAAAGATTTCTATTTCTTAAAGATTTACTAGCTTGATTTCCTTTACTGCTCATTTAAAAAAATACTAAGTAATGAGCCATTGTTTTATAGAAATCATGTTATGGTATAATAAAACAATATCCATTTGAACTAATTTTTTTCTTATAAATATATATATATGCACATAAACTGCATTTTATAAAATGTATAAACTCTCATTTTAGCATTTTTTTTTTTAACTTTTCAGGGTTTGGAGGGTTCTTTTCTTAATTCTCAATTTTCACTATTATTTTTTCATAGTTTTGCTACTATCAATGTAACTTTGGTTATATTGTTTTAATTATTGGCATGATATTAATTTTTCAGTTCTCAGGCAAGGTCTCATTTTCTTCAATTTCTTTTTGAAAAAGAAAATGAATGGCATAGAAAAATTCTCTGGACTGTTCTTTCTACCCTCTTGAGAGGAAGCAACCTAAAAGAAGTACATAAAAACCTCTCTTAGCACCTATTGTAAGCATTGAAGTAACAGAATTTTATGCTACTGTGAAATGCAGATTATCATCCTCCCCACCCTCTGCCAAGTCACAAAATGCAAAACCTAAAAGATAGAATCTACAGAAATGGACTGAAGCTGAACATTGATCCCCTGTAGCATGGGAGGGTGCAAACCATTACTGCACAGCTTATTGCTCCATCCCTACTGCTGAAGTTGAATGAATATTTTCTAAATGGATGCTTAGTTTGGGCTTAAGACAAAATAATGTACTAAGTAGAGATTCCATCAAAGGAAATGATGGTGGGCACCAAGGTCATTGTACAAAGTTAAAGAACAGCCAGTGCATAGGATCTGAATTAGAGTGCACTGGTGTCAACACAGTCTCCTCTTAACTTCCTATCCAGTATGCCTTCATTAATACAAGGAGCAAAAACTATTAAGCACAAGCCTTTACTTCAACTTACCCTGACCAACCTGAATTTTTTTTATTAGGACCACAGAAGTTTTCTGGACATAATATTCTGGAAACATTTAATAAAAAACCCTGATAATAATGTGTTACTTTGGCTTTCATTCTTCTCATTAATGTTTAAATATGCAGATTTCTTAAAAGATGGATAGTCTTATTTCTGCTTAGCTCTGCTTGCAAATAATGAGCCCAATGGCTCAAATCAGAAGACACAGCTTGCAAAGAAAGTGGAAAATTAGAGATTTTCAGTTAAGCAGTGTGGTAGTATCTAAAAGCATAAGTGAGTGGCGTGTCCACTGTTTATCAAAATTTCACATAGGTGTCTGTGAGTAAGATTTTGCAACGAGCAGGGAAGTGGCTGAACAGTATTTGTTTTCTGTATGTTTCTCAACCAATAGATTACTCAAAGAAAAATACATACATAAAATAAATGAGAAAACATGTGAAATTGATGCTTGCAGTGCAAGTGAACCCTTGTAAACTGGATTGTCTATAAACTAAGTAATGATGAGTGCTATTTTTTATAAGTATGATTTCTGCCGGTGTTCATTGCATATGCAATGTTTGCATATATACCCTTTTACATTCATGTGCCACTACACCTTACTCTTCTGTATGTATCGTACAAAGGGTCACTCAGCAGCACATAGTATCCTTAATTGTAGCATTATGCAAAAAATGCCAAGGAAAGTTTCTTGTAAGTTATGGGTCTAACTCAATACCCTATCAAAGAGCAAGGACATGCCCATTAGCATTTCTTTTCCATTTAAATAAGTTTTTTTTACTGCTTTCAGTAGGCAGACAACACTCTAATGAAAGGATGTCCCATAAAAGAGTCACATTACTAAAATCTAGTGCCGGATTATTTATCATACTGATTGTGTGATTTAATAAAAACTATCATTTTATACCTTTTCATGAACCTTTTGCCCTGGCTCCATTCCTTCAATATGCTCGGATTCAGCAGATCCTTCACCAGCTGCCATTTTCCTTTGAATGTGTGCATTTTGTTCACGCAAAGCTACAATCTGCAAAAGAAAGAAAATAAGTGGTCAATATACATAAGAAACCAGAAAACAACCGAGCAGGTAATTTGTTAAATCTATTAACAATTCAATGCTATGTTGGCCACTTGTGGCATTTGCAAAACTATTAGATACAAAAAGGTTTAAAAACCAAACATAATAATGCTGTCTAAAGGCCATTAAGGATACAGAGAAACCCATAAATGACGCGATAGTCACCACTGTCTTGCCTTCTATCCTTCCTTTGTGCTAGGATCCTTTTTTTTTTTTATGTAGCTTGAAAGATGAAACAGTAGTTAGCCACTGATTTTTTTAACACCAAGAGAAGAAGACTCATTCTTTTTATATAGAATTTAATGGATGCCAAACTGGTGTCATAGCAAAACAGTACCAAAAGGCTATGAATTAAAACCAAGTGATGTAAATCAAAGTGCTAGTTTTCTACAGCTTCCCATCTGTTAGTAACAGCAACATATGTTTTAGATGTTTTTTTGTTAAGGAAAACATGTACATTAAAACCCTCTACTGTGGTATTCATTGACTATTTTAGCACATATGCAAGTAGGTTTTATTGTATTTAAAGTATTGGTTATTTATTGGTAGTGCTACTAAAAATCCCATTTAATGGTTATGTTTAAATGCTGATTGTAAAGATCATTTGAACCCCTCTGACCAACATTTGGGATCTCACGGACACATCACTTCAAACAACTTTTCCTTAATATAAATGTTGAAAACTGTTGTAATATGAGTCAGGCTGATTCACTGCTCACTAAATTCCAAGTTACAGCCCTTGCAGAAGTCATGTGGCTCCCACTGACTTCAGTGCCAAGACCAAGACTTGAGGGCAACATTTCATCAAAGGCAATTATAGGAAACTATAAGAGTGGGAATTAAAACTGTCTGAGACTATCTGTGTCTTTTGGGGTTGTACAAATACGCTGAGCTTTAAAATATTTTGCTTAAGTAAGAGAATTACGTCTGTCTTAAATAACAGAAAAAGCTCTATATGATCTCATTAGCACAGTCTCATTTTGTACACATTAACTGTTAAGTGGTATTTTTCTGAATAGCTTCACTCAGTTCTTTTTCTTTGGGGTTCAAGTAGTTCCCAAACCAAAACTACTGCAATCATGGTTCCCACCAAACAAAAGTAGCCATCAGTTAGTGCTAAAAGAGACTTTCAGGGAGATTGAGATACTTCAACATATGTGTTATAAAATCCTGATTTATGTAGTGCAATTATGGATAATTTGAAAAAAAACGTAAAATCACAGGATACGCTAACTGGCAGACAAAAATAGATCTGAATTTTTCATATAATAATCTTTTGTTGATCCATTAAAGTGCAGACATCATTATGCCTTTATTTTGAATTATCATCTGTATCTAGTGCTAATCCTTACAGCTCTTCAGCTCAATAAGAATGCTGTTTAAACGTATTCCAAAATAGTTCAATTTTTCTTAGCCTCTATTGGTCTTTAGATACCATGAGACCACTACTTTTCAAGAAAGTAAATAAATACATTTTAAAACAATCAATTGTTCCTTCAAATTAAAAGGCAAATAAAAGAATACAATATCATGTATCATTATTTGGAGGGATTTTCTTGATTTTCTGATGTTAGGGAACAATCTCTTTTCCAAAAATACATCCTTGTTAAGCCTTATTGTTTCCAAGATTTTATTACTGTAATGAATGCACAGAAAATATATACAGGAACAACAAAGAGTTTGAAGTCTGGCACATCTTAGAAGTTTCAGCTCTAGGGTACTCGTCAGATAACAGATTAAAATTGTGAAGAAGCACACAGATAACTTGTTTTCATACTTGTTCTATTCTTGATTTAAAGAATATATTAAGGCAGAATTAATGCTCCTAAGGGAGCATGGAAACTCTCCAGTTTCTTACAAATAAACATGAATTTTTGCTTTTCACTTTGTTCAAGAAAAAGGTTTTAAATTGCTATCATGTTCTGTTTATTACTTACTTATTTCTTACTTAACTTTCAATAATGCACAAATTATTTGCAAATGTGCTAATTTAATCAATGAACCATTTGTGTAACTTTCTAAACAGGTAGCCAAAACATGGTACAAGCGATAATGATGAAGAAATTAAGTGAAGGTGAAGACAGAGATGACTCTTAAATTTTTTCCTAGGTAGACCCTGAATCTTCTTCAATTTTAACGATTATTACAACAGCAGACAGTGATAATATCAGAGATCTAGCTAAGAAAATGACTGTTGAAAATAGATAAAATTCAGTAATATTATTTTTGAGAAATGCCTTTTTGTTCTGTTGATGCTTTTATGTTTACGATATTCAGCTTCAAAAACCTACTACAAAACATGTCCACAGATAGCTTTCCAAGTACATACATACTATCTAAACCTCTAAGGTTAAATGCTTAATGGTTTGCATGCTAAGTTCCTTTTTTAAAAAGTAAAAGGTAATATTTTTAAGGATGGTATCATAGCTACTGAAAACAAACCAAAACAACCCCAACTCCCAAGACAGATTAATAGAAATCAAATTTGGATAAATACATTAAACTATTTAGCATTGTTGTACCCCAAACTGGAAATCAACCTAAATACTCAAGTCCAAATTATACCTTCTAGAATACGATCAAACATATCACATTTTTTCCTTATCAGCTGCTAATTGCGGACCTGAAATGATCAGATTCCTTTTCTGAAATCACAAACATTTTTCTATTTAGCCCACTTGACACGGACCCAGCAACACCTTTCAATGAGACTCTAAACAAGAGTGTAAAATTTCAAGTCTCTCCATAGTGAAGTCTAAAGATAGCTGCCCGTCACAAGTCTAAATTTTTCTCGCTGTTTTTTTGCCAAGCAGGCAGCAGAAAAATGAAGCAATTTTTGTCAGTTTAAGAATAAAATGTAGAGTATTACCTGTCTAGTTGGACCTTTCTAAGTTTTGTAGCTTAAGCCCATCAAAATACCCTCTACCGTGAAAAGTTCCTTTAGCTTATTCTCTTCTCACAGGCATGTTGATCTTCAACATTCTTATCACTTTTGTATGTTAGTTTTCTGACTGACCAGCAATATCGAAATTTCATAATGATATAGATAACATGAGACTATAAATCAGTAAGGACTAGCATAATTTCCACCTATTTAGCAAGGGAAACAGTCTGATCACTAACCATAGTAGGAAACTAAGATTTTAAAATGAAAGAAATGAAAGATTCACATTGTGCTTCAAAAAAAACCACAAAAATTTTAAGGATAACCAAAAAGGAAAGGAAAAACTAACACACAAAAAATATGCCAATAGTCTTATTAGACAAAATAAAAATAAACTGGAACACAAAAGCTATTCATGAAGATGCAATGGATTTATTCACAGCACAAAGTCTCTCATGAGACACAAAAGGAAGCAGGAAAAACATTACATGCTTACTTTGAGTATACTGCAAATTAACTAATTTAAAATTATTTCAGAGGTGTGAGATCAGAATCCATTTCTAAATATACAAAATCCTAAATGACTGTGTACCTCTGCTGCTGAAACTTGTTTGAGTGGCCATTTGTTACCTCATTACAGTTTCAGGCTTCAGGTAATTAACTTTACTATCAATACTTAAAATAATTCTCTATATAGTGATAGGACAAGGGGGGATGCCCTTAATCTGAAGGATAGCAGGTTTAGATTAGATATTAGGAAGGAGTTCTTGACTTATTACGAAGTTACAGTGCATCACCACTTTTTGAACAGGTTGCCCCAAGAGATTGTGGTCACCCCACTCCTGGAGGTGTTCAAGGCCAGGTTGGATAAAGCTCTGAGCAAGCTGGTCTAGTGGAAGGTGTTCCTGCTTGTGGCAGGGGAGTTGGAACTAGATGATCCTTAAGGTGTCTTCCAACCCAAATCTTTCTGATTCTGTGATTCTAAAACAGCAATGAAAAGGAATCACCAAATCCTTACACTTTTTTTTTATTAATTGCCTACATCAGATCCATTTTTAATTGTGCACTTGGTCTATGCAGTCTCATGTAATTCAAAAATCTCATATTTATAGAACTCCAATCTTGCCTCCTTACTTCTATACACAAATCTTGAGCATCAATGAGCTATTATTATATTTCTGCAGAGCAGTAAATAACTCTCTCACTGCAAAACTTCCCCACAAAGCACCGGCATTCAACCCCTTATAGTTCTGCTCAGAGACATGCGATGTTTTGGCTGCTTTCTGCCCCAGGTTTTGGTGTTCTGGACTTTATACTGTTTCGACCATGTACTAAAAGATGACTGCTACTTTGCAACCAGATGTGTAAGAACAAACTTGCATTAATTTCTGATTTGATTCATCAAATTACTTCAAAACAAATAAGAAAGCAGTATATAACCTAAAAAACACTAAGAAACTTGTCAGATATCTTTGTTCAGATATAATTGATAAAAATATGTGAGAAAATATTTCTCTGTTCAAATATTAAGTGGAAATCCCTCAAGGTTGGTGGAAAGGAACTAAATGCATTCGTTTTTCTGTTATGAATAATGGTGATATTTGATCCATAAGTAGCACTGACAATTTTGGAAAGAAAAATGACAACTTTAGACAGGCAGAATGATTTTGTAGTTGAAAACTCAGGTGGATTCATGATTTGGAACTCTGAGATGATTGCTGCTGGTGGTGATTAGATTTGGTGTGAATGAGAGAATACTGACCAGCGAGGGACCAGACAAAATAATGCCCTCACAACTAGGCTTTTCCTGTAAGTGTTCTGACACCCTCAGGGAGAAGCTGTTGTTACTATCAATTGTATAACATACTGTAAAATACAAAAATAGCATTCTGGGTACTTTTCTACACAAAGCAATTTCCTTTGCTTGAAGTCTTGGTCCCCAAGGCCTTGTTCCTAATGCTGCTGTTCTGTAAAAAAAGATCACTGCATATCTGACTCCAGCACAGAGCATGGTCTACACAGAGAAAAAACATAGTTTCAGCCTTTGTCATCATGTATCACCCAGCGACTTAGGGCAGAATTACAATAAATTAACTGAAAATTTTGAATTTTTCTGGCTGACACACTGCAGCATAACTCAATAGCCGAAGTGTTGAATGCTTAGATTAAAGTGGTTAGCGGATTCCTTCTATAAACACTAGGAAAAAAATAAGACCAGTGGGTCATCTATGTCTGAAATAGGTGGGATTAACACCATGCATCTATTTTTTCCTCACTGGAGAGAAAATAGACTAGACAATCCCATTATTAAGGCTAAATTAAAACTGAATATATACCATCAAAGGACTAAAGGAATTCCATAAATAAGTCAAGTTATAAAATAAAAGCATTTCTGCAATATACACTAACCTGGTCCTCCCACTTCTCAGACACAGTGAAAAAAACCATTCCAGTTGTCTTTTGCATGCATACTTCCCTTCTCCCAGTGTGATACAGTACAGAGCCCTGTACACAGTACAGTACAGAGAAAAAAAAATACATGCTTTCAAAAGTATATGGCCTCTTTGTAGGCAAAATAAAATCCCATTCTAATTTTTAAACTAGCTCCATAATCAATTTCTCTGTTGTTGTTTTCCTTACTGTTTTTGCTATTTAAATTGTATTTGAAACCACTTGCAAGTAATGGATTTAAATGTCATTACTGTAAGCATCTCGATACAATTTTGCTTTTCACTGAATAAATTACAGTATGTAGAGATATAAGGGTATTTAATTAATAAATATTTCAGGCCAAATGTTTACAGAGGTTTCTTTTTGTAGGATTCTTTTAATATTTAAAACAGACCCTTTTTTAATTTAATTAGCACAGTTGTTCCACTTTGAATTTATTTAATTTATCATTAAATTGGTTTAGAACAAGACAAATATACTCTTTTGATGTTAACAGAGGCTCTAAACACCCATATATATGATGCTGGACCGTTCTCTAAAACCAGTAAGAACCTGGATCACTTAAAAAATGTAAGGCTTAAGAGAAAACAATTATTTTAAGCTTTTGAAAAGCTGTTTTTCATAAACCTTGTCCTACTTTAAACCAATGAATTTCTTTCTGTGATTTTCCAACATTGAAACAAATCTGTCCCAAGCAATTAAATTCACTGACTTCATGTTTTTCACTTTGTTACAGATGACAGATCTGGAAGAATTTTAGTTCAATCACCTCTTATTAAGGTATTTCTTTTTACATATGTAGTATGCCAAACCAAACTTCTTGTGACTATGTTGTGCCAATTTTTCATCCAGATCTTATTTGAGTAAGTCCTTCAGAGAATAGTGAAATTGCCTACTTGGATGTCCTCCTACCCTATTCTTAACAGTTTATATTTAAATAGTGCTAAATAGCAAATTTCAGTCTACTGAAAATATAATTCAGATTCTTGGACCACCTTCTGACCTTGCTTTAATTTTGTCAGGGGTAGTTGTGTTAAGCTTTAAGCAATTTCTGTAATTTTATATGGCAGATATTATGTAGCACAGAAAAGATGCTTGGAGACTGAGGTGATTTCCTTCTGTTTCAATTAAATCCTGATTCTTAAACATAAGTGTAATCTTTTCCAGTTATATATCTAATTTGTATTAAAGTCAACACGCACAGCCTTTCAGAAGCCACTGGTTAGAGAGATCAGAGATATTTAAATAGGGGCATTGAAATTGTTTCAATTGTACAAAAAATTTGTAATTATAAATATTTTATTTTAGCTATAGGGACAAAAATGAACATTCATTTTCCGCACATTTTAAATATAACTTTTGGAAGCAATTATAATGGTAATCAGCATTTTTTTGTTATTAGGATCATGTATAGACAATACACTATACTTCTTTCACTCTTGTGGACTACAAACACAGGGCAGGATGCACACCAAGTTGGGCAGGAGTGTTGATCTGCTGTAGGAAGGCTCTGCAGAGGCATCTGGACGGGCTGAATCAATGGGCCAAGGCCAATGATATTAGGTTCAACAAGCGAAGTGCTGGGTCCTGCTCTTGGGTCACAACAACCCCATGCAGTGCAACAGGCTGGGGAAGAGTGGCTGGAAAATGATCTTGGCAGTGGGGTGATCAACAGTCAGCTGAACACGATCCAGCAGTGTGCCCAGGTGGTCAAGAAGGCCAATGGCATCCTGTCCTGTATCAGAAATAGTGTGGCCAGCAGGACTAGGAAAGGGGATTGTCCACCTGTACTCGGAGCTGGTAGTGCTGAACCTTAAATCCTGTGTTCACTTTTGGTCCCCTCACTGAAAAAACAGACATTGAGGTGCTGGAGTGTGTCCAACAAAGCTGGTAAGAGGTCTGGGGCACAAGTCTGATAAGGAGTGGCTGAGGGAACGGAAGATCTTTAACCTGGAGAAAAGGAGGCCTGGGGGACCTCATCACTCTCTACAACTACCTGATGGGAGGTTGTAGCAAGACGGGTGTCAGTCTCTTCTCCCAGGTAACAAGCAGGAAATGGCCTCAAGTTGCACCAGGGGAGGTTTAGATTGGATATTTGGAAAAATTTCTCCACTGAAAGGGTCTTCAGGCATTGGAATGGGCTGCCCAGGGAAGTGGTGGAGTCACCATCCCTGAAGGTATTTAAAAGACGGTAGATGTGACACTCTGGGACACGGTTTAGGGATGGTCTTGGCAGTGCTGAGTTAGCAGCTGGACTCAGTGATCTTAGAGGTCTTTTCCAACCTTAAGGATTCTATGATTGTATAATTCTATGAATGTCTGCTGTAAATTGAAAGAACAGGACTTACATAAAAAACTCAAATATGTCAAAATATTAATTTTAATTGTGTTTCTCCATGACTAAAAAGGAATATTTTAATGATCCTACTCAAAAGATAATATCCATATTTAATTAGAATCCCACTGGATAGTTTCTGCTTTTGCTGTAATTTTAATGACTCTCTCAGTTAAGGTGTGATAGATTTAGCTGCAGCACTTTAAGATATGCCTTCATCCTCTCAGCCTATCAGCAAAATATCAGAAGCAGCATGAGTAAGCATCCAGGAATTTCTCATCACAAACTTCCCCTTCAACAGTTTCATAAGAGCACCAAAGTGTTTCCCAAACCCGGGGCACCTGTGACTCAAATGCCTTCTCAGCACTAGACAACAGCAGAAGAAAGTCTGAGATTCACAACCTTGCCTAATAATGTAAACTCCTTCTCTTCTACCAAAGTAGATAACTTTGATAGATAGAATAAAGAATGGACTAAGACAAAATCAGATATATTTGCTTTCACTGCAGAAAAGCAAAGGCAGAATTTTGGAGCTATCCATTTGCAAATTAAATTAATAAATGCACATGGAAAAGTGAGCTATTGGCTTCTGGTGGTGGAAGGGAACCTTTTTCCTAGAGTAGTAGCTAAAATCTCAGTATGTGTCAGTATCATGATCAAATGAACTGCACAGGACTGATGAGTGGCTATGTACATAGCATTTGAAAGAGAGAATGCAAGATGCTCTTCAGGCTATCATAAATGTACATTCTGATTTCATAAACGAAACACATAGATCCATATAGTGTCTTTTGAAACAGTAGATAAAAATGAATCTCCATGAAGATGACTTTGGTTTCAAAATGCTTTAGTTTTTCCATTCAGCAATGCAGGTTCTGAGCTTTCCAACCAACTATATTTAAAAGTGCAAAGATGGACTTAAGACTTTTCACAACAGGTAGGAGTCAAAATACCTTTGGACCATACAGCTTTATAATCAACATTAGCCACACTTCAAGGGAACAAAATAAAAGGCCTTTTCAGATTGAAACAAATAACTTTGGAAGTCAGGGAATAAAACCATCAGCCCTAAAAATATACTCTGGGCTCACTTTGGGGGAAGAGAAAAACATTTTTCTTTATTTTTTTTTAATTTAGGGCTTTGTCTTCTCTCCTACTCAACTAAGCAAAACAAAAAGAATCAGTCAAATTTGCAAGTAGGGTACTCTGAAAATTCACCTGTGAAAGAAGTGTTTGTGTCTGACTGACTGACAACCTCAGCTAGGTTTATTTTCTATTTGCCTAGATTTCAGTGTATTTTATTGCTATTTAATGGTAAGCTTTCTAGAAACTTTACACAATTGAGTCCTTTTAAACCTGTCCTGACATGTCAAGAAAAATATTACTTTATTCAAAGAAAAAAACTGAAGAAGTTGTGAGTAATACATATTTTCCACATATTTACATCAGGAATTCTTCTCTTCCTTCCTTTTTGAGATTGCTGAACTCTTATAAATATCGCTGTTAAGCTTTCATTGCTATGCAGAAATAATAATTAAGGTGAAATCATCCTCATGAGGAAGCCTTTATAACCCTTGGAGATCAGACAGTAACAGAAAATCAGACAGTAATAGATATAAATAATGGAAATAAAAAAATCTCTGATACTTAGTACACCGAGCTCCAGCTCTCTTTGATGGTTTAAGTAGGTCTTTACCCTCTATGCTTCAAGTTCTCTCAAAGAAACCTAAAACCTCTTGCTTCTGCAGCCTCTGGTATTTCTTGATTATTTTATTATTAAAATCTTGATGATGGCACTGCCTTCTGTGCCCCTGTTTTTATGGTGGCTAGCACTGTCAGACTCCACTTTCATGTCACTGAAGTGCAAATAATGAATGAAAACATGCAAAAATGACTGGAAATCTTTGGGAGATTCGTAATTTTAAATGGAAAACATGAAAATACTAATGACATGGTCTTTTACTGTTGATGGTCTGTGCTTATGATAACTATTGACAGGTCCTGGCTGTTTTACTGACATGCCTATGAAGGTCACTTGTGTTTGTGACAAGAGTGCTGTGGTTGAGAGGCAGCATCCGGCTGTGGCACTCCACTGGCTGCCGTCCCTCTACACAGAGTCCTGACTCCTTCTGAACGCTAAATGCCCGGATCAACAGTAATTTTTACACTCTAGAAGTAATACCTTACCATTTTAGGCTGGTAACAAGGCACTGCAGTTTATTAGTCTCCTTCATTATGAATTCTGCACCAAATTGTTACTGAATAACTACCTGTCTTGTGCTATTATGTGTAGTCCAGAGCATGCACCACTTACTTCTATGGCAGCATTTTGTAAACAGAACAGGAGTAATTTAAAGCAATTGTGCAGGTGCTATTATGGAAAAGAATATCTGTCAAGATTTTTCTCCGAAGATTACCAGGAGCATTTCAGTATATTTTCTGCAGAAACCCTTATCTAAGTAAACAACCCCCCTCCTCCCCCCACCCCCCCCATCTTCTAC
The DNA here is from genome assembly GCA_013396775.1 of Cephalopterus ornatus. Classification (NCBI taxonomy): domain Eukaryota; kingdom Metazoa; phylum Chordata; class Aves; order Passeriformes; family Cotingidae; genus Cephalopterus; species Cephalopterus ornatus. The sequence goes on from VZRE01015484.1 coordinate 14,804, forward strand.
AGGACTAACACAATGCAAAANAGGACTAACACAATGCAAAAAATAATGAAAAATATCAATCACATGGTTGCATTATATTGTGTATTTGACACCTGCTGACTAATTTCATTTTGCTGCCTTTTTTTTTTTTGCCTAACCGAGCTCAACAAAAGAGTAGCAAAATTATTGTTCTTTCATTATTACTCTCACAAAGACACTGTTAATGTACCAGAACCAGTACTCAGAAGCTCCAGAATTAATTGGTAGTACAGGGTCTGATTTCCAGCTGATGAGAGCTGAGGATGGTCTTGAAAGAAACATTAAAATATTCATCCTTTTCAACAATATATGAGTTATTGAAACACATATACACATTGTGTATATATATGTAAAATATATATTATAATATATATACACATATTGTGTTTATATAATTACATAAACCCTGTATATGTAATTATGTATACATATATATATGTTTATACGTACAACCATATTTTTAGTATCCAGGACATTGTCCATAAATAAAATTATGTGCCTATAGGGCTTTATGTAGTTGCTCTTAGTACACAAGCATTTAGTTAAAAACACTCTTGTTTAAGGTATATATTTCAGTTTGAAAAATCTGGCTCAGGTTGGAATGGAATGTTTAGCTATTTGCACTGCAAATCCATTTTCCTCTTCTGGTTACATTAATGCATTTCCCTATGGGTAAAAACAGTCTTCCGCAAATAAAATTTTGTATTCTTTGTCTTCATATTATCACCTAGAGACTTTGAGATTGTTTAGATTTATTTTGACTAGACACATCTGTTATGAAAACTACTATTCTGAATATGTAGTCGGTTTTATTATATTTTTCTATACAGTGAATCTGTATTAAAATCACCATCTGTGTTACTGATTGTAGAAAACATGAAAATACAATAGATAGATAGGATATGAGGAATATCCAGAAAGGAAATGAACCTTAACCCAGAAATATAATTAAACAGCATCAAAGCCCTGATCTGCATGTACCAACTGAAGAAATTCCAACTTAAATCTAATTCCCAGTCTGTTGAAACTGAAGCACAGTAAAGTGAATTAAAGTTTGTATTTCAAATATTAAACTAAATGTAGCCATTTAATTTTAGTCAAGATCTTAACACTTTTCAATGACATTCTTACTGGGAATAATTTTTCCCCAGATTTCTCCAGTGAAAATCAAGGATATGGGCCTCACTGATAAAAATTTTATCTATTTCTTAATGATAAAGAACATTCATCGTAAGTGGAACATCTAAACCAATGTTTTTATCCTAGGATTACTGCTGAAAGTAATCTAATTTGATAGTCACTTTCTAATGCCATGGAATGATACATACAGTTTCTTATTTTCTTCTTCTGTAACCATGTATTCCACAGGGTTAAAGGTGTCCAAATTACACTCTCCAGGTGCAAAGCCAAGCAAGCAGGTTCATTTTTTTATAGACTGAGATAAGTCAAGCCCACTACAGCTCCTCTTGGAATAATTCCACCCATATACTGACAGTTCCCAGTAATATTAATGAAGATCATTTATTATTTCCTAATGTTGACATTTCCTAATCAAACCCAAAATATTTCTTACGTTTTTGGATTCCAAGTAAAATTATTTCTATATTTATTTCTATTTTAATCCTATGATGGGTAGTTGTTTGCACTAAATTAAAAAGAAAATATTTAAGACATCTTGCTAGTTAACTAACTTATGAATTTGCAGAATACTCTAAGAGCTGCATGCGCACTGTTGGGTTGAGGTGATCCAATGTGAATACACAAATGACACATTTTCTGGTTCATATGTTATTGGGAATATTGATTAATAAGTATGAATCTACTGAAGCTTGAAGTTTATTTTATTTATTGATTCATGTCATCAATTTAAATATGTTATTCAAATGCAGCATGTAAGGCTTATCATACATTTTAAAAATTATTATGTAGAGTAATAGGCATAAAAGATACTGTGATTTTGATATATATTTAAAATCCTGTTTGAGAGTTAGTAGATAGTCTTAACAAATCATCTAACAAATATACACAAAATTGCACTATCATTCCAAAGAAGCACATTGAACAAATGTTAAAACAATGTATTATTCCAGTGGATTAAAAACAAAGGATATTGAGTATGTGTTTTGCATTTTCATCAAGATAGATGTGCAAAAACATTGCTAACGGTAAAGAATCAACAAGACTAATTCTTGAAATGAAACTATCTTGATCCGCTTGAACATCTCATTTGACCGATGTCAAATGACCCTAAAGCTGACACAGGCAAAAAGATAAGCACCTCTGGTGCTGGATAAAATGGCATCCATTTCAAAGTTTATGAATTCCAAAATAATAGATCTAAGAGAAATTGTATAATCTTTCTGAGGTCTCATGAAAGGCATTTTATGAATACTGTGAGCAAATTAAACATTAAACATTAAAATGTTCATAGATATGCTTTGTGCAAGTAATAGTGAGCTCTACAATGCATATCAGCTAAGCATACCTTTAAATATGTGCTATGTTCTTTACTTTAGCAAGTCAGTGTGTTTAAAGTAAGGCATTTGCTAACATAATTTTATGAAACCAAGTCTGGTGAGAATTTCATTCCATTGATTTGTTAAGGTCCCTAAACAGACTGCCAAATAGATGACATTGAACCCAAATTGAAATTATCCTGCTAACTAATCTCATGTGACTATGAACAATCCCTAAGCTAACCATACCCAAATAACCTTCCAATCTCATTAATCTCCTGGAGTTTTCAGTGTGTTGGGAAATGACTGTGAAATATACTCAGCTGCACATCTGGCTCATGCCATTTCTGTGTTCTTCTTTCAGCTTCTATTTCCTTGGCTGTTATCCCATCTCCTCATTCTCCCTTTTTTCTATATTGGGTGGGGAATATGTGGTAAATAAGAAATCAAAAAAACCTGTGCTAGAAACTCAGAGCATTCCTACTCTGTAGTTATCTGGAATAAAAAGAGAAGATATAAAAGACCTGTTTATTGCTTTCTGAGATATCTTCAGTTTCACAGAGCTCTGTCACATAGATATATTTGTTTGCTTTTGTGCAGAAATGTCAGGCATACTCTGAGATGGGATCCTTCTTTACCAGTGAATACAAAACATTGTACAGACCCCAACAATAACACAAACAACTCAACCTGATGAGATCCAGAAAACCGTCCATACATACTGATTTATTGCAGAGCAGTTTTATGTAATGACCCCTGCACACTGTGTCCTACAGTTATCTGGATTCAGGACCTCATGGAGAGCACTGTTGCTTCCCCCCTTGCCAGCAGCTCCAGCCTCACTGTTATGACACAGTGAACATGCTAGGATTCATACAGAATACCAGGATTTGTGTGCTGTCTCAGAACAACAATTGTGTGACAGATTGTGCACCTGAGTAGAGGCCAGTACAACCATCAGCTGTCGAAAATCAAGTTACAAAATTTAGCCAGGTCCACTTGTCAATACTTATGAAGTCAACCATGGCACCCATTAATTCTATTGGATTGCATCCTACCTTTTCTGCTGCAGAAACAGCTAACCGCTCACTCCAGTTAAACTAACCTCAATGCGCTTAGGAGAAAGAATATTCAAAACAGATCAGATCAGCCTGAGTCGTGTGAGACCCACACAGCACACAGCTCCTATGACAATAAAAAGAGTAATCGATGTCCACCACACCTGTTGCACAGGTCACGGTACTACCTTGGTTTTACAATAATGCTCTCCATTCCACAGCTATAAAGCAAGAGACACCATGAGGCAAATTTATACTATAAATGCTATGGAGCAGGAATCATGTTTCAGGGTGGTTTTTTTTACAACAAAATGGCATACTGGTCCTTTACTGGAGCTCTGTTGGGAGCATAGTATTGGAGTAATAATCACAGTAAAAATGTGCAATGAAAGTACTCCAATTTAAATGTGAAGATGGAATGTATTACTGATAAATGAACAATTATATATTTATATTTCTGCAGTAATCTAAATTGCAATTAAGATTCAGCCAGATTTTTTAGCATAAAGAGAAATACAGTTTCACCCCAAAGGCAAAAGTCTGAAGACTTAGGCCACAGGTATTACAAAAATGAGAATATAAAATTTAAACAAAACAATAGTACAAATATTTGTCATAGAATTCCTAGTCAGATTTCTTATTTTTACATTACAGTAGCAGCACCTAATCTATTTTCATAAAGAGCAACTTATAAAAGAAATGCTTTTAAAACACACACACACACACACACACGAACATGCCAGATTAGTTTATGCTCATTTTGATGAAGTCGCTAATTTTATAGAGAGTCTGTGCTGCCAGGTTTAAAGGAAACTGGGAATTTTTAGTCTCCAGTCATCATTTATTCAGTGGTAAGACAAGGCATTAAATCACTCATGTTTTTAATCATGGGGGACCAAGATTTCATTAAACCAAATGTTTCTGTCAGACATAAAAATGAAGTAGTTTTGAAGAGACTTGCAAAATACCTTTCTAACATCGATATGCCTGCTCTTTTAATGTATATTTAAACAATTGCTTCACAGCTGCACAGCAGGTTCTGAGCGAAGAGTAAGGAATGAGGAAGTAACAAATCACTGACATTGCTTTTTTACCTTTTGCCATGTTCCTTTTAGAATTATTTTACTAAACTTAATTTTTTCTTTTCTTTAAGTGCAATTAACAGCTTTTAACAGTTTAAAAGCAACGTATGCATTGATACACAGGGATGAGTCATAGCAAAAAACTGAGAGGTGCAAACAATCTCAGGCTGTCTTACGAATAACTGGAGTAGAAAAAAACCTCTTCAATGACAAATCTGTGATACTGAGATTTAATCTAGTCAAAAATCTTTAAATAACAAATCTCATTAAAAAATTTTAGAAGTAAATTAAGTGAAGGAGAAGTCATTAGTCGTGACATAAAGGTTCTGAGAAAAATATCAAAGTTGCAATGAAGATACTTAGTGGACGGTATTTATCTTTTTGGTGCAACAATCTGACTCCTTCCTCAACAACAGTAAAACTCTGAAGCACCCTAATCCATTCGTATTTGAGATTCTAGAATATTTAAAAAAAAAACCCCCAAAATAACAATTTTCTTTTTGACATGATATTAAAAGAATATCAAAATATATAGAAAAATATACACAAGTTATCAACTATTCAATAGCAAACATTTTATTAAAACGATTAATCACACTGGTTTTGAGAAGGAATAAAAATCTTGTCTTCAGATACGTTTTTGCTTAAGCACTCCATGAACACATAAGCACACACCATGCACCATCAGTATCTTAGGATTTGTTACAGGTAGCCACATGCTAAATGGAGGGGAAAGAGAACACAGCATTTCAGGATGTCTTTTGAAAACACCCTCAAACATCTGGGCAGCAACACAATTCTACTCTGCAAAATCATTTCAGTGAAGACCAAAGCTGGTGAACTCATTTAATATATATGATTGTGTTGCCAACATTACCCTGTGACCAACACATAAATAGGTCCAAGTAATTAAGATTTTTGCATAAAAATACTAATATCTACAAAATCATTATCTGCTGTCATGATATAAAATATATGTTCTTTTAGTAGTTAAAATTGGAAAATTTTTTTCTGTGCTAAAGTTTATGGAAATGGTACTGATAAACCACTTTTGCAAGTGTGATAGTGATGTCCATCTCGAATATGATAACAGAAATTATTGTTCTTCAGTTGCTATCTGGAAAATGCACTGAACTTGAGAACTGTTCTGCTCCGAACTTTAGTGAAATGTGAATTTAGTAAAAAAAAGTGATGACAATGCAAAATCAGCCCTGTTGCCCTCAATGTCCACAAAGAATTTTAGTGCATTTTTCCCTTGGAGATCTTAGATTAGAATGAATTGAGGGCACAGAATAAAATAGTTGTAGCACCTTAACTATTTCTTGTGCTTAGTTCTTTTTTACTTTGTAAAAAATTAGGCAATGAAGGATGCAGTGCTGCTGTAGTAATATTCAACCTTTTCAGCTGCCATGCTACACATACTAATTCAGATGCATAGAGAAATAAATTAATGCTCAGGAGCATGTAGTATAAGAAACATTCACCAAAAAAAATTTCATCATTTTGCATCATCACCACATTTAAAACTCAAGAGCAACAGTAACTTTCTGCAGAGTTAACATTTAACAAGAATGGCTAAGGTTAGAGGCAGAACAAAAAGCAATTATATATAGCACACAAAAATTACATTTCAAATCAAGATATTTTTAATTATGTGTAACTTTGCAGAAAATACATATTTTGCTATACTTTAATGGACATTTAAAAATAAACTTCAAACCACAAAGAAGACCTCTTCAGAGTTACACCTGTGTAAATCAGTAGCTTAAAAAAAAATTAAAACTTAACAAATAGGAGAGAGTTCAGAAAGAAGCAACTTTCAGTTACACCATTCTGAGGAAATATGGTAAAAGGAGATATTACAGAGGAATGGTGTTTCAAATTTTTTGCAAAAAATCATATTCCTCAAGTAACCGGAAATAGATATAAGCCATCTGCCTGGCCTTCTTCAGAAAAAAAAGGTTCCTGAATTTCACCCAGTTTCATTCGAAGTTTTGATATCCATAATTTCTGAATTTTGGATTTATGAAATTCTGGGTATATTATATGTTCAAGAAATGAACATGCTATTTTTCTCAGCAAATTATTCCTTTAACAACACTTGTACTGAAAAAATCACTTTCCATTGTACTAACACACCAGGCCAAGGCCACCAAGAAACTCCTGCAAAAAAAGTGCCTTAAGCTAACAGGAACTGGAAAAGCTGAGCATAAAAATATGTTTTCACACGCAGCCATGGGTAAAAAGACATACCACATTTAGCTAAAGTTTCACTTCAAAATGCATATATATTAAATATTACAGAATATTTCACTAGCAGTAATGATACTGCAATCATGTCTGCAGCATCCCTCATGGTCAGAGTCAAAACTGTCAGCTGTAACAAGTTTTACTGCATTTTTTATTGTTTTCTTGACTTTCCCTGCATAACAGAAGTTAGGCAACTAACATGGTATTTGAAAGTTCTTTGGTCAATAAATGGCTACATTTTCTGGTGTTTCTGGTATAGAACATAAAGAGTCATAAATTGCAAACCATCCTTTCTTTTCAGTGATGTAAATAATTTATGAATGCTTTAATAGATGCTATAAAAATTAGCATTAGGGCACCCTAATGAATAAACTAACCCACTGTCAGGAAGAAATCCTCTGCCCAAACCAGAGGATGCATTCAGTTATATGAAGCAGAGATCTGTGATCCAAGCTCTCTGAGAGCTCCAGGAATTGAATTTAGCCTCGAAGTTGAGAAAAATTCTGTAGAAGCAAGTGGAAATTGTAACAATGAGGTTTTAAAAGGAAGCCTGAGTTTAAAAATATAATCTATGTGTCAGTTGACAGAAGCGCTATAATGTTATTTGGCATTTGGAAATGGCACTGGCAATTCGAACAAATGCTGAGAAGTGTATGGTAGTACAGTGATATATACACTCAAATCAGTGGTTTCTCTAATTTCATATTCTACACAATCCCAGCATTTTCTGTGTTCCCGAAGTATATCTTTAAGATAATAGATGTAATTAAAGCTATATTTTTCATGCTACATTTTCTACTAATGAGGAAAGGTGGAAAAGTCAGCATATAAACCAGAAACAAAATAGTGTTTTGCAATGCCACATATTATAAGACAAAGTTGTTGAAAGGTCTGAGTAACTGTTTAAAATGGGCAGGAAAAAATTCAAGTGCAAATTAAGCACAGTCATTAAAAAAACCCCAACTTTTTCCCAGTATTGTATTAACTAGGTATTAAACTTGATTTTAGAAAAAAAGCCTTGGGAAAAAGCTCTAAAGGTCATTTTTTTTAAAGTATGTGTCAGAAGTTCTGGGAAACTGTGAAGTCTGTAAATGGAAATGGCAATATTTGTCATTTAACACTGCATATTGCAATAGAAATGGATTTAAAAGCATCACTGTGGTTCATGGTCTATAATCTATGTATTCTTGAACTGTGCAAGCCAATAGCACTTGAGTTCCTGGGAATAAATATATGGCACTAATGACTAATCTTTGTGTGTTGTTTGCACTCGCCATAGTTTAGCATACTTTTAACAAAGACTCACACTCGTAATGGAATAAGAGTATTTCAAAAGCTGTGGAACAAGAGTGGTTGTCTTGTCAGTATTTTCATTATTAAAGTTAATTTCCATTAAGATCATAAATGACAAAATTGAGAAAGAAAATTCATATCCCACTTCTCTCACAAATGAGACTGATTCTTCTCAAATTAATGTGTAAAAAAGAAGCCAGTTAGCAGAACGTTGTTCGACTTTGAAAATGTTCAGATACTCACTGAAAAGCATCACATTTGCCCAGAAAAATGTGCACAGACAGACACTGTGGTACCACTGAGCTTTGTTACTGGATGTACCACTTGCAGCTTAACAAAACTATTTGGACAAACCATGGGTTATGTGGAAGAAGATGAAAAACAATATTATTTTAAAAGCACCTAAGGGGTAAGAAAATGTAGCTATGTTTTACAGTAATTTTAACTAAAAACAGATGGTAAATTTCTCAGAAAATTGTTAACTCTATCTTCTATTCATCTTAGCTACAACAAACATAATAATTAGAACATCTACCAGTTGTGAACGGCTTCCACTATAAGTAGAAATGAAAAAAAAATGGTAATTTTTGGTATATCATGTGATAACTGTGGGTGAAAAGCAAATATTACAAGCATGACCATGGAATTTAATTACTGTAGACAGTTATCTTGTCCTTATCTGCATGAAAACTCATTAACATCAATTTAAATTGCTGCTGTGTATAATGGTCCCTTCCACTGCCACTAATCAGTTGCACCGAAATAGAATAAAGAGTGAAATAAATTTTCCTCTAGTAAAACATATATTTAAATAATTTTCAACCCACTCTTTAATAAATTATAAACTTTAATAAAATATAAGCCCATAAGACTAAAGCCCTTCTCTATCCCCCTCGTGTAATTGCATCTAAATATTAGCTACACAAGCTAAGTTTGCCCAACAGGTCCAACTGTCCATCTCACTTGCCCCTGGAGTTTCAAGTCAACTCTGTTACTACTGCCTGTCAAATATTAAGTGCTTTTGTAAGTCTGTGTTATCAGCTAGAGCTGAAATCAGTTTTGCCAATTACAGATGTTTTCAGTTCTCTTTCATATATATGTAATATGCTACGAAGACTGTTAAATGAGAGCTTATTTACCATCTAATGATGGAAAGCTATAGTTGTTCTCTCTCAGTTTTCAGGTTTTTTTATATATCTCCAATAAGTACTCACAAATGTCTGCAGTTTCTCCCTCTTGCTCTGTGCCAGAGCCACAGCCACAAGCTTTCAGAGAAAGGTGTGATCTTAACATACACATTTCTACCATTTTTATCTGATACTTGTCATATATCAAACATAATTTGTTTAATCAGAGAACCAATTTACTGTCATCATTTTATGTTTAGATATAGGTCTGAATATAGTACACTCTTAGAATAGGTATGAGAAAATGGATATGAAAGAAAATACTAATTTTCCTGGGAGAACAGACACTGAGACAGGAATGCAGAAATTACTGAAAAACATATTCAATTGCCTCATAAACTTAGACCATTTTTTTTTATATATAGTACAAGACATTTTTAAAGCTCTTTATTGCCTGCTTATTCACAGTGGAAACTAGCATGCGACCAGACTTATATACTGCAGTGCTCTAATTAATTTTGTCTTATTCAAATAACTAATTGTGTGAAAATTATCTGAACTCTTATTCAAATACATTAACTGTTTGAAAATAATCCACTCATTCTCTTCTGCATCTCTTCCCATTTCACTGTTTTTTCAGTATTATTTAAATGAATTTCCATTTTTCAGCTTTAACAGTTCCTCAAAGGAAACTGGAGTAATAATGTTCAGATTGTGTTAATGCTCATGTTATGCTTGATTGATTCAGTGTCTTCCTCAATGTTTTTACTATCATGTAGATGCAAACTTTGTAAATTTCTAAGGATTTGGGGCAAGAAAATCTATGGAATTCCTACTTCAGTTTAATTTATTTTTCTATGATTCTATTCCTTACTGTCAGAAAAGTTTCACTACAATTTTAAAAATCCCAATAGCAAGGCAATGCTCTAAAACCTGGTCCCATGACCAGTGAAGTGAACTTGGATTTAACTGGATAATGAACAGGAGGGATTAGAGGAGTTCGATGCATCTCAGTTGGCTTAACTGACCAAAAGCACTGCTTTCTATTTAATAACCATTAGTAAAAAACAGATTACACAACTAAGTGAAACTATATAATTTGAACCCAAGTTTTCTGGACATTATGAAATGGAAGATTTAAAGAGGGATCTTATTTTTGAACAGAGAAAGTGCACTTACTTCACAGAGCAAAGGGATGAATCAAATATCATGTTAATAGGTTCATAGATTATCATATTTATAAAACAGAAGTGCTAATATCTTATTTGAATATCTCATTTTTAAGAAATTACTTTAGCAAAGTACATTTTCTAGCTTAAATTGGGAAAAAATACTTTAGGGGTCTCTATTCTACATTATCACACACTATTCTGAATTATAGGTAATCCACTTTTCAAGAATTATTTGGTAGTACTTTAAGTTTGTCTGTGGCTGCTTTCAGTTTCCATCTTAAGCCTGAGTAAAATGACACCAGTAAATGGCTATAACCCAAAATAGTTTTAATCCAACTTGCTTGTCTGACTTATTTTTAACAGTGTTAGAAGCATATATCAGGTGGATTCAGAACACGATGGGAATAGTAAAGTCACCAGCAGACTCCATTATTTATATTTTCTGGCCTCAGAATCATCTCTCGAGGGTGCAAAATTCCTTTCTATATGTGTGTACAGTTGTTTGTTCAATACAATTATGTGTTGCTGTTCACTCTTTCAAACAAAATAGAACAGTCTGCAAAGAAGAAAAAATCTCTTGTCCTGGTTCATAATAGTTATATGTCACCATAGTTCACCATGATACACTGCAATTAAAAGGGAAGAGGCAAACCTACATTTTAAGGTCATCCATAATCCTTCCTCCATCTGTGTTAACATTTATATAATGTGTATATGTGTGTGCATTTTACTTAATAAAATGAATATTCGGGTTATTGAATTGTTTATAGTATCTGACGTATTTGTTGATTCACTCATTTTTCATGTCCAACCAGAAATGTGGGAATCTGACACTACGTTTTGGATTTTGGCTTGCTCACAATGAAATAGAAGAAGGGAATAAATTAGTAAACAGAAGGTTGTATTAATCTTGCAGCCACCTCAAGCCTCAGTGAGAAGCTTACTCAGAATGTAATTGATCTTAGGTGTTTGGTTTGGTTTTTTTCTGATGGTTTTGAGAAAAGTGACAGGGAACACATGGGACAGATTATTAGAGAAATTTAACCTCAAAAGGGGAGAAAGTGTTTTATGTTACCTCCTGGTTAGCAGCAGCTAGTTCTTCTTCCAGTGCAGAGACTCTTTCTAAAGAAACCCTCAGTCGTTCCCTTACCTAGAAGAAAAATCAAAATATGTGCAGTAACGAAATTTCTATTAAAGATTATATAATCTGCCATATGCACTACTGTATGTCCTGCCAGTCCATTTGCAGGCATGTGTGTTGTTCATGAGACATACTGTGTAGTAAACATTTAAACCTAACTATAGGAAGAGTTAACCCATTAAAATAGGTGTCAGACTTTAAATGTCATACTGCTGTTCCACAGTCTGCCTATAATTTTATGGAATACATAGCAAAAGCAAATATTTTAAGACCACATTAGGCATAAAAATAAAATTTTCACAATCATCTTTTGCAAAGGATAAGGAAAAAAAACCCCATTTGCAGGTGTTTTAAGTCTACTCCACAGAAGATAACTAATCTGTTTAAAGTAACCAAATGCAAAAAAATTTGTTGCAAAAACAACTTGCAGCGTTGCCTTCCGGCACACAAACTATAGATTTTTTAATATCATCATGCATTTGTTTTGGTTTTGCAAAAAGTCATAAACAGTGTATATTCTCATAAACAGAAAAGTCCGCTGTGTTTGCACCAATTTCATAAATAACCTATTATGTTCTAAGGACTTTTATGATCTACTAAATTGTTATTACTACTACAATTTTAATTATTACTCAACATTTATTATCAATAATTAGTGATAACATAATACCTCTGAAGACATATTTACTGCAGTTTGAGCGCTCTGGCTCAGCGTCAGCTCACGTAGCGAGAGACAACCTAAGCTGCCAATGTATTTGCAGTCTCCCAGTACGATCAAAGGCAAATCAGACCTGAAATGAACTCTCTGTCCTTACTGTTAAGGGACCTGTGGCAACTCCTCTCCTAAACTACATAACTTCACTAGGCACCTCACATTAAATGACTTTACAACCTGGCTAGTCAGTCAACGCTCAGGATATATTTCTATACATGTTCCAGCTACACTGCTGCAATGTCGTTCCAACTGCTGATCCAAGGATATTTAATGCTATTAGCAATGTTTGTAGGGTAAGGTAGCATACTCTATAAGACAAAGAGACGTAGCTGGAAAACAAAGCAAAACAAAAATCAATCTTTCCTGTACAATAGAACATTATAGATTTTCATATAGATAACGGTTGCTTTCACACCCTTGAAAAATACAGAAGATCCCTGAAAAGGCTGTAAATGTCCTAATGCTTTAATATTTTTTCCAGTGATAACTTTTAGTCTAATAAATATTAACTTTCCTTACACATTTTGTTTTCCATTACTACTGAGAGAAGTGAGATTTTGCAAACAGACTGACTATATTCCAAAAATGACTTAGACTTTATTAGATGAAAAGTACCTCACAAAACTCTAACACAGTGTGTTCACTAAATTTTAAAACTAACTAAATCTAAAGATGAAATACATATTCAGGAAACGAACACTTAAAAATAAAACTCTTCAGCCTTTCTAACAGATACAAATGTAGTTGTTTATGCAATACTTTGAGCTTTTTGCTCCTCTTTTCATACTTCAGCTTTATTTAAAAAGCCTGAAATTTGAGTATTTATTTTATGTACTCACATAAATTATTTGAATACTCTTGTGTAACTATAGTTTTACTATACACGAAACAATATTGCTAGCCTTAACAGAAGGCAACAGAAAAGTAAATTGAAGAGTAGTTAGGTGTAAGAAAGATTAAATTATCAATATTAGAAGGAATCTTCAGTTTTTAGTCCCATTTCTGATTTATTAGTTTCCCTTTGTTCCTTCAATACTATTAGACTGAAAATATCAACAGTTAATGTTTTCAAAGATGCATGTTGTAGCTTAAATGGACCCTTCTTGTAGGGTGTGTCTATCTAATCAATAGCCGAGCTGCAGTAACTGATTGCCTGTTCCTCGCTTGAAGTAAACGAAATTTAAGACATCCTGAAGTGCCAGTGACTGAGCAATCTTGGAGAGGCAGTGATAAGAGTGAAAATTGCTACAAATTTTCATGACTGTTTCAACTGTTTTCATATGTCACTACAACAGAATACGGTGAAAAAATGCAATGGAACCCAAAATGTTTTTGGTTTTTATTAAATTTTTGTACTATTTCATATAATTTATTTTTTTGTTTTTAATTTTATTTTTACACCTGGAATTAATTAATTAATTAAAGGTAAAATTAATTTTATTCCAGTACCTAATTAATGTTAATGTATTAGTAACTTCCATCTAATTCTATTTTCCATAAAAGTGCTTCCCACCAAATGTGTAATGCATCCATTATTCTAGCTATAATTGAAAAATTTTAATTGTTTAAATAGCAGAATGATTTCTTACTTCATTTGTCTTTCTTTTTTCCCTTTTTTTAGAATCATATTCTGCTTGAAAAACTGTATTATTTCTCCAATTCTTCTACCTGCTTCCAAGGTCTGCTTGATGACCTGTTTCCATATCCATGTGGGTGAAAAGTGCAAGGCAGTATGAGTCCACCACCTGGTACTCATATCCCTGATCCCCCTGTGGATGCCCAAACTCTCTTTCTGTACCCTGTTTCTCCTTCCACCACCATTTCTGTCTTTTACTAGTTCTCTACTATGGAAGTTCATGCCCCACCAGTGAGGGGTGTAGACTTATCTTCAAGAGGCCAAATTTCAACCTCCCTAACCACATTTGGAGCTTGTACACAACAATTTCTCAATGAAAATCTCAGCTTAGATGTAAAAACACACAGAAAAATTAGTCATCTTTCTGGCTTCAATCCTTTTGTCTGCAAGTGCCGCTAAGGGACAAAATGACTGAGAGAAAATTCGCAAAATGGCAGTTGTTAAAAACCAGAATGAAATACAATGAATTGGTAATTTTACTTGAAATTTTCATAAGTCTTCTGAAATGCCAATGTATTCAATCTTAAGTGTTTTATAAAGGATAACGCATGTTTTAAAAAATACATTATAATATGTCTAAAACTGGCATTCACTTTGAATGGTGTTAGAAGCTTGCAAACCAACTAGGCCACATTACTGAGGATGTCACAGCTCCACAGGCAGCTGGAATCAGAAAAATGATCCTTAAACTTTACACACTGTGGCACTGTAGAACTGAATCCTGGTGGGTTTTATACAGATATTTTGTAGTCTGAAAACAACACTCTCTGTTATAACAGCACTCTGATTCGAAAGAGAAATCTACTTTTGTTTACAGCCTAGGAGTTGTAACTGTATTTCTCCTTATAAATTTATTTCTCAGCCATATACAAATGTATTGCAAAGGATTTTGTGTTGAATTTCCTCTTAAAATTTATATGTACAGCAAAAAAACCCAAAGAGAACCATCCTCATTTCTGAGAGATGTGGGAAAAGGTGATGTTCTCGGTCACTATCTTATTAGAGAAAAAGGAGATAGTGCAAGCTGTTTTTATTTTTGCAAATAGTGCAAACTATTTTTATCTGATAACTTTAGCCTGCTGGAGGTTTTTTATGTGATGAATGCAAATTAGTGATTAGAATATTATATTGTTTTCTATTTTCCAGAAGTGAAAGTAAATGAATAAATATATTTTATAGGAATTATTTAAGTGACATTGTATATATCACTTCATAAATAACATACTTTTAAATTTCTATTTTCTTGAGCAAAAGATAGGGCTTTACTAAAAAAGGTTTCATAAAGTAAGACTAACCAGATGTCATCTGATCTGTCAGAACATGCATCTTTAAAGGACAAAGAACAGAAGGCTCTGGGGAGACCTTATAGGACCTTCCAGTACCTAAAGGGGGCTTACAAGAAAGTCGAAGAAGGACTTTTTACAAGGGCTTCAGTGGACACAGTAGAATGACTTCAAACTGAAAGAGGGCAGCTTAAAACTAGATATTAGGAAGAAATTCTGTACTGTGAGTGTGATTATACACTGGAACAGGTTGCCCAGAGAAGCTGTGGATACCCCATCCCTGGAAGTGTTCAAGGCCCGTCTGGATGGGGCTCTGAGCAACCTGGTCCAGTGGAAGGTGTCCCTGCCCATGGAAGGGGGTTGGAACTAGATGATCTTTAATGTTCTTTCCAACCCAACCATTCTGTGATTTATGATTGCAGTGGCACAGACACAGCAGAAAAGGTTTGCTCTTCCATGTTAGAGTGTTGCTCTCTCCTTGTTAGAAGGTGTGCCCAACATGTGCAAAATGACTGGGTATTTCTCTGGATTTTAAATGCAAACACATTACCTTGCAATGTAACATAGTCAATGTCATGTTAGTACTGCTGTCGGTGCAAAATATCACCCATCTTTCTCCGTCTCCTAGCAACTGCTTCCCAGTTTTTTGCTTGCTGTCAAATTCGTTTCTTCATTCTCTCTAGATCTGCATCTCATAAAGAGCTTTTAAAAAACACTTCCACACTAGAATTGAATCACTTTCTTTTTTTTCATGAACAGTCTATTGAATAAAAGCTCTCCTAGTTACCTGCTAATGAATAAAAAGGTAGTGGTACTGTTGACCAGAATAGGCTGCTTTTATTTGCAAGCATATTAGGTATACTTTTCTGGCATCAATTAATCTTAAGAGAAGCGGTGGTTTTTTGATTTTTACCTAAGACACCTGGTAGCTGCTTTCCTCTGTGAAGGTCTACAGGACACTTTTCTTACAGCATTGACCAAAAAACTGGGTTTGGAGAAGAAATGCGTTCAAACAGTTTCTTCTTTCCAAATGCACATTTTAACTGTTGAACCCAGACTTTGAAGCAAAATAGGAAAAAGATATACAGGACAATAAACATGTTCAGACAGATAGTAAAAGCTAATCATAGCTATAGAATGGCATACATAAGGTAATAATTTTTCTATCTTTTGTTCTTCCTGAATTGCATATAAGGACTATGTATTTCCTTACTTACTCTATACTAAATCTCTATTCTAACTGGGAAGTTAATCTGAGCTTCTATTTTTATTCAACTCTAATGGAATCTAGTAAATATTGTCTTCCTTCATTTGCTGCTTTATAAATTATTCCATGTATATTCATATATAATATCCCAAAATATTTCATAGTACTATCTTACATTAGCCACACAACTTTTCACTGCGTGAAAAAAAAATGACCAAAGAAAGATACCAGCTGCTTAGCAACAGTAAGAGTAGTATTTGGGAACTGCAGCATTAGGAAGGTCAGGGGTGAATAAATGAAGAGAGGTTTCTACTTTATGAATACAGCTGCAAATTTCAACAGGCTTATGCAATAGCAAAGGCTATAAGAAATGCTAAGTCAGAATTCCACATTGATCCTAGTCTGAATCACTTCTAACCTCTACTGTTTAAAACTTCATATTTTTTTGACAATGCTCATTGTTTGTGAGACATAATCTAACCTTACACTTAGGAAAAAGAGACACTGAATTTAACTTTGAACATGATGAAAATCTGGAATTGCTAGCAGAACTGCCCATGTCCTGTGTTTTCATATTTCTAAAAATGTTAGCATAATTACATATACAAAAATTTTTGAAAATATGTATAGCTTTTGTCAAATTAAATTTCTAAATAAAATGCAGTTAGTGCAGTATCAATTTAATGTGCTGTGACACAACTTACCCAAGGAGACCCAATAAGATTTCCTTGAGGGATAAATAAAATGGTAAATACTTATAAACTAAATTAGCTCTTTAATTATCCCCATGCCCTAAAGCAAAAATTCCCATAAAACACACTACCGGAAGACTGTTGTTTGGCACTGCTAGGATCTCATATGGGTAGTGTGGGGTAAGACTAGCAGCATTCTCTTACCACCTTCTACTCACTAGGGGGTACCTACTGGGTTCAGTCAAACAAGACTGTCTCTCTCGCATGGGAAGCTCATGACAACCTTTCATTCTACAGGGCATGAAGGGATGCTGAAGGAGCTGTCAGACACTAAACAACTGTCAACGACAGTCACACTTTCTCAGAATAATGCAATCATGGCTGTGATCTCTCCATGGTGATTTATCTTCTGGACAAAAGCTAAAGGCAAAGCCCAGACTTCACGTAATATATAGAGAGCCAATAGACTTTGTGAAATAAGTTAAGGAATCATTCCTGATTCTTATTATACTTAAGCAGGCCTCCCTAGAAATTAATGTTGCATTTTGTTATAGTAATGAGGATGTTTTGTAGTTCTTGTACTGTGCACCTACCAAACCTTTTATGATCAGTCAAGTTTAGTGGCAGAGCTTGTTACAACACCTCGAGAAGTTTTAGTGTAGGAAGTGAAAACATGAAAGGAAATTTGGGTTCAGGAAGAATGTTAAGATTTTCTTCATATTTTGGTAAGTCTAAAGGGCAAAATTCTTATGAAAATATTTTGTTATGCTTTTCCAAGAATATAACAGCTAAATTAATAGTTTCAGTGTCAACATTTTTTGTGAAGAAAAAAATTAAAGTTTTCATTATTCATTTTCAAAGGATCATGATATATTTTTAGTGCATTTTTGACAGTTTAGCTTTGTGTGCATTTTTTCATGGGGCAGTGTTTATTTCCTGTGACATCAGTGTATCATATATCATGTTTTCTTGCCTCAGTATTTACTGTGAGGTTCTGTCCACAGGCCTCCCTGAACATAGAAGCAGAGTCTGTGGGAGTGAAGCATAACCTACAATACAGAAGGACAAGACATACATAAGTCAAAGGGAGTGGATTGCTGGCATCCAAGGATGCCAAGGGACTTGATTGGTGCATTGTGCATTGTAATCATTGCCTTTTTCATCTTTGAAAATAATGGAAGTCTGGGAGATTCCTGATGAATGGAAAACCCACAAATGTTGTGTCCACCATCATGAAATACAGGAATTATCCTGAGAAGATCCATGAAAGTACAAGCTAGCCAGTATAGGGAAGGTTATGGAGCAAATCTTCCTGTAAGCATTTCCAGGCACATAAAGGACAAGATGGTGATTGGGAAGAGCCAGTATGATTTTGTCAAAGCCAAATGATATCTGGCCAACCTTACTGCCTTGCATGATGAGAGGACTGGCTCCATGGATGAGGGGAGAACAGTGAGTGTTTTGTACTTTGTCTTTACTAGCTTTCTGCAAGATCTTCCATTTATCCATAGGCAAAATGGTGAGGTATGAATTGGTGGATTCCACAGTGCATAGAAACTTGGCTGGACTGTAACATGCAGAGGTTTAACACAAAGTCCATTGACTCTGTCCAATGACAAAGTCCATGTGGCATGCCACTACCATGAAAGGAATAACCCCAGGGAGTGGGACAGGCTTGGGGAAGAGAAAGCAGTTTTGCAGAAAAGACCTAGGGGTGAATAACGCCAGCACACAGCTTGGTCAGAGGGTTGGGGAAAATGATTCTTCCCCTCCAGACTTTTGAGGCTGCATTTGGTTTTGGGCTCCCTGGTAAAAGAAAGGCACTGACAGACTTCAATGAAGGCCCACCAAGCTGGAGATAAGTTAGAGCATGTGGCATACGAGAGAGGCCAAGAGAGCAGGTTCTAGTCAAAGTAAAGAAGGAAAGGTTCATGGGAAACCCTATTGCTGTCTACAACCAGCTAACCAGAAGACGTGGAGGAAACAATGCCAGCTTTGTCTTGCAGATGCAGAGTGACAGGATAAGAGAGAACACGTGCAAGACTCAACAACGGAAATTCCAAATAGGAATTATGGGAAAAAAATTACAATGAGGGCAGTGAAACCCCACAATAGGTTTTTTGCCTAGAGATATGCAAAAACTGATTGGACAGGGCCCTAAGCAACCTGGAACAGTTGGCCCTGCTTTGAGCAGGAGTTTGGGCCAGATGTCTCCTAGGAGGTCCAACCCACACTATTCTACTAGTGCCTGAATAGCTTCAACTTCAGGCTTTATAGATGGATTGATATCTTATTTCTGAAGGGTCTGAAACAAATCTAACTTACATAATTTTTCTGTCACTATGCAGAATATATGACTCACATGCCATAAAAAAAATTTTTAGCACATTTGGGTGTATGCAGTCTTTTTTACTTTCAGTATTTTTTACTAAAAATCACAATAATGCTGACAATGTGTGGTACAACGTGAAAGCATAATATTATCATGTATCTGGATAATACATAAAATGTCTTTGATCCAATCTTCCTGGAGACAGTATAACATAAACACATAATTTTATACAGGATTTGTACTTGAAAATAATGTGTTTATAAGAATTTTTTAAAAAATAATTTATTAAACTGTTTCCTTGACTGATCTTGGACTGGTTTATAATAAACATATGATTTATTATATCAAAATAAAAAAGATTCAACACATAGGTGACTAGCAGGTAGGAAAAAGTAATTTTGACCGATCAATTTTAAAACTTGTTTTGTACTGCCACAATTCTTCTGTTAAATATGATTGCAGATGGTTGGTTTTTCTACACTGATGATTATCATTACCACTGGGACAGGAACCCATTATCTATGTGTGTACCAGTGTCACTCCAAATGTTTTTAATGTGCTAAATACTGATTTTTAACATTACATTAAAAAAAAATACAAAAATAGCATTTTCAATAATATAGGTCAAAATATTACATTTAGCTTCAATCTAGTTCTGTACAATAATTTTCAAAATGGGATGTAAAACAAACTGCATAGTACCTAAACACTAAAACATTCACAAAATAAAATGTGTAAGATGTACATGACTTGTGAATAATCAGAATCTCTTTCAAGTTTAGTTCTCATTATATTTATTCAACACAGTGTTAGAAAGTATAAAAGCTGGAGAGCTTCCTACTCTAGTTTTATCAATATTTAAAGTGCTGGATAAAAGATCAAAGATCTGACCATAAATCCCATCAATACTCAAAAGATCTTTTCAATAATACAGGATTTTTTAAGTCTTAATGTCATACAAAAGCTTCTTATAATTGAGACTGGATGTGGCACTTTCTGCCATGGTCTAGTAACCAGGGATCAAGGATTGGACTTGATGATCATGGAGGTCTTTTCCAACCTGGTTGATTCTATGATACTACGACACTGATTCTATGACTCTGTACAGTGGCTAGAAGTATTTATGTTCTCCTTTCCAGATTTTTGGATGCTTTCATGGTATCTAACTGAGTAGAATGTATAACCAAAAATACAAACCTAAACACATAATAAGTTTTGATTCAGTCTAAGTTCCTTAAACTTATTTAACTTTGAACCTGATAATTAATCCAGTATGACTCATAACACACAGTGTTATTACCAATTATTACCAATGATATATAAATATTACTATATAACTACAGCTACCCTTTTCATAAATCTCTTTTAATAACAGTTCCTTAAATATAGTCAAATTTCTGAGTATATTTCTGAGTTTAAAAAAGTTAAATTTATTACTGAGAGACCATTAAACTGGTTTTACACAGCACAGCTCGTTTGTGCAGTCAGTGGTTTCAGATGCTGTGCTGCACAATGTCATCCCTGCTTACCCAGCCATCTCAGAGAAGCAACTCATCTGCAGCAATGAGCAAATCAGCCAAAACAGGCCCCACAAGGAATGAGATTTTTTGCTCATGAGCCATGGTTCTCACGTGCTCCCTGCACGTGTAGTTTTGAGGCACTTAACGAATTCAGATATACCACCTTCTGAACATAATTTTTCTAGACATGAACTAGGTTTCTGAATTCATGTAAGCAATATTCAAGATGACAATTCATAGTTGGACAGTTTCATTCACACAAAAGAGTCCTTTTTCAGCACAGGACACATGAGAAACCCAGTAGAAAGACTCTTTTAATTAGTATGACTTGATGCAGTTATTAGTGGTTTTTATCTTGATTCTGCAGGCCCTTCATTACCCATGATAACAAAGGATCTACAATGTATTTTAGGTTGTGCTACTTGTGCAGGGAACACTGTGCTCCTGTAGTAAAAGCTAAAAAGATCTCTGAAATTTAGAAGAAGCATGTCTAGTATGGGTGAGATTTGCTTATTTTGAAAAGTTATTGCTATTGCCCACAAAAGATAGCTAAAGTGACCTGAAGTGTACTACAGCTATTGGTCATACATTCTTACAGATTTCTCTGGACATGTGCAAATGCTGTAAGTACAGGGCATATTCCAAGTAGTAAATAAACAATTACTGTTGTTCTGCTGCATTATAAGTCATGGTTAAGTGAATTAAAGAGTGTTTTTAGTAAGCTTTTATTCCATACTGTACCTTTTCATCCAAAGCCTTGTGGTGCTCAAAGAGAGATTTCAGAGCTTTGAGGACCTCAACTTCACTGGAAACTCCTGAGGGAGACTGTGCTTGCCGTTTCACTACTGTCATCCTCAGTGACCTTTCATGTCTTGAGACAAGGCACTCCAAATGCTCCAGTAACAGCTATTGGATTTGATATAAAAGGTTATTAATTTTTGTGCACTTAAATGCCATGGAAATTCTAACTACAAAGTGCATGATACCAAATGGTAACCTTATTGTAGGAGAGACTGCTGGAACAATTGACAGCATTTCATGTTTCTAAATCAGACAGAATAAATAGAAAAATAGAAAATCTGCTCATGATTTGACTTACAACTCTGCTATGAACAGCGAGAACAACAAATTACTCAGCCTAGGGTCACTATTTAACTAAATTAATTGTACATCTACAATATTATTTGTGATAGTAACTGATGAACATTGACAACCAAATAACAACCAATGCCAGTCTAAAAAATCATGTAAAAATATTAAATAAGTTTATAATTAATTCAACCTAACTGTAAAATATTTTCAATTTATATTGGAAGAAACTTAACAAAATATGTAAAAGTGAACAGTATATTTTATTAGATTTTTAAGACTATTCATTCAAAAAGCCACAGCTAATGGTGTTTGTCATTAACATGTGCTCTAAAATGCTTGTCTCTGTTGTGGAGAAAATCAGAAATGTCCATAAATATCCATGAAACAACCTGTAAAAAACATATTATAAAAACATATTATAATTGCTTTTTATTAATAATCTGAGGTTAAATAAAATGGTACTTTGATGTTGCACAGAAAATTCCTCATTTGTCTTTATTTTCATAGGGCTACCATTGCTGTTCCTACTGCCTGAACATTAAAGAGAATTGGTTAGCTATAAGGTTAAATCAGAGTAGCTTAATTCATGAATCACAATGCATGTTAAATATCTAAGTCATTGAACTGGAAATTTGAAAGCTACATGGATAATTGTTTATTGTTTCTCCTTTGATGTGGTTCTTAATATAGCTACTATTATTAATTATATATATTTATCTGCAATCCATAGTTATTCTCAGTCACACAGTGGTCTTTATTGTTACATTAATTAATAGATAGCAAAACTAGAGTACAAGCACATTGGAGTTGTAATATATAGATATTAAGACAGGAATGAAAGGAATGAATAACACTTGGTGTCATCTTTGCTTCAAACATCCTTGCTTCTTATGTCTGGATTTGCCTCTGGTTATTATGTTACAATAACTGTATTATTCATAAAAATGCATATGCAAACAATGTTAATACATTAAGAATTGTAATTACTCCCCTCAACTCAAGAAAGGAGGGTATTTCTATCATTTCTGAATCCAAGTGGTGGCCTGTATTTATCAAAAGCAAATGAGCAAGAAATTCACAAGCTCTGCCAACCCTGGAGGGCTGATTGCAGATACAAGTAGATTTTTAAATATTTGAGGCAGTCCAGTGTAAATGTAAACATGCAAATCTGAAGAGGCCTCTTAACAATAGAGAGATCAGGAATTTAGTATAGGGCTCTGGTAGGTTTGTAACTTAAATAAGGTCAGAACAGCATCCAAATATTTGCAGAGCTTTTCTGTTCACAGGATTGCATACATACTCAGTTGCTATCATGAATAGAATTGAATTGCTGAATTTTGGTCTGAATTCTTACACCTACATGATTTTTCTAAGCCCCCTAGTTTATCTGGGAGAGAGCTGGAGAAAAGTAAGTAAATAGCTGACTTCTAATTCTACAACCTACTCTTCAAAGAGTCTGTGAGGCTGCAACATTTCCTTCTCTGTGCAGCATGACTCTGCATCACTCCATAGCCCAGGGTAGCCAGAATTTGACTCTCATCTATGATGTGGACTTAGATTTCTCCACAGTTATTCCCTCTTCCTGGCTGATCCTATTAGAGCCCTGTTCTCTTTATGCAAAAACTTTCCAATGCATCTTAACTACCTTTGGATCAGTCTAAATCCAGTCAAAAGACTACGAATTTCTGGAGAAATGGGGAAAAAAGGAAAATGTTGAGTTTTTAGTATGGCCATTCCTTCCATAACTCTGTAGTTGTCTAACGCTCAAACTGACACGCACTAAAACAATCCAGAGCAACGAAACCTTGGCAACTTCTTTTTTCAGCCTGAGCAAACTTATCATATTTGATTTCTTATTACCCTAAATGACTTATCTCCCAGATAAATGCTGTGATGATCAGAGACTTCTGAAAACCTGTATGCAAGTATTAGTTGGAAAAGCAAATGAGAAAATCTGATTCAGAAGAGAAGAAAAATGATGGTGACATGGAATTCTTGACATGGAAAAGCTTTCATGACAGAAGGAATTATGCATAACCTATAGCACAGAGATAAACAAGGAACACCCGAAAAAACCTAATATACATCCAGAACTTCCCTTTGGACTGGTGTAGACAGACAATGCCAAGAGGGAATTTGAAGTCAGCATGGACAGAAGAAAGAAAAGACCCTTACTAAACAGAGGCAGAACACAGATTGAAAAGAACAATGATGAGAGAAAAACAAATTAAACAAGGTTTTCATATATAAGTGCAGAGAAATGGGAACTCAGAATTTCTCATGTGTTAATTGTGGAGGTGTTTGCTATTTGAGATGAACAGTGCAGCACCCCAGTCCTTTGTAGAGCTGCAGATAACATTTAACTCTGGGTTACGTTACTGCCATGTTAGAAACACACATAATACATGATATATATCCAGATATAATACTAAACCAACGGCAGTCATTCATTTAATATACACAAAAGCTTACATTTGTCTTTAGCTTAGAACTAATATTCCAAATATTTGTGAGAACACCACAGGATTTCCCATTGAAATAACATTGTAAAATATTGGTAGTTCTTTTAAACTACAGAAGAATTGCTAGAAACAGCTGTAGGGATTTCAGTACGTTGCAATTAAACTCTGGCATTAATAGTGATCATGGGCTGCTGAGCATTTTCTGCTCCCTCACACTGTGTCAAGCTGTTACGGTTGTCAAGCACTCAGAGGGACAGGCATCTTGCAGAGAAAAGGAGATGAAGATCAACAGCAGCAGGTAGGACAGAATCACCCACGCATCATTGCTACGCTTTTCCTACTGGAAAGCATAAGCTTGACAATGAATTATGAAATAATCTGACAAGAGAGTTTTACTCTTTTGCTGGGAAAATTTTAGGATGCTCAAGATGCTGTGCTGATAATTGTATCTTATGTAAATGGAATGGTTTCTGGGGCTCTGGATTTTTTAATCAGCATAAAAATTGTATAAAAATAATCATTTAAAGACTGAAAAATGCTCTAGTGCATATTCTGTGAGTGTTAATTAGAATTAAATCAACAAAAAAAGAGAAAATTGTTAGAGTATACCCAGCTTCCCGTATTTCTCAACTCACTTACAAAGCACTTATGGAAGTGATTGATTTCTGTGAAATGGAAATGCATGGTTAAATTTAATGGTATAAACTATATCAGTGTGGATTATTGCCTACTCTGGTACACTATGCCATACCATCATGACTACCTAAACACTGATTTACATATGGAAAATGGAAGAAGTTAAAACATTCTTTTTCAGGAATGAAGATGCAATAAGTTGATAGTAGTGTGACTCAATATAATTGAGTATACTATTGATACTAGTGTGACTCACACTATTACAGGATATGGATTTCAATGAATATAACATATTTTAACTTTCTTTATTTTCAAAAAACTTTTCTGTAAAAAAAAAGTTCACAGCAGGATAATAAATGCAGAAATTAAAGAATCAGCAGATGGCAATGGAGAGAAAAGGAGAATCATAAATAATGGAACACAGTACAAAAACAAAGATAGGGCATTTACTAAAATGAGACAGACTTAGTTTAAGAGATTCTGTAGAGGAATGGGTTAACCCACTAAGAATTCTCTTTTGAGGTAAAGCTTATAATTTCTCACCAGCATGGGCAAAATTGAATTTTCTTTCAGTCTATATTTAGAATGAACATTATTCAATGAATCTCTACCTCTGGTGCAAGCAAAGATGACAAGTAAAATAAGCAGACGGAGTTGAAGATTATCTCTAAAGCCAGTCACAAAATCAGTGATTTTCTTCAACATTGTTCCACAGTGGTGGAAACCACTTTGCACCTGTAGTCAGCTGGTGTGACCTCCAATAGCTATACTGGTCAATTAACAGTGAAAATCATTCTTTGAAAAAACAAAGTTACAGCCTAGTTACAGCATTGTTTCCCATGTCTGTCCTCCTGTACAGAAACCAAAATACTAGCAACCTAAAACCTTAATGAAATCATATGTGAAACAAAGATATGAGAGAAAATGTAAGAATCAGGATAATGATAAAAAGTAATAGAAAGAAAGAAAAGGGTTTTATAAGAATAATGGATACAAATATAACTATTAGACTACACAGATTACCTGAAAACACAGGTATTGATTAGCTATATATTACTTGTACTATCTATTGTCACACTATATTCAGTGACACTGTATTAAGTGACTGTATTCTTTTTTTGAAAGAAATAATCTAGAGGATATTTCATAATATTGAGGCAAAAATAATGACATTTACTCTCATTTATATTAGTGAAATAATGCTTTAGGATTTGCAGAACTTCAGGAGACAGCTGTACTTATTTTCATGTGTACAGTGCTTTTAGACTGTAAGAACTCACATAATCATGTTTAAAAAATAAAATTGAGCGCCTGACTCAGTTTCCACACCTATCAAACTCATGTAATTAAAAGGATCTATAAGAAAATGAGTTAAATAAAGTAGTTAAAAGTATATTTAAAAAAATATTCTTAGAGTTTCCCAACACAATAGAAGGGAATTTGAATAATAAAATACAAGGTTAAGTTTTGATCTATGAGGATTCTGAGACCGCAGTGCATAATTGAAGATGTTTCATAAACCATTCAATAAGGAATTGAGAAAACAAAATATGAATAAAATCAGATATAAGTCAGATTTGTTCACTTTAATAAGTGCTTCAGCTCCTAAGGTATGAAGCAAAAGAAAGATGTTGTCACCATCTTTGTTATAGTTGTTTCATCCAGGAACACAAGTTTAATTTTTGTTGTTTTTAAACTGCTAGAACTAAAATATTTCAGACCAATTTAAGTAACAATTTATGCTATACTCAAAAAGCATGTTTGTGTTCAGTTCTTTGTTGTTGTTTTAGTGAAAAAAACACAATCAGATTAATCCATATCAGTATTGTAAGAGGGTTTTTTTCTGCCAAACCAAGCCCCAAATTTCCTCATAATAATATTCTTATTTAAGAAGTTAATCCTACACACTTTTTCTATTTTTAAAGAATACAGATTGAGACAAAAAAAAAATCTTCCAATTTTAATTTAAATTTAGCACAGCCAAAGTAGTGCTATTTTATAATCTCCATTAAATAACATCTCGATCACACTGACTTGTCTTCCAGCTTTGGAAAAGATGTTCTCTTTCCAAATGCTATAGTTGATCATTCTAGCTAGAGAATATCCAGAGAAATAACTTTAAGGGTTTCTATTAAGATATTTTGTATACATTTTCAAAGTCCTGTTCAACGATTTTGCAGAGAGGAACCTGTTTGTCTTCCTGTCAGCAATGCCACATCAATCAATACCTATACATGTGCTTCTGCACTTTCTATTTTGCCTCGAGTACTGACAGATGAAGTTGTTAGCTAAGCTCTTGACATGAAAATATTTATATTGTAATATGTCAGAAAAATTTAATTATCATAGGCAATAAAAATACACATTCAACAGCAAAAGGTCAGTGGGAAGCTTTGCATAAGAATGCCCCTAGAAGGATTGAGTAGGAACTTGATGAAATATTGGGGTAAGGTTTAATCTCTGGTGTTTTGGCTGAGACATGGAGTGTATGGGTCCCAAGAAATGTAACTCCATCATGGTCTCTCTCTAATACACGTTACCATCAGGGTCTACTACTGCAGCTTGGCATACAGTAGGAAATCAGAATCTCTGTTGTTGGTTTTGGGTTTTGCTTGTTTATTTATATGATTAGCAAAAACTGTATGAGGGTGCTGCCAGGAAATAAAGAAACATATAGGTATGGGTCTAAAGTAAAAAAAATACTGCCAGTTAGTCATAACTTAAAATGTAAAGGGGAGCTAGAAAGCCAATGTGTACCCAGAACCTGAGAGAATGGCCACTTTGATTTCTTTCTGCTGATCTTCAGTTTGAAGCAGGAGGTACTTCAAACAGTATCTTTATGCTGCTACCCCAGGGAGATGAAAAGTTAGATTAAAAAATTCAGAAGTTGCAATTTGGAACCAAGCTTCTTCATCTAAAAGTAGTAGGAAGCACTACTTGGAACAGAAGATGTTGTCCTGAGTAGTTCCACTATGTGTGGTTATGCATGAGTGTGTCCTGGGAGGTCAGGTTAGGTAAGCCTTGCTAGCTTGCCTCTAGCCAAGCTAGTTCAAGTGTGTTCACTAGAGGGATGGACAAAAGAAGCATTAGTTGGACTAACTTTATATATGAGAAAAGACATTTAATTTTCTCATTGTGAAAGTATATCAGTGGTCCTCCAAATATTATTACTTTATTAGAAACTCTGCTAAATTTACAGAAAAATTTTGGAGCAATTTTTTTCTTACAAAATATTAATGCTGTTTTGCAATAATAGCAGCATAGATCTCAGTTTGCAAGAGTGCCTCTTTATAGGCAGTGCCTTCAACAATGAATGTTGCTAGAAATCTTATTACTAGCGTGTCATTGAGATTGTATGTTGAAGACAACAGCTTTGCATCTAAAATGCTTGTCTTCCCCAGTAAAAGAAGTCTCCCTATAGAAGACAGCATGACCATTACAGCCAACTCTGACAACTAATGTAATATATGGCAGCTTGAAGTCTGGAAAGAACATATATGACATGATGGGGGTATAACTTATTAGTGAAAATGCTAGAGGTCACGGTAAAGCATGTCTCTGAACTTCTCTTACCTGAACTCTGTATTTCCCTTTTGCTTGCTGTAACATCTCCTGCATTCCCTATATTTTTTTATAGCCTAAATATTTTGATCTCCAATACCTAGCTTCATTCTCATTTTGAAAACACACTGTTAGTGTTTACCAGTTTTAACTGCAAGGACTTACAAGGATTATCCAACTCTATAACTGTCATTTGTTGATATGAGTTCTGGAAAACCTCTTACTGATTTTTCTTTTACATAACACAAGAAACATAAGAATGGATTATCTTTAAGCTTCTTGGTCTCCAAAGAAAGTGCCTATGACAGAGATCAGTCTGACTTAGGAGATGACTTGCGTTTGAGTCATCTTCCTTTTCTCTCACAGTTGTTTGGCAAGTGACTATCTTTGGCTACTCGGCTGTCCTGGATTTTTTGCTAGTCTGCACTGCTTATATCAGGTATACCCACACTAGGTATTGGTACACTGCAGTTTTAATACACTAAAGTTGGTGTTCAGTGGGCTTTGCAGTGAAGTGGATAAAGTATTTTTACATTAAATACTAAAATAGCTGACATATGTGGCAGTTACTGATAATTTAAGCAGGCTTAGAAAGCCTTCAGATTTGTAGCTGAAATGCTTTATTAAATCTAGAAAATGCAGTGCAGTTCATACATGTTTCTCCTAATTAATTAATTAATTAATTAATACTATTTTTTGGGAGTAATTTTGAACTGCTCAGAATGTGTGACAGTCATGGGAGAAAAAAAGGTCTCACCTTTGTCTCCCATCATGTTTCCCAAACCCATCACCCCTAAGAATTTTGTGCTAAATGTGATCATCTCCTGCACCTCCAGGAGACCATGGAGGTAGATGGGTCAGCTTTGTCTCTTTGTAGACATCTATATGATCTGTCCTTCCTCAGATTTCTGAAGTCTATGGCACCCCAGTGCTATACGTGGACAGAAAAAAAGGAGGGAGAAAGGCCCTCTCAGTTCTTTTGGCATATACATTCTTAGATTCCCTTCAGAATGCAAATTAACTGACTAAGGAAAGATGTTATCTGAGCATCCAAAGTGCTATTAGTTTATTAATAGGAGGAAAACGGGAAGAGTAACACAGATCACAGGAGAATGAAATATGGATATGAGAAAACACCAAGTTCAGCCTCTGAGACCTGTTCCATGTATCTATTACTAGCCTGACTCCTGTTTCATCTGGGACTACTACATCTCTTTTCTCACACCTTTCCACAAACACCATAAAGCCTTCTCTGCTACGCTCTTCTACTTCTTGATAAATTCTGCTTTTGCCCAGACACTTTTATGTGCAAATTATTTTATCCTGAAAACAGTTCTGTACATCATTTGAGAATTTTCAGAAGGTGCTGTCACATATAATCTTGTTCCAAGACAGAACAACATCTTCTGATTGAAGTAGAACACAACAAATTTAAGGGTGAAATCTTGTCCCCACTCAGCTGTACGACAAATGACATTTCCTTCAGGGGTCACATGGCTGCATCTACACTAAACAACAGACTGCCTGTGGTACATGTGGCATCCTTCATCTCATCCTTATTCAGATCAAATTCAAGGCGCAAGGGAAAACAGGGTCTGTTGTAACCTTGCCTTTTGCACTGATAAAAGATGAAGATATGTGTAGGCTACTTAGGCAGGTCCTGGGGCTTGGAAGGCTGCATCCTGTGTTTCAGAAAACATTTAAACTGAATGACCTTACCATGTTACATACAAAATCTGTTATGTTTGTAATATATCTGGCTAATACACTCATTTCCTCCAGGACTGTAGCATAGTAGATACGTCCTGCTACTTAGAACCTTTTAAGACACATTTACTTAGTAAAGTGCTGGAATTTTGTCTTCTTATTTATACAAACAAAGACCTAAAATTTTCTAAAATTTTACATATACATGATATCCAGAACTGGTCTCTGTAGTATACTTACTCTTGTGTTGTTTCTTTCAGCTTTAAGTTCTGAAATCTCCTCCTCTTTTTCAAGCAGCTGTTCCCTGCATGCATTTAATTCTTTTGTCAGTGCAGCAAATTCCTGTAGAATAAAATTATATATGAAGTTACTCAACACGTAAGTACTAGAATAATCTAATCCGTACGCATTCTAGAGTTTGAGGATTTGAATAATATTTAGAAATCATCAACACAAACTAAAATAGCATACGTAAACTTCAGCATCTACCAAAACCATTTCAAGTCTAGACATATCTAATAAAAAGCAACTACTGATTTAAATTTAGAATAAAAAAAGGTTTGAGAGGATGGCAAAATCTCCTATACGTAAGCTACCAGAACCACACCAGAACAGAACTGGCCAATTTCATTGCAACAGAGACACGACAATTCACACATAATGAAGTTCAACTCAACATACCCGCTTTGCGAGTGTTCTTGCCTCTCTGTAAGGCATCCTTTGCAATATGGCATGGGAGAAAAAAGTTAAGGTATTCACTGATCAAAATCTATCTAATATCAGATTAATATAAGTAATACATGTGTTGTGAAAAAATACTTGATTTTAACTATTCAGGTGTCTTTGAGCATTATAGTGAAAGGCTATGATGACTCAGAACAATATTTATGTTTGTTAGTTAGAATGAGTTTCCTATGAATCAAAAACATAAAATGAAACTGGATTTTAAGTTGCTTCCAATGTGAAGCTCTTTACATGCAACTAATAAGTATTCTGAAAAACACATCCTTCAGTTGTCAAAATTTCTATTAAAATGTCTTGATTTTACCATTGCTATACTCTTCAATAATACATATAAATTTTTGCCCATACAAAGGACAGTCATAGAATTGTCATTAATTTCAATAATGAAAAGGTTTCACTCCTATCTTTGACAGGCACAAGATGTACTAAACTGTACTGGTTAATTTTATACTTTACAGCAAAAAGATGCTACATGTCCCATGAAACCAGTAAGGTAAAGGATGAAAAACCTTTAAAATTTGTGACCATGTCTTGAAAAAAAAAAACAACAAAAGATGTCTTGATGAACAGCATTGCTGCTTAACAAAGATGCATACGTATTTTTACATATTGACTTAATTTTAGTTTGACCAAAACAGTCAGTGCTTAAGAACACCCACCAGCCCACAAGCAGTGAGTTAAACTGCCCCCACTAAAGAAAGCAATTAAAGAAAAAAACATGTCCAGGTGGTTTATCTTATCAGCCAGTAGGATGAAGCTAAGACTAAATCTACTTATTTAAGACAAAAGCAAGTGATGATCTTAAAAGAGCTTGGTTTGCTGCTTCCCCTCAAGCTGCAGAAATCAGTTTTTATCTGAATTAAAGAGCTGCTCAAAAGAAGTTTGGTGGGTATTCCTAGGCTCATTCTGTTTCAGTCAAATTTCTAAATAGTTAATGGTATATGGTATTATATAGTAAAAAGAATTCAAAAATTTCAAGTGATACTCTGACAACATGTAACTAAGGGTGTTTTGGTTTTTGTTTTTTTTTTTTCATTTTTTCAGCAGCTGGAACTGAATTCACAGTAAACCTTCATGCAAATTGAATGGTAAGAAGGAAAGTGTTATTCTGATATCCTCAAAGGATTTTGTTTTAGACACCAGCTATTGCTCATATGAACCATAAAGTAATGTTTTGTGTCATACCTCCTAATAAGTATTTGCTTTTTACATGCTAGTGATCAGGCACGCTTAAGGCTACACAGTATACTTTGATGTTAAAGCCCTTAGCTTAGCTTTTAGAATGAGATTTAAATTGTAATACTCGTTCTTCACTTTTACAAAGTATCCTTAAAACTTCTGCCTGTAAGTCTTAATCTAGGATTCAGAAACTGCCAGTCCAGCAGTGTTATTCTGTACAGAATTTTGTTTAAAAAACTCCTGTCCTTAAGGTTATAAGTAATGTTACATACTGAATGACAATACCATATTTAATAGAAAGCAAATGATCTCAAGTTAGATTGCATCATAATTTTGAAGCACAAAACCACACATACATACATATTCCTCTATAGCACTACAGGGTGGAACCCTTGTTACTGATTTACATAAACTTTATACACATGGATGAGTGTCTGTAACACTTTGAATAAAGAGAATAAACTTCCCGTGTGATCTATGTACTACGTTATTGCTATTTATGTTTTCTCATTTCTTTTTATTGTTTCCGCTGGAATTACAATAGACATTTTGGCATGTGCTTGGGCATCTGGATGGGTGACAGGTGGTGGAAAGGATAACAAGTATCATCTGGTGATTTACAATTTGAGTTCCAAACTACAATAAGGCAGAGTAGCCTGATAACATGCTTTTGTTGCTTTCTTTGGAAACAGAAAAAAATATGAGTTTATCAAATTGTACATCTTTATTGTGCCAAGGCATGCCTGATCCCGGAAGTACAGTCCCTAATGCTCTCGTCAATATAATCTCAAATAATTAAGGAATGAAGTTCCTACTAGTTTGCTGAGCAGTACGTAGTTCATTCTTAGGGAGATTTTTGTTTTTGGTCATCAGCATAAGTTTTCCCTTGCTTATAAGAAAATCATTACTCAAAATTCTGCTCTCAGAGAGTCCCATACCTAATACAATGCCATCTCAGCCTTGAAATACCTACAGCTTATATTCGTAATATCTACCTTAGCTGAGCTACCTGTGTCCAGTGTTTTAGACTTTCTTGCTTGAGTCATTGACATGGCCACTTCAAGCCTTTTAATTATTCAGTTGCTGCTGGTCTCTGGAACTTCCCTGTCCTTTTGACATACCTGAAGTACCAACACTTACAACAAGCAGTCACTTCTTCATACTTCTGGAACTCAAGTGGCCAACTTCATTTGAAGTACTAGAGACTGCTCAGTCATCAAGAGCTTTGAATTCTCTGAATTGAATGATGACAGAAAGAGGGATTTATTCCTTGTGTTTATATCATAAGCCTTTTACAGGGAAAGTCTAAAAGTAAAATTCAGTTTGCTCTAGAGCTTTACAAATTATTATTTCTGTCACACCTGCTTTGATGTATTAATAATTCATATAAAACCTCACGACTTGTTTTTCAACTAATACTTCCAAAAATACACATAAAACTTATTTTAAATGTACCCTTTTTAACCAAAGTACCTCTGAGAAGTGGCCAACACTCAAGGTAACAGGTTTTTCCCACAGGTTCTATACAAAGCAAAGCATATTTTTTTTACCATGACATACAGTTATGCAATACATGTGATGGTAATGACCTCTGCTCATGCAATTCCCTCCTATATATACAAGGATCAAGGGAATACTGTCATCTGGAATTACTGCTTGCAGCAGAAATCTTGCACGGTCAGTGACCACGACAGTCAGTCATACTTTGGAGCCCTGAAGGTAATATCTGTTGCATAACTAATGTGATTTGACAGGCACAACTGCACTCTTAAAGCTTATATAGAAGTTGTGCAGCTATAATGCTAATTAAGAACTGAAGTGAATTAAAACTCTTATGAAAATTATTCAGTTGATTGCACTGTTTTTATACTATACCATGACATCAAGATTGAAACAATTTTTTTTTCATGATAAACAACCTGAGAAAGAGCACTGCTTTCCCCATCTGAATAAACATAATCTCAGAGCCCATCTTATCTGCTGTTTCTCTTTTTCGCTTAATACTTGAGCTATGACACTAAGCCTTGAAAAGCAATTCAACAGAAATTTGTAGCCACTGAAATGACCACTAGGCTTTACAAATAAACAAAAGTCAAGGACTTCCTCTGGTAAACCAGCTGAAATACAGTTGGAGCAGAATCTGGAGGGTGCCTGGGAGAGAGGGATGCCATTGGGATAGGAAGGCTGGCAGCACTGCCAGATGTGCTGGCAGCAGGACTGGGCAGGCAAGGCATACTACAGCTCTCTTACCATTAAATTTCTGCCTCTAGGGGCTGGCTCAAGAAATGCTGCTTTCCTTGCTTGCTCCCAGGAAAGGCCTGCAAGGTTAATTTTTTTATGACCAAATATGCAAAAAACATATATAACTAGTCTCCAAGATGAGGGTATGGCACAGAAATCATGAGATCCCATAGCTGCGATGCTCAACTGATCAGCATACGATCCAGCCCAGACTGAGCTGAAATGAAAATACTGTCTCCTCTCATCTCCACAAAAAACTACTGAAATAAGCTAGAAATTTTGTAATATTAACAAAAAATATATTAAAAATCCATAAAATTCAGTTTTGGAGACACTGAGGAGATTCAGCTTAAAATCTCCTCCTCTGGATTTTCCATTTTTGAACCACAGTTTATTTCAGGAATGAATGAGTGAACTAATCTCTGCATGGAAAAAGAATGGTAGAGTTTTCTAATTTTTATTTTACATTCAACACAAGCTATGTCAACCGATCTGCTTTCCTACAATTTTAGATGTAATTCATTTAATATAGGAAATTACTACCTACTGCAATTCCCTCAGAGTTTTAACCTTTAATTTATTACGTTTTCATCCAATCTAATTTTGTGGAGTAAAAAGAAAGGACCGTCTTTCTTTTTTTATTATTCTTTCATTGAAAATATTGTTAGAAATTCTCCACACCTTTTAAATGACCAAGTATTTATTTTACCAATTTTGACAGCATGCTGACTTCATCCTTACTGACTCTTATTAACAAGACAAAGCACTAAAAAATCCTGAATGTAATTCACTATTCATTATCTTGCTACAGAGAAGACATAATGATATTCCTTGATTCTAAACTAGGTTGAATGAAAGATTTGCCTCATCCCTGGAAGTGTTCAAGGCTCTGAGCTTGGTCTAGTGAAAGGTGTCCTGCCCATGGTAGAGGGTTTGGAACTACATGATCTTTAATGTTCCTTCCAACCCAGGCCATTCTATGATTTAAATACATGGGTTTGGTGTCAGTCATCTGAAAAGTTCATTGCTACATTACTGCTCAAAATGAGCATTTGCACGCAAGCTGTAGGTTGGAAAATATGTACCCTGAAATACTGTATTGTAGAAGGATCCCAGTAAAAAATGGAAAACAGTAACAGAGTGGACTTGTGACCCCTTTTTTAATTTTTTTTTTTGGTCCAAAATGTGGACACTGACTCAAATTTTGAAATATGTAGATGTTTACCCACACAGATGCCAATGCTCCTTGGAAGAAAGAAAAAACTTTCAGAGGCTCAGAACCCTACATCTACAAGAATACCTAATTAACATCTACAAGAATTAATAATTCTAATACATTCACTGAACAGAAGATTGGAAAAACGGAGAACCCTTATGAAACTTTCGATCAAGAAGGAATTCCTTCCTTAATACTCAGTTGAATCTATATCTGATTTTGAATTAAGCCTTGCAAATACTTATTTATTCAGTCATCCCTTTCTGGGTAGAAGAAATCATCTCAAGCTTGTGTAGTCTCGCTGTGCATGGCCTGCTACTGTGAATGAATAAATTACCATCACGACTGTGTTTCCAGAGTAAGAGAGATAAACTGCTTTTTTTGAGGAAAAAAAAAAACAAAACCCCTGAATACTCTTTCAGTATCTTGAAAAAAATCCCCAGAAATAAACCCTAGAAACCTTGTTTCTAGAAAAGATCCAAAAATAATAATAGAGAACCGAGGATTATAGTAGATAAAATTTATATATCTGATTAAGGTCATTTGAACATATTGAATGGATATGGATATATTTTGGTGTATCTTTGCTGCATTTGTAACATAACTTCCATGAAAATGTCATCTAAATTCACCAGCTGTATCATGTTACTTTCATAATTTTTTAGAACAAGAGTACCATGAGCACTCAACATTATATTTCAAAATTCAACAAAGAATAAGCTTTAAATACATCTATTTACATGTTAGTTGATGTGACAGTCTTTCTCGTTAAATTTAAAGATAATGGGAAGAACAAACCACTGTCAGGACTTATGGTGTAATCTGCCTAATTTTGCTGCTAGAGTACACACATGCCACATAAAGATTAATTCCCCTAGATTTCTGAAGTCAAAGTGAATCCCCATAGCAATGAGAGTATTGTGGCAATGGCTCAGTTTCTGGCAGTGACCTTCTCACACAGTATTACTTCAGGAAGAAATCTGACACTACACACAGAAGACATGGGGACAAATCTGCCATGATAGTTTTCACTTGAAACTGAGACAGTAATAATATGAATATAATTCATGTGTTTTTTTTTTTTAGTATAGCCATAAGCAATGACCTATGCATAACTCTCTAATCAGTGCCAAACAGCCGAACACAAACCTATGTTCTATTATTTCCCAAATTATCTTGAAAAATTGTCAATTAA
This sequence comes from Cephalopterus ornatus, assembly GCA_013396775.1. Taxonomy (NCBI): domain Eukaryota; kingdom Metazoa; phylum Chordata; class Aves; order Passeriformes; family Cotingidae; genus Cephalopterus; species Cephalopterus ornatus. The sequence goes on from VZRE01015484.1 coordinate 51,819, forward strand.
AAATTTAAATTTTACATGACACCAACTAAAAAGTGCCTAGTTGACATTCTGGTTTTATCACAGTGAAATTATTTTCAATGGAAAACCTCTGAATAAAGCATGCAATCTGCTGATTCAACAATATTTTCTCACTTTATCTGTTTAAATAATTTAGATTTGGTGCTCTGTATTATCTGTTGACCACTAACATTTATTCTCTGTTAAAACACTTTTAATAAAAATAAAACAGAAGAACAAGTAAAAAAAGGCAGGATAGAATTGACGAACAATTTTTCTTTATCTAAAACTTCCTGTGTTCTGTGAGACTGTTCAGATTATGATAAGAGATGTGAATTCACAAAAGCTTAGAAAATTATCTCAAGCACAAGGTTGTAGACAACAAAAATTCATTATTACTTATTTGTCATCCTTAGTATCAAGCTATAAGGCTTCAAAAGGACTTGACAGCCTTCATCCATTAAAAAAGTGCAAATTTTAAAAATTATCAAAATATAGCCAACTTTTTAATATTTGTATTACTGTGATGTAGCCAATCCAGTTATACCACACTAGAGTCATTCTCCCATATTTATGAAAAAGAATGAACCTAAAGTCTTTTTTTTTTCACCCTCAAAAAAAGGCAGATGGAAAATTTAAAGGTCTCTTGTTTTGCAGATCATGTAAACTAGATTGGTTCAGTTTGGAATAGATATCTCAGTGAATGACAATAACATATTCTGTACTTTGAAAACAGCACTAATTTTGTCTTTAGTACTTTGCTCCTGACTGATGTGAACACTGAGGCACAGAGGATCTATAATCCAATTAAACATCTGTCAGACTGTTACTGAAATGGGGTGGGACAAAACATCACTCCTATAAACATCTGTAAATGTAATAAAGCTGAATTTTAATTCAGGTGTGTGGCTTTTAAACAGGTCATAATACCATGTAGGATTAAACTGCAGACTGGCTTACAATGTGTATTAATTACTCATGTTTTACTGTACATAATGGACTGTATTTTGTAGAAGTATTACTCATGTGCAACGCTGTGGCAGCACACTTTTCCGAAGTGGCATGAAAGTGTTGTTGGAGCTGTAGTAATTTTTTCTTCAAATCATACTACTGAAGTACAAAAGTGAGTCAGTTATATAACAGGGGAAATTACACCATCAAGTTTTTATTCATTTAATAATTGATGCCTTTTACAGATATTCATATTCATTTTTTCTAAAAGTACATAGATAATTTGCAGATATAGTTATGTTGCAGACTAGAGTATATAATTATTTTCAAGAGATATTTTTTAATATAAAAGATAGTTATACCAGTATGACTTGATTGATCAAATATTGTACTGCATCAAAACTGATGATAATTTACTCCTCCACAGCTAGAAATTTCTCATCTATCAATAAACAGGAAGAGAAAAATATGGTCAAAACTGACAGATTATGACTAATTTTCAAAATAATTTTACGGAGTATGGGATTGATTTTATTCCAATTAATCAATTATATATTTTCCTAGATATTTAAATACTAAATACGTGGAATGGTCACAGAACAGTAGCGTAAGCACAAAATAAATTGCTGCATCGAATTACAAGACTACAACCTCCCATTGCCAGCACAGTTTTGTTTTATGCTTATCATCCTTTTTTTTTTTTTTTTTCAAAATTAAAATAAACACAAAGTTAGAAAGAGAACAAGCCTGGAAAATATGCAAATTATTAAAATGCTTTGCCGACTCTACAATGGCTTCAGCACATCGATGCATACATAAACTCTCATTATAAGGCAGATTGAGGTCAGTACATGGCCCTAAGAAATAACCTAAAATAAATGCTGACAGAGAGGATATATGAAGAGTGGACTACAAGAAGTAACATATACTTACCAGTAAACAGAATAGAAAATGTTGAATAAGGAATGTACAGCTTATTTTGGTGCCAGTTCCAGTTTACTAGTCTAGTTGATTTTTAGCATCCCTGACTCACTTTTCAAACTCTTTACTTCTCTAGCTTCGATTTGCTTCTCCACACAGCAACTTGTTGTTTTCTGCCAGGCAAACTTGACAAAATATAGTGTGACTTTCCTTCTCCTTCATTTTGTGTAACTGTCCTGACACTTGTCTCCTTCTCTTCTTCCTCAGCATTATCTCTGGGTAAATTTTATTCAGGATCACACATTCAGTTATTAATAATAGGTCAACAAGTCTCCTGTTCTGATTCAGAATACACCCTTCATTCCACAGGGAAATCATATTCTTTCCCCTTTCAGAATCTTAGGCTAAATAACTAAAACTAAATAATTTAATATTTTAAATATACTTTAAAAAGAATTATTTTTTCCCAGATTTTTGCTGTTTGCCAGTTTGCCATTTTTTCATGAATTTGCTCAATGTAAAACTAAAGAAAAGACGGATGAAGAAAATACAAATATGCTTAATTCTGTTATTTTGAATAACACCCAAACTTGAGAATATTAATCAGACTAGAATCTAACAAAAATCATCAAGTTACAAAGTTGGAGTTTTTCTTCTTTTTATCAGAAAAAGATTTGTACAGAACCTAGTCTACTAACTGACTATCCTCCAATTGATCTCTTCACATAAACCATATTTGATTATTTTCTTGGCAAGAATAATTGCTAACTGATCCTTGAATATGCAAATGTTAGATTTTCTATATCGAAGCTCATCACCCAAGAACAGCAAGGAGTATAAACCTACTTTTAGGATGTGATTGATCCATCATGGCTACATATATCTCTTTTGCATTGAAAGGAACTGCAATTTGAATTCCTTTTTTTCTATAAAGGCAATGGGGAAAGCTACCTCTCCTACACTGTAGACGGATGCTTCTGGTCTGATCTGTCCCGGCACAACTAAAGTTTTAGTGAGAGAAGTAAATAAAACTCCCAAATAAAACTTGTGATGAGGGACCACTTTACAATTGGTAACACTGATAGTGATCATCTTGCCACTACCCTTGTTCCTTGAAAAAAATTGTGGGAATAACACATATAAATTGGCAATAGTACTAGCGTTCAACTGTAGCAGGTTTGGTTCTTGGGGAAGACAATAACACAAGTGTCCAAAGTCACAATCAGATTAAATTGCAGCCAAAGCAGTTCGAGGCAGCTTTAGGAAAACGCTCTGTAAGAATAATTAAGCAATAAACCTGCCTGTGTAGAGACACGCTTTCAGTGACAATTGAGATGAATGTTTATAAGGGTTTATGGTCTTGTTTTAAAGAATGGAGGTGGAAAAAGGGACATTTGGAAGATATTTCCATTTTTTGAGTCCATGATAATGAATCCATATATACAGCTTTACTCCTGTGAATTCCACTTTACCTTCTATTTGTGGATCCTTTAACTTAGATGACTACAGTATTTATTGACTTCTATGATGATATTGCATTTTTACATAGCCATGGATTTCACTAACTTGTTTTTTGTTTGATAACTGAAAATATGTGACTTTTTCTTAATATATTGATTTGCTCTCTTTCCAGTTAGTCCACACAGTTATCTAATATCCACAAAGTACAAATATCTGCCTCAGCACAGAATCCCAGTTTTGCTCTTTCCAGCAACCTAATAGAACATTTGGCTTTTTTTTTGGACAGCAGAAGTAACATTAAAATTTTCTCAAACCTTGTTTTATATACTGAGATTGTTAACTGCAATCTTTCTTTTTTCTCTATACAATTGTAATGAAATTTAAAAACTTCAGTGGAGAAAACAAGATAATTAGCTGCAGATGTTCTTCATCAGGATATATGATGAACTGGTAATTACTGACATAGACTTTGTCTTGAGGAAAAATATACAATGTAGTTACAGATGCCAAGAACACCAAATTAAGGAATGGCATCTTCTGTATTGGAAGTCACACAAGCAACAATGATCTGATTAATCTCTGTGCCTCATACACTGAAAATACAGGAATAATAAAACATCTTAAAATGATGTTAACATTCAGATATTGGCATCTTTTTTTTTTTAACTACAGGATAATTGATGTAAAACACATTGAAGTTTTTCAATTCTAAAAATGCAGAGAGTGAACCTATATTTTTTCTAAAGAAAGAAGTTGATAAACCCTCGTAATTAAAATATTTGTTATCCTAAAGGATTTTATTTATTTTGAGTCAGCAAAAGCAATAGAGTCTTTTGGATTCAGAGAAACAGGACACTAAATCATAAATATTAATGAAAGGACATTTTCACTGATGTTTAATAATGTGTTGAATCCAGGAAAGGAGAAAAAAATTTATAAATTACATCTTTTATACACAGCGTACTCCAGGGCAGTAGTTCCATATATAAGAAAATTACTGCTAATCAAGAGCTCTGTAAGACTCCAGTGATTGTGATCAATAAATAATATATTTACATCAAAATACAGCCTCATTAGCTACAAATTTTTTAGTTGCCCACTAGACAGGTGGTCCAGAGGCTGATTCTGCTCAGAGCCCAGATAATTCATGCACCTTTGTCCACATCTTGTTACTTAGTCCTTTAGGCATGTGGGCAGTTCCTGTGCAATGCTAGAGAACAACAGTGCTACCAGAAGAACAGCACCCCCTAAATTCGGACTTAGTCCATGACTTCTAAGAGGTGGTGAGTTATCTGTTCTGGTGACAAATGCATGCACATCCCTGAGTTTTGCTGCATATTTTGCCAGACCTAGTCACGTATGCATATGATCACCTCACATAAACATTACACAGCATATGAACTACAAGAAAGTTTTTTTGATTTTTCATTTAATTTATATGACTCCACCTAGCACTCTCCATGTGTCTCCATAAAAAGCAAAATTAAAAAATCAACAAACGAAGAGATTTATTTATTTTTTAAAGTTCTGTTTATAATATTTACTACAAGCCTGTGTCAGGAAAGGTTTGCTACCCAATCTTCACACACATACTTCAGAAACAGCTGGGCTTGTTTGAAGTGTGACTGCCACTTTGAAAACTAAATCAGATTTGCCAATCTGGATCTAGTGCTCTAAACAAAAGTCACACTTCAAACAACTCTAGTTGCCTTTGAGGTGCTGCAGAGCTCCTGTTTCTGTTTAAAGTTCATTATCTTACTAAATTACTAACAATTCAATGTTACATCTGTCCCCTTTTACTTCATTGTGTCTACTGGTAACTAAATAAACACATGACAATGTTCAGGACAGAGTATATGTGACAGCTTGGAGCTCTTCTGTTCAGGAAAGCTCAGTTTAGGATTACAGCTACCACCACAAGATATGATAGAGTCGTATGAAGGGGAGAGGAAATAAAACTTACCTTTCTAAGGCAGTGTTTTAGTGAAATACATTCACAGATGCGCACATACAGACTATTCAGTATTTTCACCAGATATGTTTAAACCTAATAAACAGTGAGACTCAGACTATAACTTGGTCTTTTTTATCACTCTGCATTTGCAGTTGTTCATGTCAAGAGAAGTAGAAAACATGATTTTAATAATACCGATTCTCAGAAACCCTGGTGTATTTGCAGCCAACAATCTAGGTTTATATTATGCCTCCTCTGTGAAATAGAATACATACAGCCTCATTCTTACCTGCCCACAGACACATCTGTCAGATTCACTGCATAGAAACACTTGAAAAACTTTCTGCATTTTACTGTACATTAAACTCTATGCCTGCCCAGATAAACTGATAAGCAATAGATAAAAGCAATTAACATCTTACTCTGTCAGGTTTCTGAATGTGGCAACTGGGCAAAAGCTGGTGATAAATACATAAATATTACAGAAGTGTCTCTTCAACAGAAAAGAAAACAATTAAACAAAGTAAATAAAGGAACATCCCTTCACTCATCAGCTATTTGGCATGTCTAAGAGAAAAGAATGTCATCATGTGAGAAATCTGAGAAAAATGTGAACACTGTATCCAAGAGGATACTAGAATTCAGTGAAAAGCAAAACTTAATAGTCTTTTCAGCAGTAGTTTAAGGTTCGTGAAACTGAACAGTTGCTTGTTTGCATAAATTACCAACAAAACTCTATAGCAAGCCATTTGTGTTAAACATCTGCCTTTTAGTTCCTTAGTAATAGGGGAACATTTTTCATAACTGTAGAGAAGTATTTCAATCAGGAGAAATGGGACTTGGTTCATAGTGAACTAAGGCTACAGCATTGCATCATGCCACTAATGAAAATAAATGTCCTGGTCATAAAAGTAAGATTTTTCAAAACAGGAAAAATATAAATCCTGCAGAAAATGATACCTCACTAGTTCTCCATTCCCTAGGGAATGTATGTACTTTTCTACTTGTAAAAAAACCAGTGGGACTTAGTTTAAGTGCAGTGAAGAAAACTATTACAGCAATCATACTATACTACACTTTGCAAACTTTGGTTTAGAGAAGAATCTTCTCAGTCTAAAGCCCTAAAATCTGTGCCATTACAAAAAATTGTTTATTAATATATTTAGTGAATAGCCATAATAAAAAAATCTTGGATATATCTGTTTCAGGCAGACATCTAGCTTAGTGCTTGTAAATTTACATTGTTTGACAAAGTCTGTGACAAGGAGAAAGGAAAGAATCTCAGACTTAAGAAACAAAGTAGAAGCTGACTCCAGCGAGTATTGTTACCTCTCAACATCTACATCCTGGCTGCCCATAAAACACTGTCCCAGTTGTAGCCATGCAGCCTGCAACTCAGTCCACCTTTAGCTCTCTCCCAGATACCACAGCCATCTCATAGTCTGTCTGTAAACTTTCTGTGAGTAATCTGTCAGGAAAAATGTGGTGGCAACATTTCAATGTTCACTACCCTCTTTTAGATCTTTTTTGAAACAAACAAAAACCCAAACCCCAAACAAACCCCAAGCATTGCAATCATATCAAAACATTTTTCAGCCAGAAAAAAATCAAGCATGAGAACTGCATGAGGACACTGCAAAAATACAGGGGATAAAACAGCTATCCCCTTTTTGCACTTTATATATATATGTACAAGGAAGCCCATTACTGCTGAAATAGAAATACTTGAACATATCCTTGCCCTCTAATCATGTTGAGTTTTGCATAAAGTTTTACCTTCTGTTTAGCTGCAGGAAGCCAATCAACTTGATTTGCATTTTTTTCTACAAATTATGAGGAGACTTAAAAAAATTTATTAGTCAGTTATTAAGTAGCTTATATACAACAGTATGAACAAATGTGCATGCAGTTATCACTAGAACTTCAGATACATGTGTCTCAAATTTTAAATATAAATTAAAAGTTTTATTTCTTTAAAACTATTATCTATCTGTAATAACTGGATGGTATTTCATAAATATCTTTATAAAACATTTAAAAGCAAATCTTTCTTTTGTTATCAGAGAGTTAATGATGTAGTAGAAGGAATTCACCTTTTCTCTGTGCATTATCATATTTTCATTTATCTATTGATGAAATGTCCATATTAGAAGTACTGTTTTCTAGAAGACTTGAATCAAAAAGGTGAATTCTACAAACTTGAGTTTTGTTATCTGAATGTGGTCGTCTGGCCTTGTTACAGAAAAAGGGAGAGATGCACATACAAACTGCTTAACATTTTCTTTTTGTTCTTCCATGAATATTTGCCATCATTTGCAATATTGCCATTCTGTGGGATCAGTCAATGAACCTCTGCCATAAAATAAAGCTCAGAGAAGACACACAAGGATGATGAACCCCAGAAGCTCAGGAAAGAATTCCGGAAGTAGCTACAGTTATCACATAGGAAGCTGAACTTACCTTAACACCAAGGGGACCAGTGCATGGCCTTTATTGTAGATAAATGGCTGCATCAGTTGAGGGTCAACTGGTTATATAAATGGACTTCTCTAAAATAACCAATAGAAAGCATTATCTTCCTGCGCCAGACAGACCAGCACGGGGGGGCTGTATGTGTGGTTCAACCCAACAGTTACAAATACTGAGCAAATCGCAAAAGTGACTCAGAAGAGAGCAACAGCTTTGACCTGACTTCTGCCTATTACCAAAATGGTAATGGGAATTGTGTCCATTATACGATTTCACTGTACAGTGTGACTTCTATACTGTGCTTCCATTGGGATTTCAGAATATTGCTATATCACTTTTCTAAATTAAAATCCCAGATAATGCCAAATATCTTCAAACAAGTAAAGCTGGTGCTAAACAATAAACCTTTCTCACATGTAATATCTAAAAGAACTTGCCTCTGATATTCTGAAAACTCAGTAGTTGAAATTCAGTAACTCTCTCATATTTCTTCACTTCTTTAGAAACTGATGATATTATGTAGGTATGAGTGGAGAATGTTAGTTTATGTTGGGTCTCTACTAAAAGGACAGAACATGGCACCACACTATAGATACAGAGTTTCAAAGCATCTGAATAAAACTACTGTTCCAAAGGACGCCAAAATGTCCCCAGATGTCTCAACTGCATCGGCAAACCTCATAGGAGTAACAACATATGAATGATTCAAACTCAAAAGCTTTTTCCATGAACTGAACTGAATTTCTGTTCAGTTGAAATATGCTTCTATGGTAGCAGTAATGTCATAAATGTACCAAGTGGCAACATCTCTAGCACCTGCTGCACTATTTTCAGTCAAGAAAAAAATTCACACTGAGACCCAGATGAGAAATGTGCATCATCAGTCATACTTTCCATCAGACCTGTTAATGTGGCATGGCTAACCACATTGGAAAGTTATCCTCTCATTGTAAATTTTGCTAAAGTAGATCCCAGGAATGCCTACAATTTTAGGAACTTTTAATTCCATTAAGTAATCTGCATCTTGATACCTAGATCCAAGGAGATTCCTCCTACAGGATGGAACTATCAATCTATATAGCTGGGATTCCTCTATCCTGACTTTGACTTCAGATGTCTACCTCAAAAATAAGGCTTAGAAATCCAAACCAGTAAACTTTTGAAGTGAAAAGATCTAAAACATCAAAACATAGAAAGCTGGCATTTTTATGCAATTTTAAAATGTTAAGAAACCCAGATATATCATCCCATCCATGGAGCTTTGGAAAGTTTTGCCATGAGCAGTACAATATTTGGAAACACTTTCTCATTGAGGTCGATATACTGAATGTTGTCTCTGGTTGATCCAAGTGAAAGTAATGTAACTTTCCCTTCAGTTATTACACTGTAACACTTCATGCAAACAACAAATCTATTTTGTATTAAATAATTGTTACAAATTTGCACTAGAAGTCCTACCTCAAAGGCTAGTATTTCATTCTACGGTCTGGTATGACAGCAGAAAAAGATATGTTTTCCTCCAAAAGAATTTACAAACTAAGTTTAAAAAAAGAGGCAGTAAATTGAGAGGGACAAGTCAAAGACATGACAACATGAAAGATAATTGGTTTCAGCTACATAATGCATTATCAATTTTCCTGATAAATCAACTGGAATGGGAAAAGACAGACATCACAGCCACCTGTGTTGACAAATAGCAATCCCAGAGGAGAGCTCAATGATACACTTTCATACAGTAGAATCTAGAGCTTGCTGAGTCTGTATTCTGTATTGTATGTGCTCTCCTTCAGTGCTCTGATTGCTACCTCTTCCTTTACAGAGTTGTGGACCAGCAACATAGGCCATACTCAACTTTATGTCAAAATAACACTGTGAGTATAAACACAGGAAATACATTCCTCCTTTTACTGATTAACAGTAAGGTCTTCTTTTCAGCAAAATGAAGCAGCTTTGAAAAGTTCATTAAACTGCAAGCAGGAAAGCAAGCAAACAAAACAGTGGCAGAAATATGAACAGTAACCGAAACTAATGGGAATAAAACTGAAATATGCAAACAGTAGCTACTAGTGTTATAAGTGAAAAAGTGACCCCAAAAAATCAAAACCAAATGAATTTAGGATAAGAAATTTAACAAGGCAGAAGTAACCTCCAGATTTCAGTAATCTTCTACAGTGGAATGACATTAAGTATAACACTTAAGTAAAAGAATTGTATATTAAAATAGCAGTGAAGAATATAAGAACAAATATATTATTGCAAGGCATATGGGCCTTCTGACTGCCGTGACAATTAGCCACGTCTGTTTGTGTGGAGACCTGGGCAACAGCAACACATTCTTCTACAGCCTACCAAGTGCTGTAAGTGGAAACTTGATACACTTCTAGGGTAAAGAATGCTTTGACCAAATCTATGCTAATTACACTTCCTCAGCCTTCAAAACACGGTAACTACCGACAAATTGCTCGGTATTGCCAGCTCAACAGGTAGAGATAGATGGTTTAGTTGTTGTCTCATGACAACTCCAAATCTAAATCTGAGAGTTGCTTTGCTTGAGAGCTAGTTGTCCTGGGAATAAACTGTGCCGGGACCATTCTAACAGTTTAAAGCTACAGATGATCCCCTCCAGTGACAGGGAACCTCCATGGTGTAGCAGTGGCTTAAGAGTCAGGCCTGTCTTCTCATGAATGTTTCTTGAGACAGATTTAACAAAGACTAGGAATCCCTACATCATAGGATAGAAAAACAAGAAGAAACTGTTCTGAGCTTCCTTCCCTTTGAGTGCCTTCCAGGATAAGCAGCACTGTGCACTGATGCCAGCTGCAGAGGTGTCTGTCCCCGCAGACTGTATTTCTCAAGTTGAAGTGGGAGCTGTCCATGGCAGAATGAAAGACCGGTAGAATAAAAAACCTAATATGCAGATGGCTGTTTTAACAACTGGTTGATATTTAAGACTCAAGAAGTCCTGCAGCAGCTTCCGGTCCCTGGCTCCCTGACTATTCTAGGAATTCCTGAGTGTTTGCCCCTTAATTTTCCTTCCTGGCTCTGATCTTTGGCCAAATAAGTTCATTTATACAATGTGAGAATAGAATATTTCTAGGGGAGACCAAGAAGAAGAGAGAATGGCATGCCTTCTGGGATATCTTTGGAGGATTTTGGACTAGCTAAAAAATAAAATACAGTTCATACATTTATAGTTACCAGAAAGGAATTATGTCACTAGATAGTTCCTGAAAACTTGTCTCCTTACCCTGTAAGGCATAGTTTCTTTGCAGAGGTAACTAAAGCTACTGTGTGCTAAAACTGCCCTCAGGTGTATGCCCCCTGAACACCTGGTTCTGCAGTTAGAGGTTAAATGAGATCTTCTGTAACAGCTTGGTCTTGTCCTCAAAGGGTTGTAAGAACAAGAAAATAAACAAGGATGTTATGCTGGCTTTGGGTAGGAGATCATAAGACCAGACTGACAGACTATGTATCAAAGATGATATATTAAATCTCAATTTAGAAATACTAAACAGATTCTGAGCTCTTAGTCCTAATTTTCCCAACTTCATTTGGATTTGGGTTCTGAATTGAAACAGGTGTGTGTGAGAAAAGAAAAATGAGAAAATATTACTAGTGTTACTGCACAACCTCGTGACAGACATTCCAGCTGCAGTCCATGTAATTTATGACAAACCCTTATTCCTTTAAATAGCCAGGCAGGTAATTCACATATTGATCAACTGGACCTAACAGCAAGAAATACATCTTGAAAAACTGCATCTTCTCAAAGATACTGTTTAAACATATAGTTATCAATCAAAATTGATTCCTTTCCAAGGTAAGTATTGATGCTTGCCCAATATTTTAAAATCAATTGAAGAAGTGGTTAGTTCTGTATCTATTTTATCTGCTTTAAGAGAAATATCAAAGGCATTGTTTATGGAGCAAATAAAAATGTATTATGAAATTTGAGGATGATATTTAAAAAAGAAAATTTTTTCAAAGGTTGCAGTTCCTAAATAAAGCTTCAGTGATAATACTTGCCAGGAAAAAAAGTGAAAAATACTTCTGAAATGAAATGGAAATGCAAAACTCCTTTTGCACAACCGCAAGTAGAAACAGATTTCCAGTGTAAGCTTAAGGTAACATTTCACTAATTTCCTAATTATTTTGCAGCAAAATAGTAGATCAAGAAGACTCAGGACCAAATTTTCATCTGATGAAAATGACCAAAATATATTGAGATCAATACTAAAGTACTTATATAACTCACCAGAAAAATGAGACCATTTTAGAGCTACTTCTATCACCTTTGAAATCCAGTAAGACTTTCTCCACAGTGCACACAAGCTTTTTTTAATTCTTTGATAATTTTGCAAAGTGGAAACAGTTCTGCTTCTATGCTTATAATCTTGTCACATTCTTGCTTTCCTTCCCTCTCTCCCTGGTAGGGATCATGCTCTTCAAGGGGAGACACAGAATGAGCTCATGACAAGAAGATATTAAGGACTTTTGAAACAAAACCAGCCTCCCAGCACATGCTGCACTTCTAAGTCTAACTTGGCATCCATGCTTCAAAGTATCTTAACTGATACAATTCTCTCAAAATTAATCTATCTATTCCTCAAATGCAGTACTACCTGATTCCATAAATCATTGCAAAAATTAAAAAAATGTTAATAGCTTCTGATCCTCAACTGGAGAATGTGACAGGAGAAATAAAGTAATGTTTATTTTTCAAAGGTGTTTTTCAAATTATTATTTAAAAAATAGAGAAACTAATTACTTTATTTAAAATTTATTATGATTTCTCACTATCCAGTTTTCAGACTTCTGTTAATAGCTCTCTCAGAACAGAAATTTAGGCAAAATCAGACTAATCCTGAGAAGTTCTTAAAAGTAAGATCTGAAAAGGATATTTTTTTCCATTTTTATAAAATTTGCATTATGTTTAATTGCAAGAAAAATAAAGCCATGGAGTAGCTCTATATGTGTCAAAATCAAGAAGTCATAGTAGTAAAAATTGTTCATTATTTGTCTGGGAAGTAATCTATTCATATAGAAAAGAATGTATTTAAGAGAGAGAAAATTTCATATGTTTAGCAAATCACAGGATGCTTTGCTTGAAATATCTTCATAAGGTTTCTTTCTTCTTGCATGTCCCAAAATATGTTTCTTTTTGTTCTTTATTTTCAATTGTTAAATATTTATCTTCTTTCCAATCATCTGTCTCTTCACACTTCTTCCTTACCCTATAATTATGCCCCACTGTGTAATTATGCCTTTTACTACATAAAATACAAGACAGGGAGTAATGGAATAAGAAGTTAGTTGATGCTAATAATTTGATATTGTTGGGTCTCTAAAACATCTAATCTGAAAGATGGACATATCTAGATGAAAAATAAATACTTTATATACATAAAAAAGTAGATATAAGAAAGATCAAACAAAAACAACTGATGGATGACAAACTTTCCTAAAGGCTTTTTTTCTTTTGGTGTTCTGTTGTTTTGTTTTAGTTCAGTTTCTCCTGGAGTTTTTTGTGAGCTTTTTGTTTGTTTGTTTGTTTTTGCACTTGTTTTATTTACCTAGATTAAAAGGCATCTACAATTTAATCAGAAAAATAAGAGAGTTGCAAAATTCATTGTATCACTACCCAGGTAACCTTTAATAGGCTTACTACATATGAATGAAAGAGTAATGGTGAAATTCAAAGGTCAAGTGAAATTCAAACTCTACAGAAGGATCATATTCCCACTTCTGTCTTTTTGCAAACATAAACTAATTTATATTGCAGCAGCATGAAAATGTAAATGCAACACTGAAAAAAGTGTTTCTCCTAATCAATTTCTTTTAATGGACTGTCATTATGGCTCAAAGAAAATAAATAAGTTGTATTTGAGATATAGTATTTACGGTTTGAACAGTATAGACTTTCTCCCTGGCATTTCCTTTGGGAAATTGAAATCAAGTTTAATTCTTGCCTTAGTATTATATTCCATAATTATTTTATAAAGCATTTATGCATTTTCAAGCCAGTGACATCCTTGAGGCACTGAGGAAATTCAGAACATAATCCTTGGTGTAAGGTTTCTCCTCTGATCTGTCACTTGCAATATCAGTATGCTTTCCAATTATTTTTAACTCCAATCTGCTGTAAGCATGAAACAAGTGCTTAAGTAATACTGACCTTTGAAATAATTCCTTTTCTTTCTCAGGGCATGTTTGTTTCTTCTTCTAGCAGACAACTATTAGCAACTAAATAAACCCAAGCTATTGGCTGGGGAAACAATTACAACAAACTTTCTATCCACCACTCCAAATGTAATGCATTTGTATACATATACATATACATATAATTACAGTAAAAGGGCTATATTAGAAGAGTGCAAGAATGTTGTTTAGGTGCCAGTAGCAGAATTATTGTTGTCTACAAGCCGAACTCTTACCAAGTTGAGTGGTTGAACTAGCAGTTAGGGTCTTTCTCTTAAAATATTTAATTAAGTGCAATGTATAGCTTGGTGCAACATTGATTATTTCACTTAGAACTAATCCCTAATAAGTCTGTAGTGGTTTTGATTTTAGACCTTCCTTGGTAACCAGGTTGTAACCGAGGAAGTGGTCATGTTCCCAGTATTCCATACGATTTTTTTACGTAAACCAGGGTATAAATAAGAAGGGGGAGAAGCCTCTTCCCTCTCTTTCCTTTCCGGTGAATCCAGGAGCAGGTTGTCTGCTGTCGGCTCTGCTCGTGTGGAGGAGTGAGGCCCAGTGAGGCCTTGGGGACCTTGGGAAGCGGAGAGTGCCGGCGGTCGCTTGGTGCAATTCTGCTATCTCGAGGAGAGTAGTAAGATTTTCTTTTGTTAGTTCTTTATTGGTTACTCCTGGGTTTTGATTGTGTATATCTGTTTTAGTTTTTTTTTCCTCTCCCTTTTCCCTTCGGGGCGGGTTCAGGGTCCCTTCTTCTGTGTACATAGTATTCTAATGGTATATAAGTGTAAATACATGTGTATATTTTTGTACAGCTTTGATCTGGTCATTTCAGCATTTCAGTAGCTTTTCCCTTCTCCCTTTCCCTTGTGTTCATAAAGGGAGTTGGGGGGAGGAGAGGCTGCAAACTGTAAGGTTTGAGCATTTGGCGGGAAAGTCAGATCCAAACTGTTACATAGGTCTTAGGAGTTCACAGGTATATTTGGTAATAAAACCTCTATAAATTCCCCAAAACAAAGTGGAATGAATAATTTTCTCATTAGCATGTTAGATATGCCTTGTATAGAGCACTGAATCTGGGTTGAACAGAGAATTAGAAGAAGAAATGTCCAGACATCACAAGTACCACCTATTGTGCTGTCATTCATAGTTTTGTGTGTTGAAACTCAGGATAACTTATGAGGGGGCACCTCTGCCCCACTTTCATCCTCCCTGAGATATCTTTCCTGTAAAACTTGGCATCTGTCTTTTCAGCTGGGAGAACTGTGCCACTGAAGCTTCTTTCTGCACTCTTCTCATTCATCTCAGTTTATGTCCCTCTCCCAGAGCCACCAGCCCCTGTTCTCACTGGTGTCTCTGATCCTCCACCTGCTTCCAGACTCTACGCTAATGACTCATCATTATTTCCCTCCCTTTGTAGTCCTGGGCTGCCCTTTTCAATTTAATTGTTATTTTGTTCTAGTCAAGAAACTTTTCCCCTTTGCACATGGAGAGCCTCCTCCTCTGCCTTCCCTCAGTTCCAGCAAAGGTGTCACAACAGCAAGAAAGAAAGCCTCCCAGCTCCACTAAGCAAAAGCTGTTCACCACAAACACAGCATATTTCTAAACACAGAAATAAACTGAATCTGAGGTGATTTATTTTTCACACACCCTGGGATGGATGATGTTCTTTTACTCTTTCAAAGGAATTTGCCAGCTGCCTTTTGCCAAATGAGTTATTTCCCAGTCATTAACAGCTGGTGGCTCTTCTGTATTCCTCTTTTCTGAGACAAATGCAAATTCCAGAAGAGTAGTAAAGGAAAGTACTTATTAAAATCATCGTTCTCTACAAAACTAAGTGCTAAATCTCTGACACAGAAAGATTTTGTCCCACCTGTTTTCTGGTGGTAGGGCTAAGATTTTTCTCAATAACGGTATGGAGGAAAAATGTTACCAAACCAATGAAAATCTGCTCTTCTCCCCAAAGCATTGTTCTTTCCCAATCTAGATCTTCCTTTTGTTGCCTGAAAGCCTCCACAAGATGTGTCTCAGAAGCACGGGGGGAAACCAAACAATCAAACAAACGATCAAACAAACAACCAAACCAAAACAAAACAAAACATAAAAGGCAGAAAACCAGTGGGGAATTCTAGAAGAAGACATAAGATGATAAATAAGTGCTTCTCAGCTCCTTTCTTGAGAGAACATGGAAGCTGTTTTTAGATGTGGTGTACAGAGAACAGGGAGAAAGCCTCTGGTGATCAACTTTTCTTCATTTGGTCTTGCAGATGGTGGCTTAGAGAGAGAGGCCTGAGAGCTGGACATTTTCATCTCAGCACTCAGCCCTGTAGCTCTATGTGTGTGGGGTATGCTCAGAGCACAGCTGCACAAGTGTCCTGGGCACTGCTGCCCAGGTGCTGTCGATGGGGCCACAAACAGGCACAGGAGGAGGGAAATGAAAAGGGAATGAGAAATGGAGTGTGGACATCAAAGTCAGAGAAGGAAGACAAGGAGGATGTGGTGCTCCAGGCACTGGAGCAGCTGTCCACACTCCAGCCCACGGAAGACCCCACACCACAGCAGAGAAACATAGGAGGAAAAACAAGCAGTCAAGAGGAGCTATTATGGACTGCCCCTAACCACCATCCCGCAATCCCCTGTGCCACTCGGGGTGGGAGGCTGGAGGAGCTTGGAGTCAAGGAGTCAAGTTTAGCCTGGGAAAAAGTGTGTAGGTGTTATTTTAATTCTTTTTTCTTTGTCTTTTTTTCTCACCATCCAAATCTATTTTAATTAGCAATAAATTAAACCCATTTTCTCTAAGCCAAGTCTGCTTTGCCTGCATGGTAACTGGTATGTGATCTCCCCATCTCTATCTTCACCTATGAGCTTTCTCACCCTATTTTCTCTCCGTCCTGCTGAAGAGGGAGAGTAAGGAAGCTGCTGGGTGGACATATGGCTGCTGGCCAAGGTCAGCCCACAGCAATGACAAAGCCTCTCAGTGGGCCACTGAGAGAGGGATGCCTGGCTTCAGGGTCCTTGGTGTTTCACTCCAGTGGATCTGCTCAGTAAAGCTGCCTAGTAACATCTAGTGAACACAATCTAGACTTTTTTCATATAATACCTTTCATCATGATATTGATGTACTGATTTTAACATTTTTTCTTCTCCCAGGTTGCAACAGAGAAGCACCTATAAATCACCATGCTGTCATCAAAAGCACAGTGTCCATACCCAGCACATATATAAAAATTAAAATTAAAAAGGTTCTAAACTTAGATATCATCTGAGAAATGTTTCTTGCAAATCCGTGCAAGCTCTACTACAGCTCCAGTTTCCTGATTTCCATTTTTCAATTTTCAGTCTCTCAAATCAATTCATTGGGCCTGTGTCAGTCCAAATGCTATGGGAAAGTGTTGGAATGCTTGCAAAGCTATGCCAGAACACTGATGCTGTGCACATAACAGCATTACCATGAGCAAGCAGCGACATACTTGAGGATCAGGACACCACACTGTTGCCAAGGCATACATTTGCCAGTGACACATCTCCCCAGCTGCAAAGCACTGCTGCTATCTCTTTCTACCTTATGATTTAACGCACTCAGCACAGCTGGCCAGGCAGCAGATCTGCCAGCTCGTTGCCTGTCACAAGGTTTGGAGCAGAGGCAGAAATTTGAACTGCACAGTGAGATTTGCTGGTCCTGTGGCAGGGAAATGGGAGATGCGGGCCAGAATATTAGTGTCACACTGAAAATACAGGGCTGCACAGTCACTGGCAGTGAGAACAAATCCAAATGGCTTTTCACTTTGCAAGTTTATTTGTGAATGAAGTAAATCCTGAAGACTTTGAACTATGGAGTTTGGGTAAAAGCTTGACAAAGGAAAGGAGGTTTTTTCCTTTCACAGATGTAAGACATCTGTGCCAAGAGTGTCTGATGTTTGAAAGGGTCAGGTGATCACATCAGATGGGTTTGTAGCTTCAAGCAGTAGGTTACTGTCGGTAAATCTCTGATCCCTATAAATATTGAAAAAGAGCTGAAGGAGCTGAGCTGAATGCTCATGGAGCTTTAGCAATCTGAGAAAGGCTGGAGGTTTGTAATTATGTTTAGGCTTCTGACTTTTTCTTCCTACGTGTAGTGAAATGTTCCGAGCATAGAAAAAACTGTTTCTGCTTCAGAATAAAGGCATTTGGCCTAAATTTAAAGAAAAGACACGCTCAGCTTATTGACATGAACAAACTTATGAAAACAAGCAGATTTAATCTTTGATACAAAAAAAAAAAAAAGGTAAAACACTGGAAGTACAGTTTCATTCCAATATAGAAGAAAAAGAAATACGCTGATATTTTAAGGCACCTGTATAGTACCAAAGCTTTCTCTCTCTCCTCTCCTTCCTGTAATCCTCCCAAAATACTTCTTGATGTAGTGTGAGGAATTAAGATAGCTGATGAATGAAAACCAGCATTTTATAAGATGCTGCATAACTGTGGAGTTTGACAAAATATAAACAAAATCACGTTTTCCTACAGAGCTCCTGTAGAAGATGTCTATAGATATGTTCTATATCTTGCCTAAAGCCATAAAATAATTAAAAAATGTTAAAAATTTAAGCACGTTAAGCTTAAATTCATGCTTATATGCTGGAATTCGAAAAACCCTGCTTTTCAAAGTACTTTAAAACTTCTGCTTGGCTCAATGAAGAATTCCTGAAGGTATATATCTCTTTAGACAAAACAAATGTGGTTTTTCCATTAAAGAGTAGTGTTATAACTAATGGGGCAAT
Source organism: Cephalopterus ornatus (assembly GCA_013396775.1). NCBI lineage: Eukaryota > Metazoa > Chordata > Aves > Passeriformes > Cotingidae > Cephalopterus > Cephalopterus ornatus. The sequence goes on from VZRE01015484.1 coordinate 70,527, forward strand.
AACAAAATGTATTGTGTTTGCACTTGATTAAAATTAAACAATTAGTTTTCTTTTCAGTTATATGCAGTGAAGTATATTTTCATTTATTATATAGCACAATTTTATTTTACAAAAACACATACTGAAGTTCTATTTCACATGAAGAAACACAGCATGTTTAATATCTGCCACCATTTGCTTTTGCATTTTGCTGTATACATTTTCACTGTGGACTTTAAAGAGCTGTAAAGAAAAGGGGTGTGAATACTGACATTTTTCAGAAGCTCAAGGTCATGCAGCCACAGCAACTGGATCTGCATACAAAGTTTCCTGTCTATTTGTTCTGACCATTAGCTTGCACTGTTTCTTGTCATCAAGCAATGGCATTGAGATATCAAAGGATTATAGACTGTTCTGTCTAAGTGTCTCTATGTCCATCAGCAATGTTCATCCAGGCATATTACAATGCACGTGTACTTTAAGCACACATCTACAGATATTACTTCTTATCAAGAAAAGGTGTTTACAAAGTATATAGCATTTGTAGTGATGTTTAAAAGACCTATCTATTAAAAATACAGATAGATAGATAGATAGACAGACAGACAGATAGATAGATAGATAGGTAGATAGAGTGAGTCATGATTTGGGATGTCTTGTACAAAATGCAGCAAATGTAGCAGTTATTATCCCACTTCTCTATACAGAAGAGAATAACCTGCAATAGCGTATTATTATTGCATGTAATATCAATTTCTCCACTCAACATCTACTGTGCAAACACTTTTTAACTATAAGAAACAAGATACAGAAAGTTTGTGTGGGAATAAAGGTAAATTGAAGCCTATAATGGTGAAGGTGTAAACTTCACTAAGCAACAGCATACAAATTAGATTCTTTGATATGAGGAAAACCGTCCACAAAATTGTACCTTGAAAATCACCATAATATCTGGATTCTCAATTTTGAATACATAGCAGTTTCTCCTTGAGTTTTAGCTTTATTGCAAGCCTTGTAGTGTATTTTTGTAAAACAAAATGACATACTATACACCCTTTATATTTAAAAACCTGCTTACATTTGCTATTAATAACACTAAGAGGTGTTTCTCAGGCTTAAAAAAGCATTTTTTAATATTTTAGACTATATGTCTTGTTAGCAATCTACTCTATGTTTTCTTTACAGTTTTAGTATTTCAAATACTACTTCTAGATGAGCACTTCTAGAAATACATTTTAAGTCTGAGATTAAGAGCCAGAAAGGCCAAATCAAATGTCCTGTGTCTTTTTGACTAAATAACTGAGTTTTATAGTTAATTACAACTGTAAAATTAATGCCATGTAATTAAAATGCTGAACCAGTTCAACAGATAGTGATTGAAAATTTTGTTCTTCTGAGGTCATCCTCTACAGTTATCCCTTTTACAATAGGAGAAGTACAAAGTTATGCAATTCACAGTAATTGCAAGAAACTAGAAAATGTTTCAGAATAATGTATCCAAGTGATTGAAAATTTACTGTGTATTCAAACAGTTTTGGCTGTAAATTTGACAGTCTTAATGCCCATTATTAAAACTATGGTTCACACCGTAGTTTGTGAATTGTGGTGTTGGAACTCAATGGAATAAAAGAAAATATTTAATTAATTTTGTTTCTGATCTATGACAAATTGCATTAAGTTGTTCCTGTAGCAACTATTTTTATCATTAACATAAGGACAATGAATCATAACATAGAGGTATACTGAGGAAAAAGTCTAAGAGAAAGGGTTTTACTCAGTAATGAATACCTATGTAAACAGTTTCCAATCATCAGGAAACTAGGGAATTTAGGAATGGATAAAACACTTTGCAATTATTCCCCAATATTTGGATGACTCTTTTCAATTATACTATTTCTCTAAAGTGAAGCTGGATCTGCTTTTACAATTGTTACTGTGCCCCAAGAAGATCTCGTGCCAGGAGATGTGCAAAGAACTTCCTTCCCTTCCTGTCCTCCCTGCAATACGCTCAGTGAAAGGCCGAGTGCAGATTTCTATTTCTTGCTCTTGCTCAAGGCTTTGTGCCATTTGGATGACATGTAGATGTTGATAGGGATTATATCTCTGAACAGGATTTTTTTGTAATTAACAGAATATTTGGTAATTATTAATTATAAATTCAAAAATCATAGAATAATAGATTGGTTTGGGTTGGAAAGGGTCTTAACAATCATCCAGTTCCAAACCCCTGCGGTAGGCAAGGGCACCTTCCACTAGACCAGGTTGCTCAAAGCCCCATCCAACTTGGCCTTGAACACTTCCAGGGATGAGGTATCCACAACTTCTCTGGTCAACTTGCTCCAGTGCCCTAACAATCTGATAAAACTGAAAAGAAACTTGAGGAATTGAAGTATAAAAAATCATCTGCAAACAATAAACTTCCATTGACAATTGTTTGGAAGTCCAAAACAGAACAAGTACTGTATCTCCTTATTGACAGAGTTAAGAATTTGGTTGTTTGCACCTATTTATAAAGAGAGCATCAAAAATTAAGACCTCATAACGACTTGACAAAGACTTCGGGTATAAGCAAATAATAATGACAAAAGCTTGTTTCACACCTTCACAACTGAACTGTGCTATTTTCTCCTTTGGAAGGAAATAAACAGCAGTTTTAAACATGAAAGTTTTTATTTTTCATGCATTTATACTAGAAGCAAGAACTAACATTTTTTATTAAAGAATTTACAATTCTTTTTAGTTCATGGAGAGATTTCAGGGGAAAATATGAAAGCCTAGTCTTTTAACTGGATTGCAAGATTTTCCAATGATATCTACACAGGATTTTTTTTTTCCAAGTTTCAGCTTTGAAAACGGTCTCTAATGCCTAGGTTAAGATATCCACCTAACCTACTACTTAAGTTGAGAGAAAAAGACCCCCAGTGACAATCCAGGCAAGATTGAACTCCAGGCTTTTAGGAGACTTCAATCAGGTGAGATTAGTCTTGTCTTAAAAACCATCTTAAATTGGGAAAACAGATTTTGTATTATGTAATTGCAATCACCTACAAGCAAGGTATCTAAGTCAAGATGGCTTTTTAGGTCACCTTTTAGTCAACAGAGAAAGACTGATACCTTCAGAAAGCCAAGAGGTTAGACCGACTCTAGATTACACCATCTCTAGAGCACACCATCTCTAGAGCAGAGACAAAAAATTTAAATTCAACATTAAGACAGGAAAATCAGGAGATAGAGTTAGAAGAGCATTTAATGAGTTCTAAGTTTTATGCTCTTTCTTGTTGAGATTGATACATTTCTTTCCAAGGAAATTTTATGCCATTCTTTTAAGAAAGCATCTATTTATAACCTGTCTAAATGTGCTTTCCAAAAAAATAAAACAAGCTTAAAGATCCCAAACAATTTTGAAGTAATAGCATGGACTTGTATAACTAAATGGAAATAGTGCATTTTTTCCATGCTCAGCAATTCTGTCATATCTTTCATATTACTATTTTCCATTAAAAATGGTACTATTGCAGACTGGAATACTAAATTGCTTCGGAGAAGTTAAAGTCACGTTGAAAATCCAGAAGAGATTGGAGATTAATCATACATTATGTATTGAGGAAGTGTTCTTCATTTGCATAGGAAATCGAACCCTGCAAATCATAGCCAAGAATTTACAATATTGGTCTATTGAAGGAATTTATTCAGAATCATTGCACAGTGATTCAGATAGTGAGATGCAGTATCTTCTAAGAATGCAGTATAAAGAATTTCTCTGTGTTCTCTTAAGAGCACAAACTTTCCAGAAAAAAGACTGGTTTAAGATGACGAATTTTTTTCACAGACAGGGAGGACAAATTTCCTTCTTGTCAATAATAAATCACAGTATTTTTTCCTTTTGCTATTAGTTACTTTAACCAGACTGTGCTTGCACTTTACTTGCTATATCTTCAAAGAACTTAAGATGATGGAAAGATTTATCCAGATTTCCTTCTGCCAGTTCCCGTATAAATATGATAATCTATAGCTAAAAAATAAATTGTTAAATGCATTACATGCTAAAAAATAGGTTCTATAAAATAATTTCTTTTCTCTGTGGTACATCTCAATTTTCATTTATTGTTTCCCCATTAATGTATAAGAGTTCAATTTTGGCCCAACAACTTTCCATTATCTGAATAGTTCTGGTAAAAAAAGATAAATGACCTATTATACTACAAGTGAATAATTTACTTCTTTTCTCAACCAGATACAGTTCTTATTCTACCTTACATAAGCAATAGTAACTCCTCCATCCTTCTATTTTAAGTCATGGTACATATTTGTCTATGCAAGAAAAATGAAATTACCTTCCTTCTAAATTTATTATTACACATCTTTATATCAAAGCCCAATTTAAAACAAGGTTATGTAGAATCAATATAGCCTCTCATTGCTTTCCTCATTTTGCCTATTACTGCTCTAGATTTCAACTGACAGGAGCATTGAGCTGGCTGGGAAGCAAGGTAAATGCAGAAGGAACTACGAATATATTATCATTATCTTTATTTAGCTGCACCATCGAACCGCATAGAAAGAAATGACAGTAATTTTGTACTTTTGGTAGGCTGAGACCTCACTTGTAGTACAATATTCATTGACCCTGAAATATATAATGTGAAGTAACCTTGAGATGCACAGCTTCTGTGGGCAACAAAATATCAAATTCATGTAAGGAGGCTTCACATTTAAATTACGCAAAAAACCAAGATATTTTGAACATACATTAGGGCAGGATATGGTCCTTTGAATGTTATTCTCAATGCTCGTACCAGCAGCAACCGTCATCTGAAAAAGGGGGCAACAGAGATTCTGCTGAATGGAACAGAATTTTGTACAGTGCTACAGTACACTTAAATTACACCATACCAACAGATGAATGTTATTATCACTCAAATAAGCTGACCTAAGAGAACACTAACGTGGCTCAACTGAAATTCACATAAAGAAATTGAAAGTATTGTTACATCTCCTGGCTCATGAGGTACTGAGAACAACCAAATAGTAACTCACTTTGGTGTTCTGCACTGCATTGACAGAAGTGGACTTTGAAGTACTGTCAAACATAAGTATGGAGAAATAATCATAGCTCCATGGCTGACTTTAATCTGAGGCCTCTACATAAAGAAAGACAATTACCTGTTTGTGAGGTTTAAAGAAAGTAGGATCTTCTCCCCCAAATTAAAACATCTTATGGAAAGACATCAAAGGAAATTAACTTATTATATATAATTTACCTATTAAATTGATAATTTTTCCATGCTGTCTCAGACTTCTTTGTTGCACCAAACAATCACAAGAGTGGAAAAATAGCAGGAAAGAAGCTATGTTCATTTAAAAATCTGAAAGTCCCTTCAGCTATCTGCAGAATGTATTTTAGCACTGAATGCTATTTTTCCTCTTTTTTTGTGTTTGTTTATCTTTGCAGAGCCCAGCATATGACATTCTTCTTTAGAAAGACCTTGTCTAGTAGGCAATCTGACCAGATGATATTTCTTCAGATTTCAACATTTACTTCAGAAGAAATTAACAGCAGAAATTTTCAGAAAGTTCCAGATGTAAAAAAACAACAGCTCTAGACTAAACCTTTAAACAACTTTTTTCCATTGCTGAGAGCATATGTAACAATACATACAATGTTCATGCTAATTATAGTTGAGCTTCATCATTTCTCAAAGTAAATACTGACCTAAGCTTTATTTCTGTGACTGTTTACCAATTCAGTAGAGTAAACCTGGTATTTAGACCAGACAAAAAGATAGTATTTTTTGATTCAAGTATTTTTAACAGTACAACATAACATATGGAAAATGCAACATATTGAAAGATGTGTTTTGTAATGAATTTACTGTTATAATTTATGAGGAAGTTAAACCTGACTATATTATGGCTTACTTTTGCAGTAAACAAAAATGTACACATTATTAATATATTTAACAACAGTCACAGGCATGGATCCATGTCCATGAGTCTACAAACCACATATTTCCCATGATCACATTATGATTTATAACAGTTTTTAGATATTTGAAAGTTTCAAACTCTCAATGTTTTAGAGGAGAATGATGCAATCAGTCACATAAAAAAGAGTAAATTTTGAATTTTAAGCAAAATTCTCCATGTATGCTGACAAGTTCTTAACTTGTTTCTGTCAGATTTCCCTTCTTTAGATTTACATCCTTAAATATTTAAAAATATTTTTAGAATGATTCTCTTAATTGTTTGGGGGGAAGTGGTTCCTGGTTTTCAGTTGGTTGGTTGGTTGGTTTTGGTTTTCTGGTGGGTTTTTTTTGGTTATGTTTTTTCTCCGTAAAGGAGATTTCATTTCACTTCACTTTGAAAAGAACATTTCCATGCAAGGCAACTTCATGGTCAGTTCATGTATCATGTTTAGATGTATCTCTAACACCACCGTTGCTCCAGAATTTTGTAAGGAAAATACAGCCTGTATGTCAGCATGGCACTGTTTGAAATAAACAATACTTCAGCACATGAAAACACACACACTATAAACTTTATCCATTCAATCTCATGCATCTTTATTTAACAGTGGTTTAATGCTTCTTAAATTTAATCTCAGTGTTTATATAAATACACAAAACTAATAAAAAAGTGTTGAGACAAATGCATCTGGATTAATGCGTAAATAATTCACAAATTTTTGCACATTTTAATTTCCATATGTCTCATAGATGACGTTTTTTGATAATTTTGCACTTATGTGTAAAAGTGTAGATCTACTGTATACTTTTGACTGCTGCATCTGAGCTCTATTAATTGATTAATCTTTGCTGTCCATCACTGTTAACAGCAATATTCTCTGAATAACTTTAGACAAACTTTTTAATTATCTTGTAAACAATTTTTCCCCTCTTTCCTCTTGTAAAATTGTGATTAAAGACCTAGTTACAAAAGGTATGAAATTAATTTTATTGAATTCAATTATACTGAATTCTAATTCATTCAATTTTAGTAGCTGGTAGGTTTAAACTCCAGTATTTTGACTCTTCAGGCCTACTATGGGAACTTTACATATTTGGAAATGAGAGATCCCTGATATTTCAATGCTGTAAGACTATTTACTTATAGCTATGATAATTTCCTATCCAACTTGATTTATAATACCTAAAGTGTCAAGTGTAAGAGAAGATGAAAGAAAAATATTCAATAAAAATTTGTGCATTAATTTTAAAATTGTCTTCAAACTATGTATGTTGAGGCAGATACATTATATGGACATGAAGATTTACTCGCAATCATTTGAGATACAAAATCTATGAAAGTTATGCAGTATAAGTACTGCAGAAATTCTCATCTCACACACATTGATAAAATATTTATTCCATTCAGGAATACACCTAATAGTATAGCATAAACTTAGTACTTTGTACCTTAGTATCTATAATCTATTAGAACTAATATTAGTGAAGCTTTCTATTATAGTTTGGACTTTCTCCTTCAGAAAATGCGTATGCATTAAAATTTACCAGAGGAGAAAACAGGGTTAACAAGGAGAGAAAATTCTGAAAATTAATCTCTAGAACACGCATATATTCTTGCTTGGGATGAGAACTTCAGCTACTCTTTGCTATGAACCACATGCGGGAAGCAGGGCAGATCCTCAAGATGTCTCCAGTCTTCTTCTTGTCTCTTTGGGTTTCTACATAGAAAAACCTTGTGTGAGGCTGTGACACATCTGAAAACATTTTCAGAAAGTGCATCACTTATGAAATCTCTCTAGATGCATGCACAGCCAAACTACAGCTCCTGGAGTTCCCAAGACTGCATCAGAGAATGATCACAAATAATGACCCATATATGCACCAAACTGGCCTGCGTTTCACAACTAGATGGAAACAGTGATGAAACATATTTGAGACTATAATTTTAAGTTTCTGTGGAAGCACTACAAGTTTTAGCTAATTCTGTGAATTAACCTATGAGAAATAGGTGAATATTCATGAAGTCCAACACTGATATTCCTAAGCTTACAACATGTAACAACTGCAATTTTAACTGGTTAGTTACACTGGGCTTTCAAGTGATCTTGCTGTCCCGGTCACATGAAACAAGCCATGTTTTCCTAAATCTCGACATCATTATAACCCAAACTTTCTTAGCAAGTCCCCAGTTAAAGCTCTGATAAAGCAGGAACTCCTGCACTCAGTTATGACGTGAGCAGTACAGCTCTAATTTCACGGCTGTGTCAAAAATAAGGACAAAAAAAAAGAAAGGTTTTATATAGAATTGTATCAAAAGCTACTGAAAAATTCAAAGATATTCACTGAATAAATTTAATTTTTTGATAGGCTGAAGAAACCCAGAATCTTTCCCAGTTCTTTCTGACTTCTATAATTTACGTTTCTGACAAGTGGAACCTACTTAATAGCAAATAATTATAATCCTGCTCTGAGGAAAAAAAGTCTCCCTCAGAACAATATTTGTACATATATATGCACACACACTATACATAAATTAATAATTATTACATGATTCATGATGATAGTCCGTAGAAAAAAAAGCAAAAAGAAGTAACAGGAACCACCTTCTACAGCCATTTTTATCAATAGCAGCTCTCTGGTATGTACATTGATCTGTAAACACTTAGCTTTGTCCATGGGAGTACTCCCACTGAAGTCCAGGGACCTACTTGTCACTGCAGCATTAAATCTACATGTAAGAATTGGCAAGATCTAATCTTTAAAACCCAATATGTAGAAAGACAGACCTTGCAGTCTGTATGGTAGACTCGCCACAGTACTGGTACATGACATAACAAGGTGAGATAATACCTCATTAAGTGACCATTTTAAAGAGAAAATAAGATATCTATTTATTTGTTTACTTGTATCACACTGACTAAACTTTCTAATTATTCTTTGATTACTTCCTTTCAAAATATTTAAAGACGTGAATACATAAAAACACCATAGTTAAAATAAAATCTTATATTTACAGTATTAAATATTTACACTATTTTCATAGGAGAAATTTATTATAGCAAATAAAGATTCAGCACAGTGATCACAGAAGCAGAGTTTGAGTTCATATAGCCATTAAAACATCTCAAGATCATGCCTTTCTGCTGTACTGAGGACAGAAATAATTCAGGCACATATTCCATCATTAAAAATTTAGTTAATAAAGAGAGCCTAGAAAGGAAGTGTCTGAATAGTTCTTAGTCAAAAAAGGAAAACATTTCCTTGCCTAATTGTCCAAATTTCCTCCACATAAAGTCTTTTCAGACTACAAGTTATGTTTTTTTATTACAATTACAGAAAACAAAGAATCACAAAATCATCAAGTTTGGAAGAGCCTTCAAGACCGTCTAGTCCTACCGTCACCCCTAAATCATATACCCAGGTGCCATATCCAGATGCCTCTTAAGCACTTCCAGAGATGGTGACTCCACAGCCTCCCTGGGCAACTTATTCCAATGTCTAACCACTCTTTCAGTGAAAAAAATTCTTTTAATATCTAATCAGAACCACTCTAGGAATAGCAACTTAAGGCCATTTCCTCTCGTCCTTTCACTAGAGACATGGCAGAAGAGACTGATCCCCATGTTTCTACAACCTCCTTTCAGGTAGTTGTAGAGGTTCCCCTTGAGCCTCCTTTTCTCCAGGCTAAAGAACCCCAGCTCCCTCATCAGACTTTTGCTCCAGATCCAGCTTGGTTGCCCTTACTTGGAAATGCTCCAGCACCTTAATGTCCTTTTTGAAATTTGATATTGTGTAAAAATATGAAACTATATGAACATGTTGGAATGTTATACTGATTGGTTTTCAAACTAGGTCTGTGGAAATCATGCTGACTACTCTTTTTTTCTATCTAATGAAGCATGAACAGTCTGATATTTATGTTCCAGGTTCAGTTTCAAGTCATGTTAATGATGACTAGCATTGAAAAGAAGGAATGAAGGAAGGAAGGAAGGAAGGAAAGAAGGAAGATAAAGAGAATGAAAAAGAAAAATAAAAGAAAATAACCAAAGACACCTACAGTGTTTTACCACACACCATGAAATCCTGCTCCTGTAATCGAGCTGCCAGACCTGCCTCCAGCCTACAATACTAATCTCTCTTCTCATCAGAGCTCAGGCTATGGGGAAGGAAGATACAGCAGTTCACACATGTGTATATACTGCCCTGCAGTAAGACAGACATAGTTTAGGAAAGTGTGTTAAGCCTGATGCTAAAATGTGCACATTGTCCCTGGAGATCAGACCTGCTGACAGATCCAGGTTAGATAGAGTTTGAGCACACCTGAGGATCCTATGCAGGCTTCAGAAATCTCATAGATCTTGTGTGAGAGAGAAATCTCAAAAACAGGACATGGATCACAGGGACCGTCAGAGCTTTGTTAAAGGCAAAACTAAATCAAAATTCTGAAAATATTCAATTAATCATACTTGCTCTATTTTGAAAACGATGTATCCTATAGTCTCATTCTTACTGTATATGACTACAATCCCATGCCTAAATAATTTTCTACAGCAGCATACATCTTTGATTGCCCCATAAAAGTCAGGTGAAGCCTATTCAGAATCTGTTCCTGTTCTAATCCTCAGATTTCTACATCGAGAAAAAAACAGGGCAGTGTATCATAGTTTTATTTTGTAATAATGCATATTGCTCTCCTTTCCCCAAAGCCACGTGCCAGAACATCAAGTCTCCTTCAGACTGACAAATTGCCCATTGATCACCTGGAAGCAGGATGAGGCAGAAGTAAACGTGCCACTGAGTCAGTGCAGAATGCAGCACCTTCCTGCACTCCTGAGAGGCATTCTGCTCTGCCTGGGCTGTAGAGGACTCTGAGACACAGTTATTCTGCATGAGTGTGAGCAAACAAAAAGGAGTAATTGGTACCACTTTTATAACTATTACCTCATTCTACACGCCCAGCAAATATGGCTAACGTTGCACATAGAGTTTTCTCACAGTCTGTTTTCTCAGAGAAAACCATGTACAGATACAGTGGTACCTGCAGTCTGCAAACTGTTTTGGTAGAACTGTTCTTAGTTTGGTTGTTTCTTTTAAGTGTTTATCCTTCAGGAGAAGACATTGCTGAAAAAAATCAACTTGGTCCTGAAGATACAAGTGGGACAGACTGATGATAGTGCTAATTCCTTGGGGATTTAATGCTACTCTGTTGGGCCAGCTTCCAAGCCATCTGTCTCACTGTACAACATTTGCAGGTCTTGAATAGGTCAGGGCCATCAGATGCACTTCTGCTGTCTTACAGCAATTATTATTTAAAGTAATTTGTATTATAACTTGCTATAATTTGTATTATAACTTGCTATGTTTTAACTTTGCCAGGCACTGTGCAAGTATAGCTCTGAGAATACTTCTTCTGTGAACAAAGGCAGAAGGGAATGTTTCATGTGTGTATAAACAATGTATACTTGGGATACATGTACATTAGTTGCATGCACTTTGCTGGTTTTGTTTTACTGGCTTTTCTGTGTGAGTATAGAAGCCTCATTCACAGACTTCAGGAACAGTATTTTTCTTTGCAGTTAAAAAACACCCCCTATCTCTTCCAGTTTTTTGACAGACAAAAAGACATACAAATACCAAACAAGCATACAGCAGCACAGTGATACATTTACAATTTACACACAGTTTCAAGAACTGAGACTGCTTATGATGCTGCCAAGCAGCATCAAAGACAAATTAACAAGATTTTGGACTTTTTCTTGTCTGTTCATAATGCCTTGGGCAACAGCCAGATGTCACATTAATGTCATTTGAAAAATGAGCAGTGGCAGATGCAGGCAGCAAAACTACACCTTGAAATATAGCCCAAAGGTGGAGGACATCAGTGGAGAGGAGGTGGAGGCACTTATGCTGAAAATAAAGAAGAAGCTGTGAGGAAGAGGCAAACCAAAAGCCTGTCTTTTACTACTCAAACACTTACTCAAACCTCTGAAAGAAGCTGTTCATCCATAGAGCTACGGGATTGAAAAGTAAGTATTATTTACATTAAACCTTACATATAGATTCACCTCTTTGTACTGCAACCAGTGTTCATCCATAGAGTCCAAGGAGTTCATCCATAGAGTCCAAGGAGTTTACAAATGCAAAAAACTCTACACAAGCAACACACAAACCTAAAGTTCATCTGTTGTTAAGGAAACTTCCCTGTCTAATCCTCCAGGAGCCATTCCGTACCACATTTGCACCACCTGAGCTGCAACTGAAGCTCCTTCACAGCTACACACCCCATACTCAAACAGTCAGACCATGTTTCCTTGCAAGCTTGACTCCAGGTTTCCATAGTAGATTCTCAGACATCCAGATCCTTAGAATTATTTAATCTTGGTGCAGTAACTAAATAACAAAAATAACAGCCTGAGCTGGATGCCTCCGAGGAGGGACCCTGAACAAAGAAAACCCTGGGCTTTCATACCTCACAGTTCAAGTGTGCAAACATCTCTCTCTTCCTCCTGAGTCTCTGGCTCCTGCTGTGTCTTTGAGTGTCTGGTCCCTTGGTAGGGCCACAGGTCCCTGTGCGCTTATGCCCGGGGTCAGCAGTTCATGGCCCCTTCCTGGGGCTCTGACCACCCAGAGCTCTGCCTGCATCTCACACTGCAGCTTCACGATGAGCTACCTGCACTGAATGTATTCCTCAACACTATCTTAGGATGTAAGGCACATAAATCTAGTTTTTCCTCTCCAGTAAATACATTTCAAATGTAGATTTCTACAGTTGATAACTTGGCTAAGTGGGAGAGGGAGACTAGCCAGTCTTTCCTTGAAAGCTTTCATGAACAACATTATTAAGAAGAGCATGTTCAAAAATGAAATTAAATTCTAATTGTAAAGGGAAGATCTGAAACAATTTTGATTTAAATTAAACATAAAACTTTGCAAGAGAAGACTAGCAGACTGAGGATTGTGTGTCTTTATGTATTAAACCAGCATGTTTATCCTCAAAAGCTTTTTAAAACTCTTTTTTCAAGTGTCGGTTTATAACTCAATACCACACTGACTCAAAGCCCGAATCTAAAATGTTCCAAGAAAAATATAAGCTTTGGGAATTTTTTTTTAAGTTGTTTATTTTCTCCATATGCAATATTCCCTTCAGCTACATGAAGCATAAATTCCTAAAATTTCCTAACAGAATGTATAGGAACAGTTATGTCTTTTAAATGAAAATAAACAGAAATTGATGTTGAAAAACTGTTGAAAATAATGGCAAAGGTTCTTGAACTTGTGTACACCAGGAAACCTGAAGAAAAGGAGCAAGACGGGCATGTCTACAAGCCTAGTTTCCTTTGCTATGCTGCTACTAGTCCCTGATTCTCCAGCAAGCAGTGACCAAGGAATAGTCCAGGGAAAAAAAGGTTTCCTGATGCCTATGATCTTGTTTCTCTGCATACCCAACCAAGCAACAAGATTTTCAAGTGTAGCAATAATGATCATGCCTGTATAAAACAGAGGTGACAGCACAGCTTAAAACACTAAATTCAAGAGCACACACTTCACTGACTACAATAAAAAGAAATATAATAAAAAGAGTAAAACATTACCCTGGCAACACTTACTCAAACAGCCAAAAACTTAGCATTAAAGCATCACTGGATAAATATTGGCTATATTTTTTTCTGTCTCACCCACACAGCAACATGAAAGACTGCAGATCCAGACAAAAGCAATCTTTTTGAGTACATCATAACTACAGATACAAACAAAAGCATATATAAAAAATAAAGAATCTAGTTTACAAAACAGAGGTTTTATCTTGAGGCTAAAACAAAGAATACAGCTTTCCAATGTCTATTTTACATCGTATGATTACAGAAAAGTTGGCAACTGTATCAACCTAGTAAATCTCATGATATGAGCTAGTAGCTCCCAGAAGAATCCACACCCAGCCATCATGATGTAATGAAGATCTTAGCTTTGTTAATAGAGCAAGAAAGGGCAGATCAAAGAGCCCTGATTGGTTAAAAGATCAATTCTACACAGAAGAAACGGAGACAGCACAGATTAATAAATAGCCACTGTGATCCAGAATCCATACCAAGAAAGCTGAAATTGAATTATTTGCACATCTTACCTAATTGAAATGTAATTCAGAGCACTCAAAGTTAGAAGCTCAAGATACCTGACCTTTGAGGGAGAAAAACAGGTACCTTCAAAGATGACTCTTAACATCTGAGTGATTGCCTAAAATTAGATTGTTTGAATATAGTACTGTCATCTCTTAGCCAAAAAGCCACCAGCCTTGCTTCCTAAGGAATGACAAGTATAGACAAGGCATTTTATTATTTAATTGCATTTTTCTTGGCAAAACACAATACTTTGCTTTGAAAAGCCATTTCCTCACCATTGCAGCAGCATGACTCCTCACTGGCAAGCACAGGGAAGGAACACTTTAACAGTTTCCAAATGCAGTGGATTTTCTAATTAGTGCTAAAAATCATAGAATCATAGAATGGCTTGGGTTGGAAGGGACATTAAAGATCACCTAGTTCCAAACTACCTGCTATGGGCAGGGACACCTTCCACTAGACCACATTGCTGAGAGCCCCATCCAAACTGGTCTTGAATACTCCCACGGATGGGGCATCCACAGTTTCTCTGGGCAACTTGTTCCAGTGACTAACCACCCTCATAGTAAAGAATTTCCTCCTTATATGTAGTTTAAACCTACTGTCTTTCAGTTTGAAGCCATTCCCCTTTGTCTTGTCACTACATGGCCTTGTAAAAAGTCTCTCTCCAGCTTTCTTGTGGTCTCCCTTCAGGTGCTGAGGTTAGCTCGGTTGGTTGGAGCATAGTGCTAACACTCAAGGTCACAGGTTTGATCCCTATATGGACCATTCACTTAAGAGTTGGACTTGATGGTCCTTGTGGGTCCCTTCCAACTCAGAATACATAGATAGTTACACAGTGCATCCTACTGGGAGGATGCAATTAGGTGCCCTTGAAGCCTTCCTTTTTCCAGGCTGAAAATGCCAATTCTCTTAGCCTCTCCTCATAGGAGAGGTATTCCATCTCTCTAATCATTTTGGTGGCCCTCCTCTGGACTTGCTCCAATAGATCTACAACCTTTCTGTGCTGGGGACTCACCACATCCCTGTCAGAAGGAAGCTGAGCTGAGTTTCCATTTCAAAATACAAATGAGTTGCTAATATTCAGAGACCAAGAGAATGTCTAGACAATCACTAAAGGAATGGTGACAGCAATAGTTTCCTATCAGTGTGTAAGGAATATGTTATAGGTTTTAACTGCAACAAACTTATTCCAGCTTGGAAATACTCAACCTCCTCCTAATTCCTCTGAATATTAAATCCTTCCCCCAAGAGGTTCTATCTTTCAGTTTCAAATGGTGCTAAAAGGCTAACTTTAATGTAACCTGCAATATCACAACTTCACATACACACAAAGGTAAATATGTCTCATAGGTACTAAATACTGCAGAAAGCATATAATTGCAAATATGCGGATGACAGTAAATTTACAAAAAGAGGTATTGCCAGCTCTTAGCTTGTTGAAAACACAAAGTAATTCAACTTCATAGAACTTGAAATGATTCAATTAACTTTTTATTTCAGAGTGTTCTAAACTAAGTTGCATCAGCTTGCATATACCAGCAGTTAACAGTGTGCATAAATAGTCACCCTTGTTAAGCTAACTCTCAGAAATGTCTTAAAAGGAATATCTTAAAAGCAATAAAGACGGCTCATGTACTTGATGGGGGAAGGAGGATGGGAAAGAGATAATTCTCTTCTGGTTTCTATTGGCTATGGATGCACCTCGGGGGGACCCATAACATGATGTTCCCACAAGAAGGAAGCCAGAAACGCCAACAGGACAGTCACATTTCAAAATCTGCATATTCAATACAAGTGTTTCCCTAGCCAATTGCCTCTGACTGTAAGAAGGTATCTCTAAGGGTGGCAGTTCTCTACAGGTCTGAAGAGCTGACCCCTGAAGCTAGTCTTACTGGTATCCATATGAAAGGTGTAATTCAATGAAGTATATTTTGTAGCTAAAAAATATCTTCACTTAGTAATGACTTAACTGATTTTAAGGTCTATTTCTCTAGTATAATTTTTATGTATGTGGAAAAGGTTTTTTGTTGGGACACACTGTGAATTTTTTTCTCACATCCATCCACCCATCCATCCATCCACAAGACTTCAAAGTATGCTTAGGGAAAAATTGGTTACCAAAAAGATAACATTTAGTCAATACTTTATATTTCAATCTAATATTGTAATTGACTAAGTAGTGTTTTAAATACAGTATATTATTTTTCAACAATGTGAAAAAGAAAAGCTATGAAGAATTTCACTGAATATGTATTAAGTAACACTCTCTCTAGACAATGGCTTGGCACATGTACTTGTGTGCATCAAAGGAATACATGATTATCACTGGCAGAACACATGGTTAATAATATATGAGTCAGAAGTGTAGTGGTTTTAATTATTAACACGACATCAGTTGTGGAAGATAGGTAGATGTGAAAGATACATACATTATATCAATACATGCATTCATTTGATAATCTTAGCTATGAGTGTCGTATAATCATATTTAAAGTACTGGCTTTTCTAGTTCAGAATCCCACTCGTTTTGTCAACAGCTCTGCCTCTTTTGATGCAATTTTAACAGCGTTATTGTTTTACTCATCCAGCTATCTCAAATGCAATTATGAGATTAATGATAATTATCTATAAGAAAAAAACATCAATACATTTTGCAACTGTCTCTGATACTGAATAATTCAACAGTGTATAGTGAGAGAAGTACCCCAATGTTCCTACAATAAGACAGGAATTTTAAGGAAATTGTAGTTATGATTTCATGACAGTTTGTTTTGAAAACATACTCTGTTTCAACCACTACCTTAGTAAAACTTAAAATAAAACATTTTACTTGCAAATTTGTTTAAGACAGTTTATGCAGTTATGCATCTTCTTTGGTTCCATAGAATCACAGAACTATGCCCATAGTTTGGGTCTGCTGTTTAACAGTTTTTATAAACTTCAAATCCTGTTAGAAACAATCAAATTGTTAAAAAAACCAAACCAAAACAACCCAACCAACCAAACAAAAAAAAACCTGTACGTGACATTTCAGGGGGAGTTATTTAGCAGTCAAGCACTAATGCTGCCTGTCTCCTGTTCTCTACTGTGACCCTGCAGGATCACCATTCTTTTACTTCTGTCTTACTTGCTAAGAGCATTTTCAATACAAGCCTGAGAGCCCTATGTCCATCCACAAAACAACTGAGGGATTCATGCGATAGGGAGCACAGTCATGCCTCTACCATTTCCAAAATGAAGATAGGAACCAAAGTCTGCTGCTATTCAGGTCAAGGTCCACAAGATTAAGATCACAAAATACTTGTGAACTTGAATAATTCCTATTAGAATTATTCCTCTTTTCATGTGGCTATCTCCTCCAGAAGAGAAACTGATCTTCAAACTGGTTAGGACATTTCCCACAGTAATGGCATATTTGGATTTTCATCCTCGTCCTACTCAGTTGTTACACATGATGGCTTGGTGCAAGCAGGAAATCAGCACAGGTCACGGAATAGCTTGGCTGCTGTACCCTCTTCCAGAAGATGGCAAATGTTCCCAAGAACAGAAGGAATCTAAAAGCTGCTTGGATGTAATTCCTGATCCAGGATTGAAGTCACAGCTACTAAGCAATAGGTAAAAAATTTATCTACACAAACTATCAGCTTTGTAACCAAGTACCTTACTTTTTTCTGATGAAGTTGTTATTAATTGTACAATTAAAAAGTTGCACTTAGAACTCTGATGAGGAGTCATAAAATGACCTAGATAGAAGGGAAAATTACTAAATAGAAGAAAATATCTGCTGAACTACTGAGAGAGAACATGACTACCAGCCTGGGAGCTGTTCGCTTGAGAACCAGGCATGTGATTCAGAAGCATCCCTGAGGAGCATAGCTGGCATCTTTGAAGCACAGCTGGGTACACAGAAACCAGAGACATTCTGAGAAACCATTTATAAACACAAAACCAATGAGGTGCAATGGCAACTTATTGTCTGAAAGCATGAAAAGTAGTCTGAGAAAAGGGGAAAATATTCTCAGAAAGTAAGAATCAGGAACTGCCATTGGCTACTCCAACTGCAAGAACAGGGAAACAGTCCAGAAAAAAAAATATTTGGGTCAGTTGCTTTTGTCCTTCCAATTCTGGGGTGGTTTGGATCCCCTTCTGGGATAGGTTGGTCCTCTCCTCTGGGATGGTTTGGCCCCTCTGGAATCTGCTTAATGGGCTCAGTACCATGTATATATATATTTATATATACACATATTGGTAATCTGTCACAAGTATATTATTGATAAGTTTGCTTCACCAGTTCTAAGTTTGTAGCAATGCATAATATTTTATACATATACTTGATTGCTGATATGATTATTGCTATTATTGATCACTGCTACACTATTGATTGCTGATAATTTGTAATAGCTTGACACATATTTCTTTATTAATCATAGGTATACTTGTTAGTGTTTACTTTTGTGACATTTGTGGTAACCTCTAATAAAGTCAGGATTTAAAGGATAAAGCATCCATGTCCTAAAAACCCACAGCTGTGATCTCTACACACCCACAGGCCAGATAACTCTTTAGGCTGTGACAAGCTCTGAGTGGAATAGTTTTCCATTTTTGTATCATGCTGCCAAACAAAAAGATCAATTATTCACTGTCACTATAATAGTGATCTGAGGCGATCAGATACTTCAGTGATGGGCTAGCATGAGACTCAGAATAAATGAAACTTTCTGCTTTTCACTGTCCTGAGGAACTAAAATTAACCCTTTTTTACTTTTCCAGTTTGTGTAAGACTCGTTGATTTATCTTCATATTTGAACTTCCCCACTGAATTGATGAGATACAGAAACATTGCAACTGGTGCCTTTAATGAAAATCTGATTCTTATATAAATGCCTGGTTGGGTCTGTTACTCCAGTGATTTTATGGTTGTAAGTTTCAAATACTGAGTGTCAATTAATAGATGTGGGCTCCACTGTAGCCATCTATTTTTAATTCCATCAAAGAGGCTTAGTGTTAAACATGTGATGGAAGAAATGTTAGTCAGAGGAAAGCAGATGGGACAGCTAATTTTTCTTTCACAGTGTTTACACAATGATGAAATTTTGTTAACTCTCACAGCAGAAAAACAAGAATACCCTGCTCACATATAGCAGTATTCATCAGCAGGCTTTTAGACAGGAAATTGCTAAGTTCTGGTCTGGTTTTATCACTAGGTAGCCTGTCAATAGAATGTACCAGTAAAGGTATGTATCTGCAGCCAGTGCCAGCAGCCCCCAAGCTTCAGATGCTGCTCAGGTTTCCAGGCAGAATGAGCTTCTTTGGTGTGTCCATCTGGAGCCTCCTGCTCCCCAATTGTATGTGCAAGTTGCACACAGAACAAAAAGTACATTTTATGACTTATTCCTTGTACGTATAGGCAAGCAAAGAGTAAAAGGAAGTCTAGCCCAAACTGTACCAACCAAACACAGAAACTAGACAAAATATGCTTGCCACAGAGGAACCCTGAATTTATCCTGAATTACCTAACCCCAGAATGGGAAGCAGCATAGCTGTACATGGTATATGATGCCTACAAAGAAGGAGTGCTTGGTAACCTAGTAACAACCACAAAACAACCTAATTTTGTATACAGAGCAGGAATTCCTACACTGCTCTGCGCCATGGTCTGCTGAGGTGTTAGCTTCCTTGGGACTGCAGTCAGCTGTATAAACTCATGGGGCTCCAAAAGAGACTAACACCTTATATTAGTTGTTTCTAAGATCTCTGATGACTCAATTGAGTCCTACAATAACCTTCAAAACTAAAAAAAGAGAGAAACTTGCATTTCAAAAAATGTAGACAGAGATTCTTCAGTAAAGTTTTTAAAAAAAGATTCCAGCACTGTGAACACAGTACACCAAGCCCTTATATTATCAGGTTTCCAGCATTGCTTCTTAGGGTTATATATCTTATACTATATTAGAAAATACACTATAACTCATGTTATCATTGAGATTATTAGTATAAGACTATCGACTAATCCAATGAGAAATCAAATCCAATGTTGGTTTTCACCTATGTGTGTAGGCTTATATTTGGTTTTAAGTACAGGGCTTTACTTTTAACCAAGACATTTCCATTATGATAGCATAACATGTTGCAAATTAATGATCTGTTTGCACATAATGATCCAGATAAGAAATAAACCCTACAGATGTCAGAAGAAGAATAAAAAAATCTACTGCTCTAAAGCAGTTCTGCTGAACTTTAAGTCATATAGAATACGAACACTAAACCCTTGCATTCTGCGTAGAATAAAGTCATGCCACCCACAAAAGAAAGTTGCTCCAAATGTGCTAAATTCAAAATGCAGGTAAGACAACCAAGTCAACTCCTTCAAAGTATGTGATTTGAGTACTTGAACTTTGGTAAAGAGGAAGATGCAGACTGCAGCTTCTCAAAATCCTTTTATTATAGATGAAGAGTTCCCTGTAACGCTTTGAACATATAAAACATGGCTTTAAGGCTTCCAAAATCTTCCTTTTTGTATAACTGGATCCATATTGAGAAACCAAAAGAACAACTCAATCTAATAGATTTTTCTGTTGTATCAATAGAAATGCAAAATAAATGGAAAATGAATGAAGCTCACTCATTTTTCACTTTCAAGATCAGCAGAAGCAAGTTCATCAGTTCTGAAGAAGTGAAACTAGAAACTCTTATTCACATTGGGATTATGAATGAACTTATGAATTCTAAGAGCTCCTGCCTTAGTTTTTTAACTATTTCCAATCATGTAAGAGACAGACAAACTGCAATTTTTACTTCTTGATAAATATCATTTCAGATTACTATCATAAATGATTTCCAGCTTTAGGGCAACATAAACTACAAGAGAGGTTCTTAAAATCTTTTAAAGGTTAGACATAATTTTAAGGGAATTTCAGATAAAAAAATATTTAACCTTTCTCCAGAATTTAGAGCTTTATGAGCTATCAAAAATACTTTGGTGATTAAAAGAATAACCCTTAACATTTTAAGCCATCAGAAATGTGTACTTATGCTCAACACATTATTGACACTAAATGGAGATAGAAGAGATATCTTCAGTGCTGCTATTCCACAGATACAGAAGAAAAGCTGTTAAAAAATACCTTCAAAATGGTTGATTTCATAGTCTTTTAGTGCTTGAGATTATTTAACAGATGAATATCTTGGTGTCAGAACAATCAGCACTACTGCCAGGTCACCTCAATTCTTTTGACAGAGATGAGACTGTCACCCCAAGAATTGTAAACAATATATTCTTCTGTGGGGTTTATATTACCATTAATAGACCTCCAAAACTTCCAAAGCATGAGGTGATGATAAAAAAAAATTCTCCATGCTACATTCGGATTGATAACTTTCCAAAAACAATAGGATACTGTGCTGTAGATAGTGCATCAGCATTTTGAAACCACACTCAGGAGAATAGGCTAGTTTAAAACAACTAAACCACTTTCTTACAAGTCAACTGAAAAAAAATATTCATTATCCCTTTGTCATATCCACAAATTTGTATGTATACTTTTTTCCATGTCACTTCCTGACACTATATGAAAGACCTGGCATGGAAAGATCTACTTACACTTTGAAAGCAAGATAGAGTGATATTTGCTGGATGGGAATGAACTGTCATATCTTCACCTGTTCATATTTTACTATGGTTTTGAATACTTAAGTCTTTCTTTATTCTTTACCTTCTGAACTATATTCTTCTGTCACTGCTGCCTAATAGAATGTTGCCTTTCCTAAATTACTTTTGAGTATTGAGATTTCAGAGTACAAATCATAATTCTAGAAACAAGAGACATCCACTACTGCTAAACTCATTTGTGAAACATGCCTTAAAAACCTGGAAGTTTCAATCATTTTTTGCAAGTACAATAGGCATTACCTGTCTCACACAGTAAAGTATTCTTTTCTGCTTTTCCACCTCTGTTCCAGCCTTCCCTTATTTTTATGTGTCAAATTGTTACACTGTACACTCTCCGTAGCCAGGACTACATTTCTACCCTGACTGGAACAATGGGACCTCATTTTTAATTAGGCTTTCCCATTGGTATCACCAATATACACTACACAGAGCCCCAAACAGTTCCCAATGGATGCGATTATTTCTGAAGAGAACAAAAATGTTGTAGGTCGCTATGACGAACGTATATGAAAGTTGTTTGCAAATGTTATAGTTAGTTCAAGGTCTTTACATGAGGTATAACCTTATAATAAAACCTTAAAAATGAAAGCTGGCAGGGATGGATTAAGAAGGATCCCAGGGATTAGGGATCTGTAAAAGCATGAGGCAGAAGCAGAGCAGCAGGCGGCATTTCTCAACAGGGCTGATTACTGCTGGCCAGCCACCCATTTTAGAGAGCTTCACTTCTGTGTTTCTGCAGGAGTTAAATGACTACAAGGCTGAAGAATGAGTTTGGACATTTGCAAAAAGAGGAAGTCCTTTGTATAGGAGTTCAGCTTGGAAATAAGAGTTTCTGACACTAAAAATAAAAATGTATTGAACTGCAGCCTTTGCCAAGTTAAGCCTGAAAATATAGACTGAATGGTGTCATCTTCACAGCACAAAACACAATGATTTTTATGAAATTAAATAAAAAAACAAAACCCAAACATTGTGAAATGCAATGGCTCTAGCAGTGCTTCTCGATTCCTCAAGTACATGAATAAAAATATCCTCTTTGTTACATATCTTATCCTTCTACTATATCCATCATACCCTGTACCTTCTCTGGGCTCACATACAAAGCTCAGAGGAACTCAATTTAAACTAAAACCTCAAACAAATGTAAATTACAGCTTGCACTTTATTTTATAAATTGAACCCAAGATATTATGTCCTGAATTTCTGCATCAGGTTCATCTACAGATAAACAGAGAGATATCATCAAAATGCTTATTTTATTTTGCTTAGGTAGAGGAAGGACAGGTAGCTACATCTTTGTTTCATCGCACATTTTTTGGTTGAAATACTCTTAACCTTTATTTTTCCACTTCTAATCTGCCAGCAGTTGCTGCTCTGTAAAGTAACAGCCCATCTTTTCCTCAAATACTGTAAATCATTTTGCCCAGGAACAACTTAAACACCTGAGAAGCCCTTATGCACTGGTACTCCTTGCACTTCATATTCTCTTGTAACCTTAAAAGTCATTTACCAATGGCCTGAAAGGTAGTGTACCCTGCCCACTTCCTATTATGCTGTTCTTACTGCCTCTTGCCTTTCCTAAGGACTAAACCCACAACAAATTGCCTAATCTAATTTGCATATACGTTTGGTTTGTGCACACTGTGTACAACACATAGCACAGCACAACCAAATACTTGACTAGGGCCCATAGGAACATTTAAAGTTCAAGAGAAGTAAACATATAGATGTCACATGTTCTGTGACCACCTCTCTGTGCCTCCTTCTCAAAAACTTCAGGAATGTCACCCTGTTTGACAACTTTATGCTATAAGATGTTTAGGCACCTCAGCCACTTTTAAAAACCACATCACTCAATGTTTATATTTTTTTCTAGTGCAGTTCTGAGAAACATACTTCAAACTGAAAGCTTTTTGACAGCCGGCAGTGTGTTGAATTAGTCAGAAAGCACTCATAGTAGTTGCTCACAGCCTGTGTTTGATTTAGGGTTCTATATACATGTACACACACATAAATGTACATATATATAAATTGAAATAAAAGACTGAAATAATCTTCATTGTGCTGATTTGAATTTTTCTTATTTGAATATGCCCACAAAAAAACTTGCATGTGTAGCATGATAGTGGCCACTAATACCTCACTGAATAAACCCTCATGCAAATCCCAGCTGTAAATATAGGTTAAGTCTTTATATTGTTAAAAGGGTATCTCCTTAAGTACATATTAGAATTCCGTGTGCATCTGCTTGACTAACATAAAAACCTGTCCATATGCTGTTACAAGAATTTTTAACAGAACAATTTTATTGTGGAATTAAGTCAGACAGACTTTACAGCAGAACTATGGCATATAAGCCATTCTTAATTGAAAATTGCTACTGGCAGCCTACTTAACCCTCTTAAGTTAGAACAAAATGACATAGATTTAGATTTTGTATTTAATAACAATTTATTTCCCAGCCATCCTCCTTTTGTAACCATTTGAGTCTTTCAATTCCATCAGATTTTGAAGGGATAAGCTACTAATGAATGCAGTTTTATATCTATGTAATTTAAACACAGAAACAAGTAAATAGGAATATAGTTACAGAAATTCCAAAGGAAAATATTTCTGTGGTTTAACTTCTAATCTGTTTTTATTTTGGGATTAATGCAGATAGCATCAAAGCATCAAAATAAGAAACAAGCTGTATAGTCAGTTCTATTTCAGGTATTCTAGTAAAACAGCATGCAGCTTGAAAATAAACACAATAGATTTTCAGGTTGATGACTGCTTTTGAATTTTTGTGTTTGAAGATGAAACTTCTCCAATAGTACTCCTTCTAAATACATCTTTAGAATATCTGATGCGTAACAACATGGAATTGTATCAACACTACTATCGACACTATTGAAAAGAATTCAAATCTTGTGTGAAAGTCCATAAATACTCAAAACTTCTCATGTCAATTTAACTATAAACAGTATGTACAGATATGTGACTACAAACCTTTACAGCTTGATATATCTCACGCATTTCTTATGAAAACTGCTTAAAGAACAAATTCTCAAGAATGATTTTGCCAATAAAAGGGGAAAGATGATGAAAACTACTCAAAATGCTAATCTCTTGAAAATAAATGCTGGATTGGGGCTTTTTCTTTGCACTACTTTTGAAAAACACAAAGAAAAGTAACAAAAAAATTGCTCCTAGAGATACTACAATAGATATTGAGATTACTATTAAAAGTTACTGAAAAATTAATCCTAATATGAAAAATATACTTTGGTTAAAAGGCATGGAGAAATCCACTACATGCTGGTTGACATCAGAATCTGAAGTTTAGAAATGTTTATATTTATCTTGGTCACCAAGAACAATCTACATTTTGGAATCAGAATGAAGTCACTGCTAATGGCAAAGATATGCCAGGTGGAATACATCACACCTGTGGTGTTGATATTAGAATTCTACAGAGGAGAGAAAAACAGAGAAAAAATAGTTGTCCCTGAAGTGCATGTGTGTGACTCAGAATGTGTGCAAGAGACAGACCAGTGAAGTGTGAAGGTGCTGTTTATACCCAACTCCTTTACAGAGAAGAGATGCTTCAAGATTATTTTCAAATATAACTTATATATTATTTTATATATAATAAAAAAAAAGATGACTGTAATACTTGTGAGAACAAGAGGCCAAATTTAGCTAATTATTTTGGTTCTTATTGTCCCTTTCATTTCCCCAAGCTACAAATGAAGAACTTCCCTTTAACTTTCTGCTTAAGTAGGTGTGTATTCACGTGAGCTTCCTCCTTCAGGAATATTTAGTAATACTCCCTAATCATAAATGTGCAAGTATTCAGTGCAATTTGTGTGTTTTTAACATACAAAGCTTCTGGTCTAATCTCTTGATCTCTCAGTATCAGGTGCCTGGCAACATAGTTGGAAATTTATAATGGTAATAGGGCATTCATTGTAAGGCTGAGTATCAAATTTATTTGGTTTTTCAATCATTGTATAAGTTGGCCAGAACTTGCCAACTCAAGCGGGACTGAAGAACTGGTCAATTTTCTGCAGTCTCAGAGGAATTCTAAGGTTACTAGGAATGTTAGAGGAATTCTAAAGTTACTAGGGTGTTAACTACCTAGTTAACAATATATGATGGAGGTAAACACATATTGTGTATTTAGGTTTCATTAGGAGCTATAGATTCACTTGGTTATTTTATGAATTTTTCACATCTGCTGCTGACTTCCTTATGACTGTTACCTTTTTTATTGTTGAAAATGAACTCCTAAGGCAGTTTTTTACCTGCTTCTAGCTACTGGATTTTCTTTGGCAAGAGGGAAAACAACTTTGTTCAAGAGCAAGTGCCTCATCCCAGAAAGGTCCTATGAACTAGAACACCCCACCCAGCACATGATATTTAAACTGGGTTGCAGAAATGCATGAAAAAGCTTCCAAAAAAACCATCACAAGTTTTTTTAATCTGTCCTTGACATTCACTGCACCATGAGACCAGTTAAAGTCCATTTCAAAATGAAGATGATTTACGCTCCAGTTCCCTTATCAAAGAAGTACTTTGACTGAAACCGCAATTTGCTACTGACAATGATGAGGGCAGGAATATCATTTGCAAAGGTCTTCTCATGAAATTTAGGACATATCTGGATTAATGGAACCATTCCTGCCCTCTTAGTTATTACTTCTCGCTTTCTGAAAACATTATTATACTTTAAAGCATCCTTTGTGATTACTAAAACTAAACCAACTTTTTCCTCACAAAAGCGGTTGGCACCTGTATACATCAGGGGACTCTGACAGCCCAAGTTCTAAACACATTATTACACTGTGTTTAGCAGAGGCAACTCTCAGCAGATAACACTCAAATACACTATAGCAAAGCTGATAGTTATACTGAACATCAATTTCCTAAATTTAGCCTTAAGTACATGCTGTGCAGGAAATACGATGTGTTTCGGCAAGAAATTTTGAGGCGCCTTATTTAAGAAATCTGTTAAGGAAGAAATCTTACCACTATTACAGTATTTTGCTGTTTTTACAAGGACACAGCTAGTACTCAGAAGTTTTTCTCACAGTAAAACAAATACTGCAAGTGAAATAGGATGGATTGCTGACTTAATGTATGCACTGTGAATCCATATACATATCCCTTCCTTAAGCACAGTTTACTTGCTCCCTGAAGAAGAAGTGGAATACATGTAGCATATTACAAGAGTGGATTTAGCAGAATATTTTTTAGGTTATGTGATCAAGTAGATGGATGTGAAGCTTGGAGAGAGAGTACTTAATTTAAAGCATCCTGTTACTTAGAATTGCAAAGGGTCCTTCTCGTAGACTGTCCTGGTTAGTTAAAGCAGCCGGGAGCAGTTCATCACTGTGTGGGTGTAACCCAAATTGTTTACTCTACACCCTCTAAACCATTTCCCAGAAACTGTTAACAATAGACCATTTGCAGCAGCTGCCCAGAGCACACCTGACCCCTCCGGCTATAAGCTGGGTGTTAAGAGGCCTGTGAAATAGGAGGATGGTCCTGTCCTCACACCCAGGACTCACAATCACCCATTGTGGAACTCCCCACCCTGGGGGAAGGGCTGGGCATTCCTGCCTGAACTTGGGTGTATATAATCTGGGAGTCTGGGGACTTCTGGCACCACTCATGGGATCCAGAGGAGCACCAGAACCTCGACTGAACTGTGACCACTGCTCTCACCAACAGGTTTTTCCTCTTTCTACTTAGGACTCAGGGGGACCATGTGGGGCTCAGCTGGTGGCCAATGAACACCATTCTGTTCACGCCCCAGGGTACTGAGTGTTGTGGGTTAAAACCAACTGCCTACATAATTGTATTTATTGTGTTATTTTCATTAAATTGTAATTCTGACTTATAATCTCTTTGAGTTGGGTTCACTTCTCCTACTGGTTTACCTTTAAACCAGCACACAGACTCACAGTTTGGTGCTATTTCCCCCTCCCCAGCAGAAAGGAAAAAGAAAGTCTTTGTACAGAAGTCACTACCATAAGGACTACCTGTGTGTAATTCAAGTAACACCATGTTGATGCTGAATGAATACACACTGTAAAGATATTAACAACAGTATCTAAATATAATCAGAAGAATTAGCACTTTATGCATCTTATGAATGGCATTCACCTAATGTTATATTATGCTCTAAAATCACTCTGTATCATGCTGTATCTTTGTACATAGGCATTACTGAATTCTGTATGGAACTTTTAACCTCATTTAATATATTATTTTTATACCTACTAATTCCTATTGCTGTGAACTTACATGAACAATTGTCTTTTATGACAAATGCTTTACAATCAAACTATAAAAGTGACTTTCATAAAAACAACTGTATGCCACAGCTAGCAATTGTAAATATGTGGTTAGCAAAGGTGACTTCCAGGAGGAGGCACGATGTGCAAGTAACAGTGGAACCAAGTTGTGGCTGCTTAATGCCTGTCTCCCTACAGCTGGTACTGACTGCCCACTTTCCCATCTGTCTTGAAACAGATATATCCATTTGGGAGATATAATCTAAAAATATAGACATCACCACTCTAACATGAAAAGTGTCATAACAGACCTCTTAATGTTCTCATGGTACACTGGTCTAGTTTAGTCTTAATAGACAAGTCCTATTCCATTCCCATACGCAGCCAGAGTCATTATTGTAATATAAATAAATTTTATTTCTCGTAGGTTTGAACAAGATGGTAACAATGACATAAAGAACATTATGGTTAAACTATGCCTACTAAAGTTAATAATAACTATGGTCTACCTTAGACTTTCTGTAAAGAAGTAGTAAAGTACCTTTAGTTCGTTCTCACTCTATCCACAAATAAAATAAAATATTGCTGAGGAAATTATTAATTAAAAAAAAAACATTTATTTGCTTTCATATGCTATTTTAATAAACACATTTCACACGAACTCGTTCCTACCTATTGTGTTCTTATTAGAACATATGGAATTAATACGAAGGCCCAATAGCATATTAATGTTACAGATGCTGAAACAGAGGAAATGTCAGAATTATTAGCCTAATCTTTAACTATATGATAGCAGCAAGAGAAAAGATATTATATAAATTTATGACTGTCCTCCCATTGTCTTGACAGTTGATCTACAGCAACACCTACTTCCTACCAGCTAATTTTACCAACACATCAAAAAAATACAGCTTCAGAATTGAAGATGCTTAGGGGCAGGAGTGAGGGATATTATTGGGAAGAGAAGCTGTATCTAATGATTAAGAACTAAAAATTAAGAACCGAAAATAATTTCATATTAGGAGAAAATGGAATCAGAGTAATGAAAACCGAAGACTAGTTGCTTAGCATGGAAGCACTGCAGTGTTGTAGAGCGGGATTTACAAAAGTATCACTTCATCACGTAGGTTAGTATATAAAAAGCTTTCATTGCAATCCAGTTGCACCAGGTCAGATTTTTCAGAGATAAATATTTTTTTAGTCATAAAATACTATGACTTTGAAATACAAGGAAGCTTCCTGGTGAGCAGCTTGCATTCTAACTGCACAGTATCTGTAACGTAGTCTCTGAGTAACAGAAGCTTAGTACAACTGTGTCAATGTGCTATGCAGGTACAGTGAGCACACTCCATCTCTGAGAGAAATTCTCATGGCATACAGAAAATAAGCAATAAAATTTTCACTTCTATTAAAGATCTGCCCCTTAGCTTTCTCCTGAAATACAATTTCACTTAAAATTTAACCATACAAATCTCTTAGAGCTGTGTCCTTACCTCAGGATAATTTTTTTTTTTTTTTAAGAAAGGGGCAGATGATTATGTAACTGTATAAATACTCCATATATTAATAGTTTGGGTCAGACTTTATTTTGCAAAAGAAAATAAAATCTGACTTTGTGCTTATTAATTATAAGCCACTGCAGTGGAATCCATTATTCCAAAATGAAATTAAGAAAAATGCACAGAAAAAGTCATTCTACATGGTCATTCAATTAAAAAAAAAAAAAAAGGAGATTAAAAAATTAGTTGTCATTTTGACATATAAAAAATTGCTTGGATTAATTGAACATTTCCCTGTGTCCCTGAAGTTTCACCATAACCAATATTTGCAATACTTTGGGTATAAAATTAATTAATAATTATGAATAATTGAATAGATTCGATACATAGGTTTAACTGACTCCTAGCAGGCTAAGTATTAGAATAATATTCTATTTTTTAAATACTGAAAGTGAGAATACAGGCTCTCCAGGCTTTGTACTATGCAGTAACCACAACCATGTGCACACACGAAGATTTGAGGTATTAGGAAGAGCTAACAATGGAGTATATGTTTTTATTTAGGAAGAGAAGTTACTGATTTTCTTTTGTCTTGTTACTTCTAGACTGTCAACAGAAAAGCAGAGTATTTAATTATAGAAAGCTTAGACTTCTTTTCCTATGACTGCTAATTTCCAATTATATATTTATTATAGGAAGCAGCATTCATGATTTGGCTTGATACTAAATATATTTATTTAAGTTGCGAACTAGAAAAGTCTGAGCAGTTTATCTTCTACTAGAAAATACTGATAAACAGATAGGAACTGCATTAGGCAAGGAGATAATTTCATTAATTTACAGAGAGATGCCTCAGAGAGTCTTCTCTTTCAATCTTTACCTTCTAGGAAGGCTTGGCATTGAAGCAAAAAACTTCAGATCCCAAAAATCTCAAAACCCACTGTTCTAAGAATTAAGAATATAAAACATATTAGAAACTGTCAGTATCTGTGTACCACCACCAAAAAAGCTTCAGGTCAAGTAAATGTATTATTCATTCATTATTATGAGCTATGTACTCTTTCTAAATGTAAATTACACTCCGTAATTATTTTTCAATTTTAAAGAGTATCATTCATAAAGCCAATTAAAATGGTATGATTAAAATAATCAAAATTCCTGTACAACATCCCACAGGGCAGCTGCAATGACATGATAAATTACACAAGTTCAGCAGTTCAAGACTTTATGTAGATTAGAAAGAGGTCATCAACTTCAGACAGTGACAGAACGCAAGACTGTCAAAGACAAAATCAAAACAACTTGTTTGCTGATTTTTTGGGGGGAAAGGGAATAGGAATAGTAATGCTGTCTAACTAAGGCATGGAGATTGGAAGCCAAACAGCCTTAGCAAAATCCCCAGCAGAAGATAGGCAGAGTGGAATTCTGCGAGGGTGATTTGGAGTACGCTTTCAGGAGACATAATAAGCTGGCATAAAAGCTTACAGCTTCTGAAACAGGAAGTCCTGTTTCCATATGTTGACCTCTGCAGCATGCTTGACTCCTCTGTGAAATCAGGTAACCTAATAAGATCAGAAATGTTCAGGGAAGAACCCTCCGACAAATCAAACAACAAAAACCCCACAACTGCCATGGGGGTGATTTAAATCATCCAGCAAATGTCGTGGCAATGCACAGGGGAGGGCAGGACCTTGAGGCACAACCTCAATGGAAGGAGAGAACATGGTTTCACGAGGGCCCCATGGACAGCAGGCAGTTGATACTGTCAGGTTAGGAGTCTGCATAATCACATTCTGAGGGTAGGGGAACTCATAAGTTTGGTCTTGTGGAGGACTGCGTCTCCCTGATCAGAGCTACCTTAAACACCCAGGATAAGCAGTGAAATACTTTCCCACTGTCTCATTGAAACACTGTCAACATGAAGCATTGAGGGAATCAAACCTAAACTCCACCACCAAAACTGGAGCTGCTCACACAGTTTTCTAGCATCTATAGAAATCACTTACATCAACTTGGTAGCTGATTTTCATAGAGAGAAAATATTTCTAAGGAGTTCTAAAATTTCTCTTCTCAGTTCTAGGCCCTTGACAGACCAATGGCCAGATTGTGCTGCCATGAACTCAGAAGTAGCCCCTATTTTGGCAATATTTTTGTAAAATTACTTTTCCAATGACAAATAAATTTCAGCTTATGATCGTGCAATGTTCTCACTGTTACGCCCTTGTTTCAGTAAATTCTTTTTTGTTTTGATTTTAACATAATAGAATAATTTTTTAAAAAAATAATTGAAAGTTTCTTAACTTCTATGACCCTGTGTGTTCAACTGGCATGACACACATTAGAAATTTACTTAGCTTCTTCTTTCAGATAAATATTAATCTTAAAGAAGGTTGTGCAGTGAAACATCCTTTGAAAAAATTTTCTTTCAAAATGGACTGGAGAACATAGGAAAACAGAGACATCCAAGAGAGTAGTTAGCATCTCAGTATACATCAACAGTCTTTATTTTCTTATCTATGTATTTATCTCCTGTCTACCTATGCTCCTATCTGTTTGCAACACTTGGGTCATATGTTCACACAGGTAACGTTTGGGCAGTTACTCACAGATCATTTTTAATTTAGGGAGTTTGCAGTTTTCTCTCTTCTAATAATTACAGGGTTTACAATCTCTCAGATGCTGCATGGAAAAAGCACGAAAACCCCACACAGGATTATGTGCTTATAGGAAAGGTTCTGTTAAACCTACAAAATTATAGGGTTACTCATGAAAGTCTCTGCATTTCTAAGCTATATGCTTTGTGTCATCTTAAGACTTCTGCAGTAGGCATAAGCATAAACACAGTTCTTACCACTCCATTACTGTGTGACCCTTGTCCCTCTAGAAGAATGAAAAAGTGAATTAACTAAATGCTAGTGCAGCTTTAATTAGAAATACTGCCAGTTCTCCGAGGGAGCATGAGACATATTACATCTGCTTTCAAGTCTCAGCTTGGGCTCAATCTAGCATACCTCCTCCAGACCAACAGATGGCTTTGGTGAGAATAATATACTTCAAACTTTTCTTAGGTAACACTGAAAGGTCTACAAAGTAAAAAAGCCTGTGTTATTGGCCAACATCACCGTGATTCTTTTAGAAGTCATATTTGACCAAATGAATGTACTCTGCAAAGACATGGCCATTTAAAAGCACAGGAACATGTTTGTTTGTGTATATTCCACTAGCTGTATATTATATATACAGCTATTCTGCCCTATATATTTTAGTAGCAGAAATTACCTCTGAAACAACAGGACCTAAAAACAAGTGTGTATAAAATACATTATTTAAGTATTCCAAACCAATGAGAATGTGCTGTATAATCCCATTTGACCAACCCCTACCTTTTTTATTTATTTTGAGCAATAATGCAAAATAAGATTGTTTTTCTCATTTTGAAGCAAAACACAGCCCTTCCATTTCATATTGCAGGGACATTTCCCATCAAGAGGCAATTTGTTTCTCAGAAGGATCAAAAGAAGCTCCAAAAATCAAACAAAAAAAACCCAGCAGCATTATAGTAAATTAGGTTCTCATGTGTTCTCTGGACCCTTTGTAAAGCTCACACTCAGCACACAGGTGTGCACCAGTTGGCAGTAGCTTGTCTGGAGTCCTGCCAGAATATGCTCTTTCCCTTATTTGGGATGATATCCAGCTGATAGAACTGAACAGCTCTAGAATACATCAGGACACATAAAAAGCAGTCATAATCACTCTCCTAATAATCTCTAAATGTGGTGTGCTGTTGAAATGAAATTCACTTCAGCAAAGAACAGAGCCTAATGCTTCATAAATTAGGTACTGTTGTCTTTTTCTTTTATTTTTCATACAAAAGTGATTTATGAAGAGTGAATACTATTCTCCCCTCTGTGAACTCTACAACATTGAAAATATCATAGACATTTGCAACAGTCTCTTTATTTGAGGAAAAGTACATACAGGTGTTCTGCAGAAATAAAGAAAAACTATAATTACTGCAATTGGTTTATGTAACCTCAGTACAGTAATTACCAGGTAGTGTTAGCCGAGCTACAGTATAGTTTCGGTGAGCTGTGCTACACTGGAGCACTGGAGAAAGTGCCATTAGAGGGCAGCCTTGGGTTTCCCTTGCCTGTAACTCTACATGCCAACTTGAGCATCCCAGTAGTTCTGGGATTTCTGATGGTATATAGCAAAACTCATTTCAAGCTTCTTAAAATACAATAAAAACTTTCCAGTGTATATTTTGCATTCTGCAAGGGAAAAAACTATGCGTAGTATGGTTTAAGCAAATTTATAATGCATAGGCAGGAATAGATTATAATTTTTAAAGGCCTTTAGGTTACCTTTTCATTATTGACCTTTTTAATTATTAAAAATTTCCTTTGGTCATTCCACTTTAAAGTCTGAATAAAATATCACTGCCAACTAAGTCAGTCCTGCAGTAGTACCTGATCACAGTAACTTCCATGTGAATGTACTACAAAAAGAGGCAAATTAGGATTCCACAACAACAATCTTTCTTGAATCAATCTGAGATTGGTTTTACTATATAAACACATAACATTATCTTGATATTATTTTAGGTACATAGATAATTTAGAGGCAACTTTTTTTTTTCCCGATTACATCCTAATCCAGTTATCTGATGGGTAACATCATTATATTATTTATAATAAAACATTGGCATTACATAGAAATTAGAAAAAATGTTTTTTATCATACCTAACAGCTACATTAGACTTAGCTCATTAAATTCCATGTAAAATTTTATGCAAAAGTCTTATGCGATTTTTGCTATAATTTTCTTCACCATATTATGAAACTCTCTGACACTGCATTGCTTTCTAATTACTCTGCTGAAGTACATTTGTCTAAAACATATGTCTAACTTTTTCGGCTATTTGAGGGTTGTTCGGTACAGTAATCTCCATCAGTTTAGTCAATCTAAAGATCCCCACTGATCCCTTCACATAAAAGGTTTAAGGGCTTGGAGCTTAGGATCCTCATCACTGTTAGCAGCACAAGCTCATTCAGAGTATTCTTTTACTCTAGATGAAACTAATCCCTTGTCAGAAAGTAAACAAAGAGTTTTGCATTTCATACAGCTAAACAAACATGCACAGAACAATGACAGAACAGCAAAACAAACCCATAAATAACAATCCCAGAGGGCTTTACTCAGATTTCAGCTGAATACATAAGGACTTTCAAAATGCCAAACTGGCCTAGACACACAAAAGTATTGTGACACAAATATGGGGCAAGGCTTAAACGACAGGCCACAGGTCTCTGGAATACACACATAAAATAATAACAACCAGGCAGAAGGTGTGTGTATTCAGATCCTGGTAATAAAAGCACCATTTGTATTGCAAAAACGCGTAAGCAAAAAAACATTTATTCCCTCGGAGATCACACTGGCTGTAAGGTATCTCATTTGTTGGACCTAAAATTCCTTAACCTTGTTTCCTAAGCTCATGGTCCACTAGTCAGCTTTTAACTTTGTCTGTTGGCATTTTTTCATGTGACTGCACAAGAGCTTGGCAGGTTTTGAGACTTGAAATAGCCTGCCCTGCAGGCTACAAAATGGTCAGCACACTACAATGCACTGTAAATTTTTAACACCAACAAGAATGAAAAAAAAGCCAAAAAAGAAAATCTAGCCAAACAAAAAAAATTCTTAGACACCTGACATCATGTCAGCTTTTACAGTATAATTATTTCTTTTTTTTTAGCTTCAACTATCAAAGGAACTGTTTATTCCACACCATAACTTCAGCCTCCTGATCACTGATCCCTATAATACCAGAACTGTCCAGGAACTAAAATCTCACTCTTCTCCTGAGTGCAATGAAGAACTGGGGCAGCATTGGCCTTAAACCAGTCAAATCTCACACTTGACCAACAGGTGGGAACACTTAAATTTTCAGAACACTGATTTCTAACTGTTGAGAGGAACCTCAAAGCCTAGTTTCTTCTTGGAATTGGCCAGACACTTTTGAAGAAAGCAGGGGGCATAACTTACCGATTTGTACTTGAACACCAATGAGCAGAAAAAAACCCCAAACCTAAACTACTGACTAGAGCAGAGCAGAGTGAAAATCCATGTCATGTGCATCAGTTGAGAAAGGAGAAGTGCTTGTCCACTCTACAAAAGATAAACATGGCACAGTGCTCCCTGAAAGAGTCAGCATGGAAGACTCAACCTGTTCTTCAAGTTTGTCAAATGCCCTTCCTATGCAACAGGACTAGTCAGTTAACAAACACAAAATCTCTTCCAAACCACCCAGATACTGACTGCACATGAGGAAAGACAAGGTATTCAGGCTTGTTCTTTAAAGCACTTCTTTCCTCTTTTTGAGCCAAACCACTTGTCTTTGATGCTGAGCATTCTTGAAGTCTATAGCATTGTGGCACGAGCTGTGTAGGTGTTATTCAGTGAGGACAATATATGGAAGAAACCAAGTAATTTATTTTCTTGAGAAATCTGAGAGAAAATAGCTGCAAGTACCAGCTACATAAGAATTATGTCAATAAGTGATGAGAACATTAATAATAGTAAATTAATTTTACAAAGGAATTATACTTTTAGTGCTAAAGTAATTTTGATTTAATTTTTCTCAACTAGAAGATACTTTAATTGCTTTAGCTTTGGTATTTTATTAAACAAAAAAACACTATAAACTTGGGTTTATTCTTTTGAGAGGTTACTTTCGTTCTGTAGCTGAGCTTTTTTAAATACTTGTTCAAGAGTTCTCATGCTTTGCTCTGCCTTTCTTTTTATAGCCAGTATTTATTTATTTAATTAATTTTTTTGTACACTTATAATGAGTTTAAATTGGATAGACTTTCTGTAAATGATGTGAAGTCAGCTAGATAAATATCTCATGTTCGTTCAGGACATTCTGTGCTTACCAAAAGTATTATTGCTAAAAATGGAATACTTTTAACAGCTTCTTGACACACTAGACTTATCCCTCTTTCACTTTTTTATGGGTGCCAACTTTAAAGGTCTCTGACCTTGCAAATTACTAGAGAATGTGCTTAATTTTAAACACAAGGAATCTCATCAGCTTCAGAAGGTCATCACATTCAAGTAAGTTAACAATGTCTAATACACTTTGATGGACCTAAAGCTTCAATCTTCATAATTCTCTAAAAAAACAGTGGCTTCATTTGTCTGATCAAAACCATACAGTGATAGATAAATTGTAAATGTGACACTTCACTATGTTATTAATTAACTTTAAAAATTTCAGCATTATTTATGTAGATATTTTAAGATTAAAAATCACTAATACATGGAAATAATATATATTTATATAACTGCCTTCTCCTAGCATCATATTTTTTTTTGCTACTTTTCCCTTGTCTTCATACACACTTCAGTCTTCTTTATTAGCATATTCAGATCAAATAAAACATGGCATGATAAAACTAGATTACTAAATCCTTAAGGAATGTTCAAATTAAATTTAACATCAGTGGGTTAGTAAATTGTTTTACAGCTCTATTTCTTTTCTTAATCACAGCTTCTTAATCACAGCTTATAGAGGTGGTTGGGTAGTAACAGGCACTTCTATTAGGAGATACATCTTAGAGAAAGTGACTCTTACAGACTCTGTGGACCACCTAGAAGATGTACTTAGGCTAATTTTTTTTTGTTTTAATCTGCCTATATACAGAAATTCAGTTAACTCTCTCATAAACCATAAAGGTTTAGTTCAGGATAGCAATAGAGATTCATTTTACATATAAAAATAATATGCGTAAAAAAATACTACGTGCACATTCTTTGATGGCATAGCTAGCTGCAAGAAAGCTTTCCAGGCTTCACCAACAGTACTGTGAGTTGGGAGAGTGCATTACACCGATTTCAGAGAGCTTTCCCTTCTGGTAGTAGTAATCACTATTACTGCCTTTTAAATGTTACAAAATCTCACTGTGTTACGTTTGAAAATAAATCAGAATAGACATCCTGAATTAAAGTACAAACAGTATCATTAAAAAAAAAAAAAAAAAGAAAAAGAAAAAAAAGGCCAAACAAGATACCAAAAAGTTGCACTAATCAGGGAAGCAACCGTACTCATTGAATGCCTGGGATGGTGACCCTTGGCCTCCTGTAAGCCTGCAAGCTTTCAGACACAGCTGATAGGTCTTTTACCAAGAGGATAAAATAAAATTAAACGACAAAACATCACTGAGGTTCTAGTATGGGTACAAAAAAAGCATGAATCACATGCAGAAAGGAAAGGTGAGTCCAGTGGCTTGCAAGGTGAAAGTTTCTGATGTTTTGTTTTCCTGAAAAGGCACTGATATGCCCCAAAAGCTGACCTATACTACTTGTGAGCAGCTGAACACAGGAACAGCTAAGAAAGAAAACTTGATTAATTAGCAGTGTGAAAATCCATCTTCTATCATCTATGGCAAGCACTTACGTACACGCTACAGTGTATTTTCTGAACCAGAGTCAGGCCAAACAGATGATATCAAGACAGGAAAAACAGAGTTGGGCAAAACTGAAAATGCTTAGCTGAGTGATTAAGAACTGCCTTGTATGAAACAAAATACAGAAACATATTTTTCCAATGCAAATATCTAACTATACGCTCTGTCAATGTTTTATATAATATCATTTAAATATGTCAATGAAGTAACTTTTAAAGAGGTAGGTTTATGACAAACTCCAATAAAAATAATTTTACCTTCGTGTCATGGGAAAAATAACAGAAGGAACTTGATTATTTTTTCATTCTATCAGTAACACAAAAAAGTCAGAAATTCAGGTCAATGAAACAATTTCACAGAATCACAAAATATGCTGAGTTGGAAGGGACCCACAAGGATCATTGAGTCCAACTTTTAACCATGCACAGGACCATCCCCAAGAGTCACACCATGTGCCTGAGAGTGTTCTCCAAATGCTTCTTGAACTCTGTCAGGCTTCGTTCTGTGACCACTTCCCTGGGGAGCCTGTTCCAGTGCCCAACCACCCTCTGGATGGAAAGCCTTCTCCTAATATTCAACCTAAACCTCCCCTGACACAATTTCAGGCCATTCCTCAGGTCATGTCACTGGTCACCACAGAGAAGAGATCAGTGCCTCCCCCTGCCTCTTCCCCTTACAAAAAGTTGTGTAACTACAAAGAGGTCTCCCCTCAATCTCCTCTTCCCAGAGCTGAACAGACCAAGCGACCTCAGCCACTCCTCATGTAGCTTCTCCTCAAGGTCTTTCACCATCTTTGTTTCCCTCTCTGGACACTCTGTAAATATCTTTCTCATATTGTGACACCCAAAATATTCAAGGCGAGGCCACACCCTCGCCCACCTGGTGATGCTTTGCCTGATGCCCCCCAGGACACGGTTGGCCCTCCTGGCTGCCAGGGCACTGCTGACTCAGATTCAACTTGCTGTCGACCAGGACCTCCAGGTCCCTTTCCACAGCATTGCTTTCCAGCATCTCATTTCCCAGTCTGTATGTACATCTGAGATTGCCCCATCCAGGTGGCGAATCTGGCACTTTCCCTTGTTGAACTTCATATGGTTGGTGATTGTCCAGTCCTCTGATTTGTCAAGGTCTCTCTGCAGGGCCTCTCTGCCTTTGAGGGAGTTCACAGCTCCTCCCAGTTTTGTGTTTTCTGCAAACTTGCTTAGTATCCCTTCCAGTCCTGCGTCCAAATAACTTATGAAGATGTTGAAGAGCACAGGGCCTAAGATGGAGCCCTGTGGAACCCCACTAGTGACAGGTCACCAGTCTGACGTCACCCCATTCACTATTTCCCTCTGTGCTCAACCCCTGAGCCAATTGCTCACCCACCACATGATGTATTTATCCAGCTGTGTGCTGCACATTTTGTCCAGAAAGATCCTGTGAGAGACAGTATCTAAAGCTTTCCTGAAATTCAAAAAGATGGCTTCAGCTGGCATCCCTTGATTTACATGTTTACTTTCATTAGGCGATAGGTTCTACTAATATTTTTACTAAATTTTGATGTCTTCAAAATTGACTTTTTATATCAAAGTACTAATTTAGATACTGAAAAAAATCTATGTATGTAACTTATATAGGACCATGAAATAAGGTACCTGTCTAATAGATATTTGCTTCAATTTAAAACAAATTTTATGCTTCCCTTTCAACTTACTTTTTGGCTAGAAAAAAGGTAAAATCAATTATTCAGTCTTGCCCTAAGCTGAGCATTTTCATCTTTATGGTTCAGTAAGCCCATGAGATAACCAAAGTCTCCTGGGCTTCATGTTGCATTCTGTACTGAGAAGTCTACTAGATGTGGCAGCAGTGCTCTAACACACTTGCCTCCTGTTTCAAAATTACCTCTTCTCCTGACAGCCAGCCTATGAGTTAGAACTTCTGTGCAATTTAATTGCCAGTGAAATTTGATTTGGCATCTAAGTTACAGGCAGGGAGATATATTTAATGTTCTCCATAACCCTTATTTTTCTTTCCTCCTGGACATACTCTTTATGTTCAGGGTGCTTTTTTCCCATTGCAGTAGATGCACCTGATTATTTAAAATATAGAGTCACAGAATAAAAGTTCAGGGATTGCGGGGAAGGTGTGCCTGTACAATACCAATTAACTGAATGATGTTTGTATATTGCGTGGCTAAATAAATAGCCAAATATTAGGGGATAAAAATTTACCTTCAAAGAAAAACTGACTTTCAAAAGCTGTTTTGGTATAGATCTTTCATTCCTATAGCATTCAATTTTTCTCATTTCCTTACTTTTGTGATAGTTTAGGAATCCTGTTAGGGTGCAAGTCAATAATTCTAATTGATTTGAAGGATTCCATCACAAGCTGCAATTCTCATATGGAATCTTATTTGTTTCCTTTTAAACTTCTGTATTAAATGATGCAATAGTAATATAAATAAACAATCCACTGAGTGTAAAGTTTTTTCGGAACTCACTGTCAGAGAATAGTGCCAGGCAACAGATACGGAAGGTGACTCAGTGAAACCAATCAAAGAATTATCTGAAAAAAGTTGAATGTGTAAAGGAAACTCTCTCCAGTTATTTAGAATAAGAGAAGAACAAATAATTTACTGAGAGTAGAATGTGGAGATCCATACTGTAAAGGAAAAAATTGCTGAAAAAAGAAAAGGAAGGAAGGATGGCTGTCGAA
The DNA here is from genome assembly GCA_013396775.1 of Cephalopterus ornatus. Lineage (NCBI taxonomy): Eukaryota > Metazoa > Chordata > Aves > Passeriformes > Cotingidae > Cephalopterus > Cephalopterus ornatus. The sequence goes on from VZRE01015484.1 coordinate 111,210, forward strand.
TTTTTTAATCATAAGCCTCCATGTCTAGAGAATTAACTTCCATGAGAAAACACATCAACTCTTGTATTGTTCTGCTTAAATCATTATTTTCTTGGGCTTGGAAAAGTTCAAGATGATCAGTGCTGGAATACCTGCATGACTTCTGAGCCTGTGTGCTCAGAGAGACAACTTGAGCTTGAGCTGGGCAATCTCCAGAAGCAAAGTCAGGCTTTGCAGGAATGTTACAGAGCTGTAGTTCATATATGCAGAGAAAAGAGACAGAAGGCCAAAGCTCAGAGTTGAAACTGGACAGTGTTGTGTCAGATAATACATTTCTGGATGAGAGGGCTGTGGGACTGCTTTGGTATCCATGCCAAGGAGGCTGAGCCAGCGGAGAGCAGGCTGGGCAAAAGCAAGAGGAGAGAACGCTGGGGGCACCTGAATTTAATTTAGGCCAAATATCATAAAAGTCTAACCCAACAGCAGATGCAGGGTGAATGTCCAGGTCAGTTCATTGCTGTGAAGCACCTTGCTTTTAAAAGGTGTATTCAAAGATGTTTTACTACAGGCACATGGACTCAAAACTAGGAAGTCCAGTAATATTTTTGTTACAGAAGCAGATGCGTGTGTTATATTATTTAAGCCTCATTTGCTGTATTGGTAATATGACCAAAATCGTCAAAATGATAAAACTATTAAGAATGTAGAGGACAAGAAGAGAAGCCTGAAGACAAAAGAGACAGTATTAGCTTATTTGCAAATGCTTCATATGTTCTGCAATAAACAAAAAAACCAAAGCTAAATACACAGTACCTTCTAACAATAACTTATCCTGGAAAAGGTGAAATGAAAGATTTGCTTTGTGAAACATGTAAGTTCTGATTTTATAACCTTGATGTACTTTTCCTTAAGACATAAATTCTGATCTGTGGTTTATGAACACAGCAACACAAGACTGAGATTTAATTATTTCTTCATATGAAGAGAATTTATCTTCAGGATTTGCCTCTGAAGACATTAAAAGCTACAAATTGTTTGGATACAAGTCTTCTCAAAATAAGGAGATAAACATTTGGTCTTAAAAAGAGTTGAATTGAACCCATTAGTACCTGTAGGAACATTACAGATATACAACTAATATTTTTTTTTGTCAGTACTATATTGCAGTAACTAATCCATGTTGGATAAAGCTGTAAGGATTAATTAACGCTTTATTATTTTTAATAAGATAAACAGTATAAATAGAAACATTTTAAGATCAAATTATACAGCCTTTTGCATGTGTTATAATTGTTTATCTAGGTAATGGACAATGGAAAGTTGAGCAGTCTAGGAGAAAAAGACTAGATAAATATAAAAGTAAAATTCAGGTATAGTAGATTTTCTCACAACTACTCAAAAAAAGTTATTACAGTTAGGAATTGTATTAGGGGATCAAGACAGTTGTGGAAGTCAGAGATAAGGCACATTAAAACCATTGCTAAGGCAAAACACAATTTGTTTCATACCTCAGGTAGATCAATCTTGATCAATAAATCCACTCACAAATTAATCTAATTAAAGCACTCATTGGCCAAGTGCTGTTCTCTTTGATGGGACAGAAAGGATCCTCATGCCTGGTTCTTCTCTCCCTCCTCTTTAAAGGGACTTAAAAATATGTTGTTCTGCTAGTACTACATGACTTACATATTGTCCCTCATTAGCTTCTTCATGCACAAGGACAGCAATACAATGGGCCTTATCAGAATACAGATTTTTGACAACCCAATGAAGTCATCCTAGCTTTTCTTTACCCAGTGCTTGTTTTATATCAGAAGCAGTTTCATAATACATTCTACAATACTCTTTAAAAATCCCGTATAGCTATAAAAAGATTGCAGTTATCAGCAAAAACATATCTGTGAAATAGACCATACTAAAGTGTGGGTCTCTGTTGTCTAAGCATTAGAAGGAAGGTAAGTTTGTATGTTCCAGCTAGTCCCTTATTTTCCTACTTCCTCAAAAGATGACTATGAAAGTTGATCCATTCCTATTTAACTCACAATCCTGATATTTGCTATGCATGGATTCACTACGGAATTAAAGCACAATAAATTCAGGATCAGAATTATAATGTGCAATTTTTAATTTCTAATCCTGTTATTTCTAGTTATCCATGGCAATTATGTTTCTGTTAGCCACTTAGTATTAGACATGCTTTGCATTTAATTGGACACTGCCAATTACTTTAGGCCTACAGTGGACTTCAAATTCAATTCTTGTAATAGCAACACAATTGGATTTATTCATGTAGTTCTACCATTCAAAAGAATCACACACATTAATTATAACAGACTTACAAAATGTGATCATCATACACGACATGCCAAGAAAGCCTGATGTCCGTTGATCTACTCAGCTGTTTATATACATGGACACGGACCTTATGCTCTGAGAAATCTGTTTTATATGCCAAAAACATAGTTCATCGTATTTCAAAATCCGATCAATAGCACTTTATAGTTATTTTTTCTTAAATGAACTATTTATAGTGAGCTATGGTGACCAGATACAGGACATGAGGGAATGGCACGAAGCTGTGTGAGGGGAGGTTATTAGGAGGATATTAGGAGAATTAGGAGAAGGCTTTTCATCCAGAGGGCGGTTGGACACTAGAACAGGCTCCCCAGGGAACTGGTCACAGCACCAAGCCTGAGAGAGTTCAAGAAGCATTTGGAGAACACTCTCAGGCACATGGTGTGATTCTTGGGGATGGTCCTGTGCAGGGTTAAGAGTTGGACTCAATGATCCTTGTGGGTCCCTTCCAAAACAGAATAATCTATGATTCTATGATTTTTTTTAATCTCAAGATGTAGGTCTGAAAAATTGACCAAAATATAATCACACAGAGGAAAAAATGTTTTTATTTGAATTAATCTTTTCAGATTTTTTAAAAACTACTTACGGGCTAAAATATGGCAAAAAATTTTTGGAGAGAAACAAATCTTCAATTTGCTCCAATAGGTAGCTTTGGGAACAGGAACATTCTTTATATGCATAAGTTTCAGTCTGGCTTTACCTATCTGCAATCAAATTTCCTCTCATTTTGTTAGATTTTTTTCATATTATTTGGTATTACATATTAGGTATCTCTCCATGATACCAGATTACTCCACATCATTGTGTCCCACTGTTTCTCTACATTTAGATGCCTTTACCATCTCTCTAATGTGCCTTAGCATTGCCTGTTCCCTAGATATTTGTCTTTTTTATTGCATTTCTCAAGCGCAGGCTCTAGAGGCTAGTTTATTTTTCTTAGCATCTATTGATACCGAGAGCAATATCAAACATATCTTCAAGCCCATCCAGAGAATGAGAACATTTTCTTTGATAAGTCTTTGTATATTCCAGTCTAAAAACCATCAACAAAGATGTCTCTTCATTCCAGAAAGTTGGAGAGTCACTTTAAAAATAAGACTGCTGCAGTTCTTTCTCATGTGCTGGCTTTCGCCATTCTGTCTCACATCCCCAGAAAAGCCTCTATGGAAGAGCATTTTGTTTCAGATCTTTTACTCTGAGTATTTCTACAAGGAAAATGTCTTGCCTCTAACTAACCAAGAAGTCACAAATGAAATTAATGTTTCTTGCTAGCAGTTCCTAAGGAATGTGTCACAGCACAGTGTGGGCAAAGGCAGTCCCTTTAAGTGGGATTAGTTTTTCATAAAACTTTAAAAGGACAACAAGGGTATCAGTTTTAAATGCGACACAGAATGAGGATCACATTTTATGAAATTGTTTTATAGACTTAAAGGATGCATAGTGTCCTTTTGGCAGTCTTTATTACGCTGGATTATTGGTATCCCTGACTACAAGCAGTCCACTGATAATAAACAGCACTACTATTGTAACTGACCAGGTGATACTTCCGTTTCAGAGGGCATGTTGCTGCTACCATGCTTACACAACAGTTGATCTTTAATATAAAATATTACTAAAAAAACCCCAAACCAAACCCAACCAAACAAAAAAGAACTACTTCAAGTGATATTCATATATCACTTGATACATGATATACATATACATATATAGTATTTAAAAAACTACACTGATATTAAGACAGGAACAAAATAAAATAGTTCTCTTAAGGATTAATTACTGCAGAGTAATCCATGTTTATTCTGTTCATCCCCTATTGGATTCTTAAATCTGACATTCACTATGGCTATAACACAAAGAAACTAAATTGAAACTAAAAAAAAAAAAATTAGTCTATCATGTGGGATCATAGCTTTCACGTCTTGTTAGACACAGAATATTTTGTAAAAAAAATTCAACTAAAAATCTCCCTTATATTTTATTGGTCAAACGTGCTAAGATACTTCATGATATGACACGTTCACAATAAAATATATCAGATGAGATGTGCCCAGAGATATCCAATGAACTAATCATGATGTAGAAAGATGAAAAAGTCACATAGCAGTGAGCAAAGACATGATCTACAATCTCAGTCTTACTTGAATTTCTTTTATTGCTTTGTATGAAGTGTGTTTTAAAATAAATAACTGCATTTTTACTCCAAATTAGAAAGTCTCCTTAGGCAGCTTCTATTCGGTAGGATTTGATCACAACTGATGATTAGCTATTTCTTCATCTAAGCCACACCTCCCCTAAAGTTTATCTGGGAAGTAGATTTGATGGGAGCCTTAGGCAGGTGAGAAACTTTACGGTCCCAGGGGAAATTTGCCTAATGTCTCCACTTCCTTAGCCTCAAAATCACAAAGCACCCTAAGGATTTTTAGTAGACTGATCCTACTTACATTTTCTCATCCTGAGATACATAAGAAATATCACTTCATATGTCAAATCACCTCTGGTTAAATGCTACACTGAAACTTTATTTTTGGTTATTGTTATGTTTCAAAAGAAATACAAACAGTCTCAAGAAAAGCAAAACCTAATAGTATTCCTACTACAGTCATTTTTTTAATGCATATGTAATATGGGAAACTATGTCAAAAGAAGTATTTAAATCTTAAAATTTAAATGAGTAGCATTTCAAAAGCCAAGAATGGCTTTTGAGACTGACTTTAATTTGAATGTAAAGTTGTTTTTTTCTAAAAAACACAACACAGGACTAGTCCAGAGTTTCTTTTTATCATGTATTTAGTCTTTGGTTAGGCAGACTTCTACTATCAATAATTATGAGGGTGCTTACAGGCTAACTGTGAGTTTAAAGACCTAATTTTCTTAGTTACATTGAAGTAGGTTCACGGAATCATGGAATAGGTAAGGTTGGAAGGGACCACACTGTGTCAACTGGTCCAACCTCCCTGCTCAAGCAGGATCATCCCAGAGTACATGGCACAGGATTGTGTCCAGATGGTTCTTTTGTATCTCTAGTGAGGGAGACTCCACAACCTCTCTGGGTCACTCACACAGTAAAGTTCTTCCTCATATTCAGGTGGTGCTTCCTGTGCATCAGTTTCTGCCCATTGTCTCTTGTCCCATTGCTTGGCACCACGGAGAGCAGCCTGCTTCCATCCTCTTGACACCTTTCCTTATATACACTGATACTCAGTAATCTTTTCTCAAGGCTAAACGGGCCCAGGTCCCACAGACTTTCCCTGTAAGACAGATGCTTCAGTCTCTTAATTGTCTTTGTTGCCCTCCACTGAACTGAGGAGCCCAGAACTGGACACAGCACTGCGGATGCAGCCTCACGAGGACTGAGTAGAGAGGCAGGATCACGTCCCTGGACCTGCTGGCAATTCGCTTCCTAATGCAGCCCAGGATACCAACGACCTGGCAGATTTGTAAGAGTGAAAGCACACTTCATTCTCTAACTGCAGGTTTACAGGTACTTCAGTGTAAAGCTCTATTTGTTATGGAGAACAGTACTTGCTCAACAGTCAACTCACCTATTGTTCTCTTGACTGCACATTAAAAGTGTGTCCCAGAAGTCACCAAAGGCAGAAGTCACCAAAACCGAGTACTGGGGATAACAATTTGGGGGCATCAGGTCTTTCCGAAGCAGTTTGGCCCTGTCATCAGTAACTCCCTCCCTCTTTCTCATCTGGATGGATATCTATTTGCAGCAGCTCTGTTTAATGCATCTTTGGTGCTAGTGCATGGGGTGAAAATGTCTCAGGAGGCTAATCACAAGTTGTTTCTAAATGAAAATAATGACATTTAAAGCAATAGAGAAAGTCATGTAGTCAATAGCTCTACTCCTTTCCCCTCACATCTTCAATCTAAACACATTAGATGATCAAAGGATGGAAAAAAGCGCATTTTAATCTCATTTTACCTCTGTAGAATGAAGTAAAAAGAAGGTCAAGTAAATTGCCCAAATCTGTATGAGACATTTGTAACAGTTTTTCAGTATCACAGCTCAGTGGTTCAATTTAACTGACTCAAGAAGTCAGTTTATTTAAGTAAAACATGAAGTTCAACCCTTTACTTTAGATACATTTGACACTTTCTCAAAATATAGGACAATGCATTGTCTGATGTGCCTCAGTTTAGAGTGTGTGCATATTACAACTGAGAACAGCAGCAGTTGCCAGAAGCTTTGTGTTCTTTATTGTATTAGAGTTGAAACACATAGCTCCAGATCTCAACAGTAAGTTGAGAATAAGTATTCACCTGAAAATTAATAGTAGTGGCTGATCCTTGTCCCAGAAAAATGGCCCACTTTGAGGCCATCCTCAAGAAGCAGAAAAGGCTATTCTTCCAAACTATTGCAATAATGGCAGTTTCTGTGGGTGATCAATGAGATGGAAGAAGAAATAAATGAGAAACATTCAGGCTTTGGATACACAGCAAGACCTGCTCTTGCATAAAAAAACTTCTATTTTTTTCCAGTCAGGCTGCTGAAGCAGAATCAAAAATCCAGAGTGGCTAAAAGCTCTGAAAAATGGGAAAAGTGCTGGGCAGATTATCCATGGGCAGCTGGATGTTTAGAAGGTAACACAGCTATCTTGTCTTGCAGGACATACTTCTGGTCTAAGAATACTAAACAGTGTGAACAGAAATCACTGCTAGCAGAATTCAGTGGGATGTTGTGCATAGATCTATAATTTGTCTAGTAGACACAGGCTCTCTATTTCCTACACCAGCTTTTTTCCTGCAAGACTTGCATTTCAATCACAGCACATCCAATACAGAGGTTCACACTGCACACTGGACTACATGTCTTTCCAAAATTCCTCCCGTTTTTTTGCAAGTCCCTTATTCAAACAATTGAACAATACAGAAGGAGGGCAGAGAAGCTGCAGAGCTTTCTCTACTTCCCAGCCTGCTGGTAACAGAGAGGTTAGTCCATGCATATGCAAGAAGCATAAAAGTATAGTAATTTGTCTATAGCAGATTTCTGCTACTAAAAGGGGAGTAGGGAGGAAAAGATGGGAAACAGTGGAACAAGTGGGCATTTGATATATATGGATATATATATAGATATATATATATAAAACTTTCTTCTGAAAAAGTTACAATTTGGAACAAAAGAAACACCAGCAAAATTGCATTGTGATCTAAATGACAAAAAAGTGATTAAAGAGCAGGATTTGTTTTAAAAAAATGCTTCTGTTTTTCTAATCTAATACAAGAAAATGCTTCCTACTTATCTTTGTCTCATCAGCCTCATGATAGTTTAAGTTAGATGTAATATCAGTGTCTGGAATAAAACATTCTGCTAAGCATATGGTGCCAGAATATTCCACATCTAAAAACTTCTAACATTTCCATGCCCTTTCATGCTGGGACTGAAAAATTTTCATCAGATAAGTGTAAAAACAATGTCCTTTGCAAAATATCTGTTCTCAGGAGAGCATGTAAGAAGTGTAGAGGGAAGAATTGGTAAGATGAATAGAGAAAGTTAGAACATATCTGGGTTCTCTGTACTATTCCATCAACACAAACTTTTTTGAAATTAAAATAATGAAAAGGTTTAGATTGAGAGGAATTGGTGAATTGTTTTTCTTCCAAAAAGATTCAAAGTACTCCTACAAATCAAAGTGTTTATTTTTCTGATAGATTTTTTTTACTTTTGAATTTGTAATCTGATAATACGAAAATTTCCAAGCCTAAATTAAAATACGAGAGTGATCAAAAGTGAGATAAAAATCTTTATTGATTATTCTGAGCAGTTTTGTTCTATGTGTAGAATTATGGGAAAACAAAAGGGCTTGGAGGTGTGCTTGCAAACTTTCCATGTAAATGTTGGAAAGACTTTTGCTGTTTAAATAAAAGTGCCTGTTCACACAGTGTAGAATATTAAAGCCATCTACTGAAAAAAAAAGTTTTATAGTATTTTATGTAGTTATTAATGCTACATTTTTTAAAACTGGTCTTGTCTTTAAAGTTAGGCATATTTAGGCCATGACTAAGACATATCTTCTGTGTGCAATTATATTGAATATAAAGAAAAAAAGTTTCTTAACTCTACAGTTGAAGAAATACACTTTGAAAGCACACTAAAATAAGGGAAAATATGGTGTACAAACACAAAATGCACACAAGTCCTTTACAGACAGAGAGGGGAAAAATATTTGGTCTTTTTAGGTCATTCATCTAAAATATTTTTCATAATAAGTGCTGAAGCAAAGTGGACATAAGTTCTGAGCAGGAAAAAATAGCAAGAGATACACTCAGTAACCGGAAAAATTTCATGGATTTGTTCCGTAGTCCTGTAATGTTATTAAAAGCATTATGAAAAGAAATTGGGACCTTGGCCTTTATTTTTTGGGGTGAGGAGAGATGAAAAAACCTCCAGCCTGTCATTTAATACTCTGGTTTATATTTATGGCATACAAAACAGCAAAACCTTCTCATTGCTCCTACTTCACAAAGGCTCCCTAAGGAGAAGCAACCTAGTCCGTTCTTAAGACAAATTTCAAAGGGAAAAAACTGTCAGCTGAAATCACTGGAAGATGTTTTTGTTTCCTAATAAAAGATTACAGAGTTTTGGAAATTCTTTATCTTGCTGTGTATACTGTTGTTTATGCAATACTAGCTGTGGCAGAATATATGACCAAGAGTTTTATTTTTTGTTTCTTTTTCTATCCATAGATATCCTTTGGCAATCTGAAAGTCAGAAGAGGTAGCTAAGAAAGTCAATAAAGCACAGATCCATGTTGACTACTTTTTCTACCTTTTTTCTTGACACTAGGCTGCATTTATTCTCCCTCTCCTAGAAAAAGAAAACTAGCTATTCTGCTTAACAGTTCTGGCTTTGCTCTTTGGCAATAAACAGGAAGTTTATTATCCTTCCTATCTTTTGGAACTCTTAAAGAACCACTTAAAGTCAGCTGCAATTTTTCCATCTAGAAACATGGAATATATCAGATAAATATCTGATATATTCAGATAAAAATCTGATACTCAAAAAAATGCACCATGGCAAGGGCAAATAATAAGGGTAAATAAATTCTAATAATTCCTACTAAGTATGTGTTTAGTGTTGTAAGAATATTGGAAATAGAGGTTCTGCATGATTATGGGGAAGTTAGAGAATCATTATTTGTTTTTAATGTCATACCTTTAGTATTGCTAATTTCCAACAACTATTAATAGCAGAACAAAGGAGGTTTTTTAAAGGAAATACATCATAGAAATTAATTAACAGAGTGATATATTTGTGGACCTTTGCAGCTATGGTCAATGTCTGCCAAGGCATGTCATCTTTTTATAATTTAGATACAATACTCCCATCAGATTCCAGCATTTATAAGACTGACACTAGTTAAACTTTAAGGCTTTATAATTTTAAATCAGAAAGATAATGACACCAGAATATAACATTTCTTTTTATTAAAAGCACAAAAATAATTTAGACTTCAATGTGTATTTGATTAAAATTCAATAACGAATAATTCATAGGATACTAAAACATGGAAAATATATTTATATGATTACATATAAAATTTTATATTTCAAATATTCAGAAGCAGTTTTAAGAGAGTAATTTATCTTATATATTTCCAACAGTTTTCCTATAGAGCAGTATTTTTTGTGTAACGTGTCATTTACACAGTGGCAAAGCTTTGGAGGCCCCTGGCCTGAAGACACTGACAATTGGAACAAGACATGTAGGCCTTCATCGCTAATTCTTCCTTCGAGAGACTGAATGCTTGTAACAGAGCTATCCTCACACTGTAGGTGGTAAAACTCTCATTATAAAACCTCAGCAGGACTTAAAATGGAAATGTTCTTTCTACACCATAAAGCACAAGAATGTCAAATTTTTTGAGGCTGGGAAAGAAGCTGAAATTTCCTAAAGTGTTTTACCCTTTTATCTCTTAAAAAAACCAAAATTACATGCAAAATTTTAGCTTTACTTAAGGCAGGCAGAAGCAAGAAAAGAGGAGAGGAAATAAAGAGATTTCTATGACTTCTTGTCACTGCTGACAAGTGATACGAAATACAATAGCTGATACAAAACAAGATTTAATTTTTGCTGAATTAGCAAGTTAAGATGCATGGAGTTCCATATGTTCTGATAGGGGCTGCCATAAATACCGCTTCATGGAATTGTGGGTCTACAAACAAATTCATTCTACTGCAATACATGCTTCACAGGAACAAATGATTATTTCGTTTTGGAGCCCCTGTTCTCCAGTGTTATTTTCTTCTACAAAACGCCTTCTTTAAATGTTTTCAAAATCACATCAGAGAAAGTGCTTTACCTGCTAGCTTGGGAAAAAAACTAGGTGACGACACTGATGAATTTGTCTTTTATCGAATGGCATGCTCAGAGGAAACCTTTCACCTAAAACTTTAATGCACGAAACATTTAATATCATGGCAGATCCTGTTACTTTTTTAACACTGTCAAGATGCTTAATTTTTCTTATTGGAGTAAGATGTATTCATGAACTAAAGAGTTTAGAGCTACAGATCTTGCTATATGTTTAATAAGCCCTTGAAGTGAGTCAAGTGCTGCCACTCCATGCTGAAGGCAAAGATTATATTTTTACCTTCAAAATCCTTGCACTTCCTTCTGTCTTATAGAGGTTTCAGAGAGCTTTGTCTTAAAGCGAAGGAGATTTGGAGCCAACTGATATTTGGAAAGATAAATTCCACAGAAGCCCTTTGACACTTAGTTGCATTTTCTGTACCTCTGGAAGTCATCCTTGGTTAATGGACTGTGGCACCTTCTGTATCCAATACTCAAGCAGCAGACCATAAAGAATTCTACTCTGGGCAGCTCATTTGAAAAACAGGACTTTTGAAATATCTGAGATATTGAGAAAAGTTTCAACATTAATTAAAAAAAATAAATTTGAAAAAAAAACCAAAAAGAACGTATTTTCTTATCTAAAGTACTAGTAGACCAGCATTTCAGACTTTGAAAATGTTGGGTTAGTGTAGTTATTTTTACTCGGTGAAAGTCACTGATCAGTTTTTCTTCTCTTTCTACACAGCAACTCCCTAACTTCTTTACTAATTTTTTGTTCCTTGATTCAGTAGAAGTCCTCAGATCCTGTAGTTACACACAGTTGGTGTTTTTAGAGAACAGTCATTGTTTCTTGGACCTGGTAAAATATTTTTCAGGCAGCTGCTTATCTAAAGCCATTGCATTTGTTTGCTACAAACTGCCTAACTACACTAGTCTAGAACTGAATCATTAAAGAGTTTAAGAACCTAGTAGAGCCATTCTTAGATTATCTTACTATGCAGGTCATAGCATTTGTAAGCTGCTGTAGATCAGTACTATAAACCTCACAGATGGCTTGAAATAGTGAAAAAAAAGCTGCAGTTATCTGGTCTTTCTAGTTCTACTTAAGGAAAAGTTTACTTTTCAGAGACAGGATAAAAGACAAGTTGCCTGTCAGTCTGTTATGCCTGATGTATACTATTAGTTATTGTATTTTTATTAAATGGTTACACTTGTAGAATTTACTATCATCTTCCTATGATGGATTTCAGTATGGAATCAAGCAGCATGGCAGAATAGAGAAAATTGGGATAGATTTTTCCTTTCAGCCTTACTGCATGGTGAAAATCTACAATTATTTTTACAACTAGAGTTAAAGAAGAGAGATAATGTTCATTTTCCATATTCAAACAGCTCCTTATATATTGTTTGTTTACTAGATTGCTATTTGAAATCTGCAGACATATCTCCCCTTCTCACTTTTCTTTACTTTAGAAAAGTGAAAAATGACAGTGAATTTCAGCAATAGTAAGTCTAATTTTTGTTGTTTCAAACCTGAGTGCATTCCTTTAACCAAGCGGAAGGGTTTCATATTAATGTCTGATTTCAAGATTAGAAAAGATATACAAAAATTGAAGAAGTTTTCCCATAAAATCTCTGACTTCTTAAAATTGACCCCTATAGCACCTGTGTTTTTATCCAAAGCATCATAGAGCAGTTAAAGGGCTAACAATTTTAATAGATGGATTTTATAAAGCATATTATACCATTATTTATTAAGTCTAGATTGATCTCTTGATATGTAAAGTTAGACATAATTCATTTTGTTTTGCTCTCTTAATTCCTGACAGATAGGATTACATCAAAACTATTTTGAATATTAAACAGACAGAAATTTCCTTCAGCAATGTAAGAAAAGTAAACATATCATGGAAAAAGTCTTCAAATACTTCAATTCTTCAATACTTCAATACTTCAATTCTACTACAAATATAAATAAACAGTATTTTTAGATATATTCTTTAAAGAAAGATTGATCTGAAAGCCAAAACTACATCGGTTTTTTGCTGGAACCCCCAGTCTTAAATGTTATATATACAACATTTTATATAAAATTCAATAAATGGTGTTTATTTCACTATCGCGAAGTCATTTTACCATGCCTATATCATACTCTCTAAAATAACATTAGTCAAGAGGGGATCATACAACCACACATCAAACCTTGATACACCAAATTTTCTTGAAGAAGAATCTATTCCTCCTTAAATTTTCAATATGTAAAAATATAAGCTAGGTTTAAAAAACCCTCAAATGTTCACTCTAAAATCACTGGACACTGCTAGTAAGGTTGATTTTACCAAAAATCAGCACAAAACCCCCTAACATATGCATCCTCAGCTGCCCTTAGAATCTTAGAAACAGGTACTTTTAGAGTAGTTTATATCTTTTAACAGTACATCGGAAGAATGTTGGTGGAATTTCAAGTAGGTTCAGAAGTCTGGGTAGTCCTTCACAGCACAGATATAGAATATCTAGTGTGATGAACCTTGCCCTGTAAGTGAAGATGAAACTTTTATGTTAGAAGGATGAGTACTCAGAGAATCCCAAAACACTGACAAATGGAGGGAATCTGTATTTTCCTTGATCTTTAATCCAAATTCTTTTTGAAAGAGAAAAAATAGAATTTTACTCTCACTTAACAAAAAATCAGTATTATCTGTGTTCAGCCATTTGTAAAAATTGTACATGTAATTGAAATTATTTTAACTCTCACATATCATGCACAAAGACACATATGCACTGTAAATAAAATATCAATGTCAACAAGCCTGCTAGTTTTCTCCTGGTCAGATATGTTCACAGCTGAGTTTTCTGAACAATATCAAACCTTAGATTACGAAAGATCTTTAGAGCTGTTAATTAAACCCTGTCAGTAAGTAATATAACATTGTTATTTGGAAGAAATTAGGTAGAAGAAAATAATGGGTTTGACTCTCTGTTCTTACACTGGTTTCATGCAAATGTGATGTAAAAAATCAGAGCTAACATGCCTGGTTTTCCCAAATAGGCAGAACATATGGAATTAAAATGTTCTTATTATTTCTTTAGTAGATTATACGATCCAGTCATACCATAGTGTGCATTCATCTGCTATCTGAATGATATATTTTTGTCATGTTCAGTGAGATGATAAAAAGAACTGCAACTATATCAGAACTGTAAGTGGAATAACAGGAGACAAAATGGTGATAAAGCAGCTGGTACACAATATGAGTGGGACTTAAATTTGAAAATATCCATATCCTTTTTTGTGTATAAGGGAAATGCAATCCAATTTGCGATTTGGATCTCAGATGCTGCAGCTGCCATAGGAAAGCTTCCCGCATATTCTTCAACCACACTACTCCATCTCACTTTAGTTTCTCAAGATCAAAATGAATGTTCATTGCCTTGGTAAAATCCTCCCTTTGATGAAAACAATTCCTGTCTCAATTCTTCCTCTTACAAGAGTGGTGATCTTCAACAGATCTAACTCCAGTCCTTTGCTCAATTGCAGAGATCTAGGAGATTTGTTAGATTTTTGTTCACTGAACAGGGAATTACCAGAAATTCTTTCATAAATGCTGACTTGCCAAAAGCTAATGCTCTTGGTCTTGAACTATCTATGGAGGGAACTGTATTAGCCAACATACCTCATTCTCTTGTTCTGGCTACTTTGGGGAAAAAAGACAGGCTAAATGTGATTTTCAAGTCCTTCATGTGCTTAATTGCATATTTAACCCAATTTTCTTTGTTGCTTAATTGCTGATTTAGGCTTAGATGCAATGGCCTTCCTACCTTTCTAGTAAGAGCTGGCTGTGAGCCAAAATGAGAGTCATGCCAATATCTCCTTGTGCATCTGCCCTTGGTTGTAAGGCTTTTCACCTCACAGCTCTGAAATCATTCTTCACTGATGTGTGATCAGCTATTAGGTTTTTTTCCTGAAACTGAGATCAGGAATTCAAAAGCAGTTTTCTGAAATCTAGCATTATTTGAATGAATCACAGAGAGCAAACACGCAAATGTGTGCACTAATAGATGCTGATTTTCCTCAGCTTCCTTAAAGTCAGAAGTCTCCAGGAGGTCAAAGTCTTTAGGTGAAGTTTGCTTCATTTGGATAACAAATGGGAATAATGAGAAACAACTGTCTGGACAGCCTATTCTTTTCTGGAGAAATAGAAGATAAGCTCTCTCTCTGTTCACTGGTTTTCTATACAGCCTTACCAAGTAATATTCGAGATGGAGTAAAAAAACCTGAGGAATAAAAAAGTTCTATATACAGGGTTCCCAACTAGTCACACAGCGTGGAAAACAGATCCTGAAATATGCAAGCATTTCACATGTATCATACTCCTACCCACAGGATTAGGAGTGTGATGGAGTCTAGCGCACAAGGCTGGACCCCTTCCTGGACTCTATTCCACTTTTCCTGGATATATCAGATGCTTCAGCTGTAGTTCCACCAGGACTTCAGAATTTCATTAGTGTATTATTTTACTCAGACACCACACAATAGTCAGCCTTTAGCTGACTGTATACGTATGCAAAGCAAAACTAGATTGCTATACAATCAAATTTGTCAGGAAAAAACCAAAACATTTTATAAATAGTATAATTAAATAATACTCAACACCATATTTAAGTGGTCTGTGACAGCTAATGACAGCTGCATGCTTTCTCAGAGATATTTTTAAATATCTCTGCTGAAATCCCTGAAAATGACAAAAAAAAAGCCTTACTCTTAAAATTTCTTTCAGTTCACTGAAGATTTATGATGTCCTGCCATTTATGAGAGATTCCAAAGTGCTTTTTTTTCATAGTCAAATATATGTATATGCACACATATTCAAATTCGTGTATATATATTTACCTTATATATAATTACTGGGTGCAAAATAATCCAGTGAAAAA
This sequence comes from Cephalopterus ornatus, assembly GCA_013396775.1. Taxonomy (NCBI): domain Eukaryota; kingdom Metazoa; phylum Chordata; class Aves; order Passeriformes; family Cotingidae; genus Cephalopterus; species Cephalopterus ornatus. Next base: position 126,781 of record VZRE01015484.1, read on the forward strand.
GTGACTGTATAGGTACTGTGTGAAAGATTTTTCAAGTGTATTTCTCAAATTTTGCAAGGAAGTACTTTATCAAGACATTTCAAAGTAAATGCCAGGAAAAAAAGAATCTTTATAGTATGAACTCACAAACATGCTGGAAGTACTGACCTGCTTCATATGGTTTACCTTAAAATAAAAAATATGTATTACCTTAAAAAAGTCAGTGCTCTTGGAGACATAAATGAATTAATTTACCATTCACCTAGAAACTGCTCTGAAACACTTCTGTTGATGTTTCACAACATCATTATGGTACTTCAGGAAAATAAAAGCCCAGTGAATTAAAATAGCAGACAAGTCTCTCAATGAAGGCAGGAAATATTTGAGAGCAGCAATGTTTCACTGTGGTACTACGGTTAGTGACCTGCAAAGGGAACTATGGGTACACCTGCAAGCGCCACTTCTCTAAAAAAAGTATCTGACAGTTGATGAAATAACAATTTCACTGATTTCAATTAATTTAAGATATAATTTTTAGCATAAACTGGATAGGTAACAAGATACACGGAAATTTATAGCAATGGATTAGACATAACTACTTAGTAATCAATGGTCTGTCATACAGAGAGGGGAGATTTATATTCTTTTATATTTTTTGCAGAGTTAGGATCTTTATCAAGTTAATAAACCAAATTATTTTACTACAGAAATGGTCAGCTAACTTTATTTTAAAAGTGATAAATATGAACATGGATTTTCCCACAAGCATCTTCTTTGAACTTGTGACTTTCCTTTTCTCCTCAAATGCTTAAAATACACTATGCATAATATTACTCTAGTAAATGCCATCAGTGTTACACTGGAGACTGAATCACAGACCACACTGGAGTCATGATGATTTCATTTAGTAATTCTGATTGACTAGAAGAGTTCAAATTTTTCATTCCCTAAAAAGTTGTTTGAAGAGATAAAGTCACATTAATTTTAGCTGAACAATAAGAATTAACCTAAAGGTGTAACCATGAGATCTAATACTGCCTGTTTCCATGGTCACGCTACCACATTTCCTTAACATAGTTTTAAAATTAAAGATGCCCATACACAAATCAGGGTATTTAGAAAAGTTCTCAGTATGTACCAATGAACATCAAACTCAAACAGGACCAGGAGCTGGTGTTAGAGACTCTAATGCACATCAGTTTTCTCTGTTTATACAGGAAACCAAAGAGTTGATGCAAATTGCAGCAAAATACAGGGGGGGAATATATATTTTTCCTTTATTTTCCACTTCTAGTAATCAGATGTAAAAATTTTTACAGATAAATATTGCATTTAAGTAGAAGATGCCTATATGAAGAGGGAAGGGTATTTCAGACTATATAATCTAATGAAATCCTTCACTTATTGAAAAAGATCGAATGGTCTTTCCACTGTTGTTTTACAAACAATTAGAGATTAATTAGAGATTAAATTTTACACTAATACATTATTGATACTTTAATGCTTCCAGAAGACAAAGCTTCCTCCTATAAACTGCCTTGGAATAATAAAAAATCATGTGTAATGGAAGGAGAGTCCATTTCAGAGACCTGTTATGAATCTCCTCACAAGCCAAAGGTGAGAAAGAGGATGAAACTTGGCCTGAACCTCAAACCTGTGATGGAGTTGGGCTGCTCAAAATAGGGAACTAAGATGCAGTCTGTGAAGTGTTTTTCCTATTGATGTTCCTGGGAGAGTAAGAAAGGAAGTAGGGAACTGTGAGAAACTTCCAGCAATAGTTTTTTTGTTGGGGGATTTTTTTGTTTCATTTGTGTGGGTTTTTTTCCTCATGTTCCTTTCTGATTTACCCTGAGCTTAAGAGTATGGTACATGTATTTAATATCCAAACAGACATGTACATTGCAATTCTAGTCCACCTGAGACATAATCCTCAAGAGCTCTAATTCCAGAAACACCAAAGGTGCTGTACACTACCTGTTGGGTCTGAAATGTCAGTGGCAAGAGGTTAAAAGCAAAATGCAAAAGAAAATATAAACTTTGCCTTGCTAAGAGAAAACAAATACTACTGGACTAGCTACACAAAACCTGAATGGATTCTTTTTCTTGATCAAGGCAGATTTTTGTGTCAGTTTGCGTCTATTCATGTTAGAGAGACACTGAAAAGTAAAATATATTTTCTTAAGTTCCTTTAACTGGAACAGTGGAATCTGTGCCAGTGAATAGTGAATATTGAGAAAGCTGAGACTCATTATTGACTTCAGATATGACTTCTTTAGAGGCAGAGCTCTGAGACAGTGAGAGTACATACAAACTGGGACAAGCTTTTATATTAGGTAAGGTAAGTATTGTCTGCCTTCTAGTCACCAAAGATGTGCTGTGCTGTGGTAAAGCACAATGTTGGAAGAAAATATATTTGTTTCTATTGCATTCAGCAGCAGCTGTATTCTGCATATTATTCACTGAATCACCCTTAGGAAAAAGAGGAACACAGTAAAAAAATCTCAATATAATTTGTACGTTTTCTTTCCTTACTATTCAAAAGGATGCAATAACAAACAGTTACTTCTGAGAGAGAGAGAGAGAGAGAGAAATAAAAAGAAGTTATTTTGAGTTCTAAACCTGATTATATTTAGTAATTGTAAGATTCAATTAAGCTTTAAGTAAAAACCATGATTGATGCTTCCAAAATTACTCTGATTAAAAGAGGATAGCTATTCAACTACTTATCAGCAATACAATTCCAAGAAACAATTCAAAGCTCTACTCCTCCATAATGAAGCCATTACAGCTTCCCATTATATTTCTAGGAATTCTCATAAATTTCTTAGAAATTATATCTATAGAGAAGCTTTGCGTGTGCTTGGAAAGATATTTTAAAATAGAGGCAAAAAGTCATGTTTCTTGAGGGGTGATCTGTACAGAATTGACAGTCTTTAGTCTAATGGGTAACTTTTAGTTTGATGTTTATACTCCCTACTGACCTGATTTATTTCTCTGGCTCCTTAGTTTGGTTAAATGCATTGAGATTTATACCATTATCTGAAATTTTAAAAAAGCAAAATGAAACAAACCAAATAAACTGTTTCTGAATGCCTGAGATTGTTCCAAATCTGCTCATTCTTTCTTCATTCAGTTAGATTTGAATGTGAGCTGTGTTAGTTTTAGGTATGTGAAAAACATGATGGTGACTATTAAATCTGATGAAAGAAGGCAGGATTTTTAGTTCTGGTACTAAATGGGAAGCTGAAGGAGAACTTTGAATTCAGTTCTAATATCAACCCCTTTGTTTATTCAAACTTCAAAATCTTTTGGTATTTTTATCTGACCATCTGAAAAGTCCCAGACCATCTCAAGCAAGCTACTATGTTCCCAGCCTAAGGAGATGAACATAGGCATTACTGTCATCAGATGTGCTGATGTGCTTTGTTCAAGACACAAAGGTTTATGCTGACATTACTTCAAGCAATAAAAGCCTGTATACATGTGTTTAGTGTAAGTTACCATTTCATTCTTTTGCTGAACCCAGTTTAGCAGATATTTAGCTTTATGCTTCACTGTTCATTACAGTGCTAAACAAGCCATCCAAGGCTTCAGGCCAACAGAGGTCATATTATGTTTTTAAACCTTATGAGATGCATCAAAGCCATCCACTGAGCCCATCTCACGTTCCCAGTTATGTGAAACAGAGACCCATTTAATAACCTGGAATAATTTTATGTCTATCTATTACTAATATAAAAGTATGGTAAAGAAAAGAAGTTTCTGTAACAATGTAAAAAAAAATCATTTTGTTTCACTGAAACTGTACATTAATAGCTTTTATTTGCTCAGAAATATAAGATCTTAATAATAATTTTCTCCACCTAATATTTATTTTAATAATAGAGTCCCAAGAAAATAATAAAACACACTACAAATAGTACACATTGAACTGTACTTACTAATGGAAGCATAAACACAGGGATCCAGTTCAAGTACCTTCCCTTACACTTTGGTAAGGCTTATAGCACAAGCATATCTCTAACCACACCCCCAATGCATCTTCAGTGCTACTGGCACCTCCTCACCAGCTTTTGTTATAGCTGATAGTGTCGGCAAAATCATTCCTCACACTGTGCAACCACCATGCATGCAGAATAGTTAATTAAAAAAAAAAATTGATTCGTACTTTGTTAGGCCTATCACTAGGAATAACACATTTCATACGAACAAGCCCTCTTGTGGAACTATAAAATTCCTCCAAGTGAAAAAATATGAACAGATCACTTAAGTTTCCATGAGTCAGTATTCTAATTCTTTCAATGGAAATACTGAATCCATAATCTTCTCATTTACATATTTGAGTGAATCACAATATCAACTGAACTATGTCAGCTGTCATTTCAAAACAATCCTAGCCCCTGAGTCCTCAATATATGTTATGCTAAGCATAGCTGCCAACTGAATATTGAACTAGACAGGAAGAGTTGAGGCAAAATGCAATTTATTTACTGAAATCATTACTAAGAAATTTAGTATTAAAAATCTTGTGATGTAACTCTACTCCATTCCAACTGAAAATACAACGTATAAATAAACGTAAAATTAGATTAATGCTTGAATTCTTTCCCCAAATCAGACATATCTATAGGCATAGTTCCTCATAAGTTCCTCAGCAAAAACTTTATTCACATCTCAACTTATTTAAAACCATTAAAATCATACACTTTCTTGCTTGCTTGCAATTATAGGACAGCTCAACATGTCAAGTATTTTGCATTTTCTGCCTTCACTTGCTTTTTTTTTGTTGCTTTAAGACACATGAAGAAAAAGAAGAAATTTTCAGATCTCCCACCTTGCAACATCATCAGCCTATGCTGTTGATGATGAAGACGCTATGAGCAAACGCTACATGAAAATCAGGCAGGCAACAGATCCTCTTGCCTTACAAATTTATAAACAATGAACAAAAAGACCTTGAGGACAAAATGCTTTATATAAAATAAAGTTAATACTGTGCTAGGATGATAGTGTCCTTTACTTGGTCCAATGTGTAGCAAATCAAGAAGGAGGAAGTATGATCTAGATCTGAGGCAACTACTAGGCATATATTTGAAATATAAAACGAAATCAGCAAGTTACTTACACTCTCCTCCCAGAAAAGGATGGGAAAGCTTCTGCAGTGCTGCATAGCAAGATTGGTAATATTCATCGAGGGTAAAACCACGCCATTTCCAATAAATTATCATCACGATTTATACAGGATGTTCACAACATTCACCTACAGAGACACAGTCTGTGCTCTCAGAACAGGTTATAGCTACATTGTTCTGTTTTTCCCTGTAAGGAAAACTTATATTCTGAAACTCCATACAGCTTGTATTTAGCTAAGAGAACGGACTAGCAAGTATCAAACCAACACACAATAATGTGTAATAATCCTTAGTATCCTTATTAGTCTGGTTTTATTTTCTATGCAAATTATGGTAAAAGAATCCAACACTGAAAGCACTTCTGAAACAGAGCCAGAAACATGGTTTTTAGCTATGATTCAGAAACCATACCATGATTCTATTTCTGGAATAGGAGGAAAGCACTCCTGTTGCTATTCCTCCTACTGGTCCCCTGTTTTTATTGGTTACATCCACTCAGCTGCAAAAGAAACAGCAGCTCTTATTTAGCCCCAGTGCTTCTGGAAGAAAAAGGAAAGGTACTTTCTCACTCTATCTCATTACATTGCAAAGTAGAATTGGCCACACTGCATGACAGGAATTCTGCGTAGGAAAGGTGCATTGACTGCTCTGCTTGCTTACTGTTCAGTTTCAACACGTGAAATAAAGCTATTATGTGGACAAAATATTTTTGTATGACAAACAAAAGAAAATCTACATGAATATTTACTTAAGGCACAAAGACTTAAAGCTCTATCTTTCTATTTTGTTGTATGTGTGTATTTAAAGAGCCTGGATTCTTCGCTTACTCTAATTATTGTATTTTTGGAGTAAACAACATAATTTACAAAGTCTCTACAACCGAAAAATGCTACTATTCTGTCTTCAATTTTTTTTATAATTTTTTTTTTTTTGGAAAGCATGTGTGTGTGTTTATGTGCATATATTTAGTTTCAACTTGAGGCATTGGCAAGAAGGGTTAGTTTTCCTGTTTTCCACCACCAAATTCATGGTAATTGGGCTAATACTAGAACCATAATGTTTCTCATTTCTTCAGTAAGCAACCTGTGTTTCCACTCAGGGGAGGATGCAAATGTATCTATAGATCAAAACAGTCAGTTAATATTCAGTCAAGTCACCCTTCTCAGTTCATTGCTTGCAGAACAACATATTCATAAAAACTATCACACCATTTTATTGACTGGCTAGAAAAAACAAACTACAGAAAATATGGGGCCATGCAGCACTACTGATTTTTAAGCAGGAAGAGGGTGTGTGGTGGGGCAGCCCTACAGCCCAGTTCCAGCTAAAACTCAGAAGCCAGCCAGAAAACAAGTAGCTTTTCAGAGATACACCATGTGATGTGGGTGTCAGTTGTGGTTAGGACATTGTCTTTCATGAGCTCTGGTAGCCACAAATCGCAATTCTCTGGCACAACAGAATTATGCAAAAAAAACCCCAACCCTTGTGCAAACAAAATTATTTCTCTAGATACCTAAGGCACATCAAATGATTCACAGTAACACAGTTTTAGTGCCTAAAACAGGCAATAAAAATACATTTCACAGAATAATAATAGCAAATAATAATAAATTACGCTCACTTGCGATGTAAGATCAACCTTTATTGCCATTTTTCTTTTATTTCTGAGTAAAAGGGTCTGTAAGCATATTTCTCACACTACTCCTCAAAATTCCTAAATTCCAAAAATATATAAAACCCACTTACACAGCTATAAATATTTCCAAAGTAACTGCAATGAAAATCACTTTATTATTATCTCCTGCCTTTGACGCTGCCCAGATTTTTTAAAGATTTTTTTTTTTGTTACATGGTAGAGCACTGGTCCAGCATTACTATTTTCTGTCACAGTTAAATATCAGAAGTCTTTAAACACTAGCTCAGTGCCTGCCTTTCTGCCACCATTGTTATTTATATACACTAACACAGCTTTCAATGCTTCTGAAGTCAGCCCACATGATCTGCACCACAACTTGTTGCACACAAACCCAACTATTCCGTCGACTCCTGTAATAGCTGGCTTTTCAGTGATTACCGTCATTGCTGATACAAGTTACCGACTGGCTATGGACTTGCAGCTTTAACAAACAACGTGCCTCTAGTACTTTTACATAATGTTTGTGAAAAAAATGTACTGTGACAGTGTGATAAGTAAGAAGAGAAAAATCTTTATTTAGACAAAATTAAGGGAGAAATTCCATGCCTGGCAGAGGACTGCTGGAAGGAGCTGCCTACATGCTCAGCCAGTCGAAGGGTTCAAGGTAAGATCAGATTCCACAATTCTTCCATCGACCAGGTGACACAGCTCTGAAAGTACACACAAATTTTTGGCTCTATTCTGCATTTTATATATGGCATATTTTTTACATGTGCAATTAAGTCTGCATAGAGTAGGAACAGAGTCATCGAATTTTATAAGAATTTTGGGGTGATATGAGTGATCACATCAGATACAAGGTGACTAATAATCCATCTCCATCACCAGAAATATATTTTTTCATAGCACTGGATATTTCAGCAAAGAAACTTAAAAGCTCTTTTCTTTGATCTTAAATCATATTGCACTGAAATATGTGAAGCAACAAAATAGTTAAAAAGTTATGACCTGCTAAACAAGAGTAGCATGGCATACCTGCCCAAAGCACAATCTAATGATAAATGGATGCTAATAAGCACAATTATAAATTCTAGCAAGATACTTTCTCTTATAGGAGCAGCTTTTTGGTTTTTTTCATATAAGATACATGAAAGAAAACAGGATTACTGAAACAGACAGTATAAAACAAGTTCTGGGTAGGTATACAGATGATTTAAACTATTAGTATAGAAATTAATAGGGTAATTAATGAGTGCATCTAGCATTTCTTATAGAATATGGGTTTTTTCCCACAGAGCTCAAAGCATTGTGTACCAGAAAGAAACATTTTTGCTTACATTCTGTTAATTCACTATTATTGGAATGTAACATTTAGTTGCTAAGAAATAAAAATCAGTAGGAATCAGTATCATGGTGATAGATATCTTTTATGTATAGGAATATTTCCCAGTTTCCCAGTAATCCCGTTTCAAATCTTTGATCAGCAATGCACTTTCACAGTATTTCATAGTATATTTACAATTTTATGTCATATGAATATTTTAGGATTTCTCTGCAGGTTTTGTAAGAAAGTAATTTTATTTCTTCATAGATCCTCTGATCATTAGATAACTTTAAAAAATTGCTTTAACCTTCTAAGGTTTCAGGAAAGACCAGCCCTGACTTCACTACTTGTCAGCAAAAAGGAGTACACTCTAGTTGTCCTAAGAGAACATTTATAAACCACAAATCTCATCTGACCATAAAACGGACTAGTAGTGCTCCTAAGTCTTTGAAAGTTTGTGTTTAACATTTATGGAAACTGTTACTACATACTGCTGATGTCAAAGATAATGATTCAGCCAGATCCATGAGACCTTGTGTACTGAGCAATTCAAGCATATTTTTCTCTCTACTGCACATGCCTGGCTCCTGTGTTCTGACTATTGGCAACTCCTTTTAGTCCTCATTTACGTCTGTGATTAGGTCTGTGCTTTAGGTATATGCTTAGCTTAATAACTGAAAGTTATAAGAGCTAAAAATACTGTTTGTACAAGTATTTCAGTTTCTATCTTTTGCAAAGCTGTTGAGAGAAAAAAAAGGCTTTTTCAGTTAAAATTCTGTTGCATTAAACATCATGTACAATGTGATTATATTTTGAATGTTCCTTTGTGCAAGTTAGTAATCTCATGTATTACTGCAGACAACCAATTTAAGAAAACAAAAAATATCTACTGGATATGATAAACACCAACACAAACCTAAGTTGTTTTTAAGTGACCAAAGCATCATTAGACAACTTTCAAAAACAAAATCTGAAATTTCAAAATTAAGTTCCTTTTTGCTATGCTTTCATAAAAAAAGGAACAACTCTCAAGGTCCCAATGAGAACATTTTCAGTGAACAAAAATATTTTCCGTGAATTAATGTTTCCCATTTCATAACCAATAATTAAGTTAAAAATATCTCCTTTCTAATCCAAACTTTTCCATCTGTATCATTACTTTACACAAATAAACATACAGCTAAATACATGACCCAGCAGAGAACAAGGAATGTTACTACTTGGATTTTGCTGTTTACAATGTTCATGAAAGGTACCTGCTCACTGTGAGACTGCTGGCAAACTAATTTATCCACCTCAAGTAGCAGAAATACTATATTTTTATCCATCTTGAATACAAAAAAAAAACCTGCAGAAGTCTGCCAAGGTTGGCACAAGTGCATTGAGATGAAACAAGGAGATCTTGAAAAACAAAGCACTAAACTTCGTTATTGCCCTGTTTATTATAAAATTAAACCTTATTCATTATAACTTCCTTTCATACAATATAACTTCTTTATATGAGCTCCTTTCATATAGTTTTCTATTTTAATAACTTTAATCAAGCATAGTGTACGGGTCAAAGCTTAAGCTTCTTTGAATTATAGCAGGTGGTTCAGGAAACATACTGAACCAAATCACGCTTTTAACATTTGCAGAATTTCAGAACAAATTTCCTGAGCAGAATGAAGGCACTAGGAATATCATAGCTTCTATATAGTTTCAGATACTGGTTTAATTAGGGGCAGGCATTGGAGCACCAAGAATCTGCAGAGGGTCAGTCTGTCAAACACTAACTATGATTATCCCCCGCCCAAGCACTCTGATAGTTGCACCCCTGTAATGGCCAGTTTGATTCCTTAAGCCATTAGAGTCCAACTTTGTCTTATTTCCTTGGAACATCAGTGACATGCTGATAATAAAGTTACAACTTGCACTCGTGCCTTGTTCTTCTTTCAGTACTATTTCTGTTGTTGAAAGAACTAACGTGTTATTGAATCAATGTACAATTAATTCAACTGTTTAATCACTACATCAATGTACAATTAATTCAGTACAATTAAATCACTCATTATCCAGCATCAGTCAGCGTTCAGGCCCTCATCTCACAACTTTTGTATTTGTTCAGTTTTGAAAATACTAGAAATTGTTTTACTAAGATTATTTTCACACATTTAGGTTAAATACCAGTGTACATATTTCAAATGAAGAACCATTATGCTGTTCCATAACTTTGCAAGCTATTTAAACAAACTATATTCTCCATCTCCAAGAGATTCAACGTAACATATAGAAACAATAATATAGGTAGAAAAGAAAAAAGGTGAAAATACTTTAAACCAGATCAAAATAATTAACAAGAGCCATATGAAGTCCTTCTCAGCAATTACTACATTTGCAAGCAAAAATTGAAGTAACTCAAGAGGGAAAGAGAAACTACCACAAACATGGTGGTCAAAACCTAGGAAGCAAAGAATGACAAAGCCAAGGCAAGAACGGGAAAGTTACTTCACTTCAAAATCTCTTTATATTGCACATATGTGAATAAATAAATAGAAAAAAATAATTGAAAAAGGACATCAGGACATCACAGGACAATATAGGCTTTCTTTAGTTGATTTTTTTTTTTTTAAATTTTCAGGGATTTTTTTGCACTGATAACACCAAGCTGTTCTAGAACACAAATACATACTGCCTGGAATTAGCAGCTTTACATTCCAAGGTCATTTAAATCTACATTGTTCATTAAAGTATCCAGGATGAAACTGGAAATTGAATTCTGCTTTCCTTTTTATTTAGAGGCCCCTCAGCTCAAAAATCAGCAGAAGAAATGATTTTTAAAAGAGAATTTTGTGTATGTAGGACAGTGTCTACTGTAATCACAGAGATTGCCAGTAGCAATAATACATATCGTAAGAAATACATACACTTTACTATTGGCACTTATCTTCATCAGTTACCACAGAAAAAAATATTCATTTTGCTATCACAACCAAGCATCCAAATTTTTGTGACTTTTTCAAGTGGACACACTCAGAAAAAATACCTGACATCAGGAACTGTGTTTAAGAGCATAGCTACAGGATGCTGTACAGAAGATTTATATTCAGCGTGTGAAAAAAGTAGTCATGCTGTAGAGGAACAGGCCTGGGGCAATCATGTCTCTGAATCACTGCCAGGATCAGCAGATCGTCACTGTTGGGAGCATGCTACTTTTTCTGCACAGCCCTCAACCATCATTTGACATCACTGTGAGAAGGGCAAGACAATACAATTAAAACCAGTGGATCTAAAAGAAGGCGAGAATGAAATGCAGCTACTGGACCTAAGAATGGGGTACCTGGATTTTGTGAAATAAGTTTGCCATGCATTTTATGATCAACTTTTAATTGCTTCAGATTTCTTGCTCTAGTAGAATACACAGGCTTTATTACATATTAAAGACATCACTCTGCAATAGCATAAAGTAACAAAAAAGACAAAACTGTTAAACAATCAGGAATAGGAAGATTATTTAAATCCTAACTGTATCAGAGGCTGAGCTGAAAAAGCTGTTGCCACTTTAAGTAGTGGAGTGTTCGAATTGCCCTGCAGGGCTGGAGTGCTGTAAGGACCATCTGGGGCAGGGGTGTGTGTGAGGGTTTTTTTATTATTGTTAAATCTTAATGTAGGATTACATAGTTTTTCAGAGCCAAGGCACTGAAGATTGCTTATAATTAAATGCTACTGAAAGATGTTTGTAATTAGACTGGTTTGCAATTTAGATACAGAACATATAATACATTCTTTCCTTTAGCTAAGCACACAAGCTTATTTCCCCGAATGAGGCAAAACTTGGCTTAAAACTGAAGACCTTCATAATCCTAACAGTAGACTGCTGTTCTACTAACTGCACATGTATGATTAGTATTCACATGAATCAAATTAAGCATCATCTAGCATGAAACTACATTCAGGGTTAGTATTAAAAAATCCAGACAGGTACAACATACAAAGTTTTTGAAATGTATTTTGTATAATATGAGTTTGGAATTTCTGATAATGCCAACAGAGTGCTTATCTGAACTAAACATAAGACAGTGTGGGTCCAGGTGAGGAACTATACATCTAATGAATTGTGAGATAATAGTATTATTGGGAAAGACAATCAATAGCAAAATCATAACAAATGTAATTTTGTGTTAGTATGGGAGCAATTACATTCTGATTTTTCTTTTAAGGCACCAAACTTGCTGTGATGATATTGATTTCTTACATATTTTCTCCTACCTATACAAAATCAATGAACACATAAGCTTCTTAACATATTAGCTACTCTTACTCAAAGTTTAGCTATTGTTTAAAATCCTTTCAGTTTTATTAAAGTTCACTTACCTGAAAAGTATAAAACCGGGTCCCATTAGGAGGATGCACTTTAGGAGAGGCAGAGACAGTGTTCATATCCGAGAATATCATTTCTGGTAACACACAGTACAATCCACAGAGAGCTACAGATGCAGAGTAGTGCTAAGCTCGGAGACAGATCCTTTTATACATTTAGGGAGGCAATCGGACAGAATTCAGTCTACCCCATCCATTCAGTTGTACAGTGACAGCGCTTTGAATTCCTCACTCCTACATCTTCGAGCTAAACTGTGAGGTCATTGCTCCCTGACCTCTAGCTCAGCTAACCCGTTGTAATATGCACAATGAATAAAAATTAGAAATACCAAAGAAAAGAGAGCTAGAACCTATGTGGAGCTTGTGCAGAATCTGGCAATGCTTTGGACCTGCCCATCTGTTCTCAGTGATAATCACCTCCCTCCACCACAGCCTTGCAAAGTGATTATGCTAAGCATCCCAGTTAACCAATAACATACAGTTTCATTTTGAGCAAGCATGCACAGTGTAAAACAGAGGACCTCTTCTGACTAACCTGAAGCACGCCTTGTGTTCAGTTTATAGCTGTATTTGTTAACAATGATAATTTTATCATTTCAGTTGCTGACAGCTATGTTAACACATACAAACTTGTTTTAAATAACACAAAGGTGTCTTTTTTTTTGTTTTGACTGTCTTGTCTAGAAATAAAAAGGAACTGTGTATTACTCTCCAAATTAATATTTTTTATATTTTTTAATTTTTTGGTGCTACTACTGGCTAGAAATAGGGAGAAATAAATATTTGTGAGGTCGTTTACAGAGCTATACTCAGTTTAAATATAATATACATTATAAGCTTCTCTTTTCTCATTCTTTTCCAATTCTTTTTTTCCCATCCTCAGCTGAATGTCTCTTTAGGAAAGGTTTCCTTAACATTATTGAGTATAACGTTGACATTTTATTCTGAGACTTACTGTGCTTAACAAAGTTACAGACCTACACCTTAATTCATTAGTTACACATAGATGTTTTCAAAATTATTTTTTTAAGGCTGATAATATTTGTGAACACCTGCATCCAAAACGCATTCACTGCATCTTTTCTTCACGCGCAGATCATTTGAACTACACGAAGACATTAAGGAACATAATATTCCAAGAACATGAATAAGTGTTCTATTTACAAAAATTGAAAACTAAGGTTTCAGTAAAGGGTAAAATTGTAAAGTGGTTGCAAAACTAACTTTACATGTTCTGTCAAGCACTTTGTATTTTATCTATAACGTTTAAAAGAGAGACAGAGAAACTACTTAATAAATGGTACTCTCAAAAGGAAACTTGTCAAAATTCTAAAAGCCTGGTGAGTTGCTAGGCTGCCTCTGTTTTTCATTCTGTTTTATCTTAATGCTTTTAGCAACTGAAGATAATACAGCTTCTAAACTAAAATTACTATGAAAGGAATTGGGAAAGATGCAGAGATGTCTGTCTGTTTAAATGTGTATGTCAGAGTGGTACATACTGCAATAATATTTTCTAAGCCAAAGAGAAAAAATCCTCTTAGGCCTAGTCATATCTAACAATTTCTTATAATTACCACGATATGACTTGTACAAAATTTAGAGAATCAAAGCAAAACTACTGCCTGGAACATTTTCTTAAGACCTAGATTTCAGATCACAGTTTATTTTCCCCTCTTTTGAATTCTTTTCCAGAAAATATAGATGGTTGTATTCACAAAGAAGCTCCTCAACTGGTCAAGTGAAAGGTACCAGTTTGTTGATAATCCAAGATTAGAACCTTTTGCTACGAGCTTTTATTTTCTTCCTTACAGTGCCTACCAAACATATTTCTCTGAACTGCAACAAATACTGTTTCTTTTATGGACACTTAAGATGGTTTGCCCTGAGAGATTACAGAAATTTACCTTGGAGTTTCCTCACCAAATGTATAATATGAAGAATTCATGTGCAAAATCCCACATTAATTCCTTCAATAGACAAGCACTTTCACTACTAAATAACTGTACCTGTACCTATTAGCTTGAACTTCTCTTGCTTCAACTTTCACAACTTCTAATCCTCATTTCTACAGGGGATATAGGAACCTCAGTTCATCTTCCCCTAATGGCATGTGCTAACCCTTAACTAGTTAATTCATAGTTTAACCTAAGTGCTGTAGTCACAGTCTCAATAATGCCTTTCATGATCACAACACTATTGCTGTATTTAGACTTGCTAGTTCCTTACTTGTTCCTCTAGGATGGCACATTTTCTTTTAGCTGCAGCCTTCCACTGGGAGCTCTTTCTGGGATAACTGTTCTCCAAGACTTAGCTGCCCGTTATTTGAAAAATGCTTTTTGAAATACTGCTCCTCATCTTTTATCTTTATTTTGGCTTTCCTGCCTAAGTAGAGGAATTTGCACATAAAAAAAGTGCAAGCCACCACCAAAAAAACCCAATCTCCCCTACCTCCCGCATTTAAGTTTTAATAAACACACCTCCCTATCTAAACAGTATAGATCTGCACAGAAGGCATGGCATTGTTTGTAACTGTTATTCTATTTCTCCACTAACTTTTACCTTTTGAGAAAATGCTCCCAGTAATGACTATAAATTTTCTTTTACCTCACTGCAAAACAGACCACCACCATGTTCTTGCAGGATTCTCATGAAATCAGAATGTCATTGTGATGTAACCCTCAAAATAGATTGAAGATGTTTGTTTAAGAAGTGTTTTTCTGAAAAATGTGAAACTAGCCTCCTGTCAGGAATCAGTTAGAGTACAGGTAAATTCAGTAAAGCATGAACTGATGCATGGCAGAATGCATGTTCACAATTACAGAAAGAGTCACATTTCAGAAAAGCCAGCAGCCTCAAAGCTGGGATTCAGCAATCTCCTCGGAACAAGGAGCTGAAACCAGGTCTCCCATGTCTAATTGAATGCAACAACCACTAAGCAAGCTATCAAACAACACAGATTGAAAGCAGACAGAAAATGGAACAAAATAAAGGTAACTGAACAGACCCAACAGGACAAACAGAGAAACAGGACTAAAGACCATGACTACAGCTCAGTGGTAGAAGGGCTCACAGAGGTTGTAACCCCCATTTAAACACTTGCTCCCATGACTCTTCCAACAAATGATTTAATTATTCCATGAGGTAAAAGAGTTGCAGTAGAGCAACAAAAAAGATCTCCTACACGAAAAGAAAAAATTCTACATGTTTAAAAGTGTGGGATGTGGCAATGCTCCTGAGATGGCTTTTGTTCCAACTACTTTCAAATGTATGAGTTATCAAGCTCTGGAATTGGTATCATATGCATTATGTTGACTTTACATTTTGATTAGACACCACTCTCTAAAATTTTCAGTGTGATAATTTATTTAATTTTTAAGTGTATTTTTTTATGTGTAGCCTACAATTTTTATAGTAGGCACAAAACCTGTGATGTATGTTGAGATATGTAGAGATATGTAGGGATATATGTAATAAAGAACTCAGTAAGTTACACATCAAATAAGAAGGCATATAAAGTGTATATTTCAGACCATTATGTGAAGTATTTTGAAAATTTAGGGACACTAATACAAAAACTTGTATCTCTGACCGCAGAGACAAGATGCACTTTTTTTAAATGACCAACACACTTAGCTTTCTAATATGCTAGTGCTTGTGAGATATCGTTTCTCTTCAGAGTATGAAGTACCAGAGAAAGCAGATGTTTTGAGTTAAGATTTAAATCACAAGCTCTTATTGAATTAGGTGAGTAATTACCCAGAAACACAGACTTTGTATCACACATTGTTCTCATTTCTGTCTCTATCAGGAAAAGCCATGTTAAAGAAACATGCCTTCCTCCAGGAGTAATGTGGTTCTGTGATTTTCAGAACATTAGAGAGTTTTCACATTAAATCTCTGGACCCCACCACTTCTACTTGTCAGACTCACAGAAACCCTACTAAGCTTCCAAAATTGACAACATTGTACTTGAATTGATGTTTCTTTACTATCTGCTGTTGTAGACATCAATAGAGGGAGTATCATATGATACATTACTAATCTGGCCTAAAATATCCCAAATCTGCTATAAAATTAAAACTGTTAATGTTTAAAGAGTTCTGGTCTCTGACTATTAATGGCTAAAAAAGGTGTAAACCTTTACCACAGCTCAGACAAAAACTATTCAAATTGCATATCAAATTGCAAAGAATATCTTCATAAAGTCACAAATGAAATCTAATTGTTCTTCATATCCAATTCAATTTACAATTCCTTTTAGCTTATTTAATGAAGTTCTACACCAGAAGTATTTCATTTTCCATCAACAAAGCAATAAAAACCCAAAATCTGACAATTGAATATACTTTAAAAAATGTATATAATTCATATATACCGAATTCCAGAAACTGATCATTCCCAGGTGGTATGGCTCTCAGAAAGCAAAGTGGGAGAATTAAGGAAAATGAATCATAGTATAAGGAAGTTTTTGCTCCCTTTCAGTCTTCCAGTACAAACAGAAAATCCTTTTAGAATTGAAAACGTGTAAAACTAGGCAAACTTATCTTATTGATAAGTAAAGCATGTTTTTCATCCTGTCTCTCTAATTAAGACCCCCATTATCAACATTTCCATCATTATTCTTTGTTGCTTCATATCTTGAATATGCAAATACCAAAACTTGTAGAGGGAAGTGTGTCTTACAAGAACAAGTGCTGGTACCAAGGTATTGTGCACTTATGAGCCCCTATTTTAACCTTGAAAATAAGGATTTGTGTAACTGTTGATGACAAGTAGACTGAAGAACAAAATATCTTCAGTTATAAATAAAAACTATATGTCAGCAATACTAAAGGATAAAACACATCCAAACAGGCTTCCCTTTCAAGCATGAGAATTTTTGAAGTACTCTTGCTTTGTTGTATATAGAGACATTTTACCAAGTATTGCAATGCTTTGAAAAAAGACAGTCAGCATCGACTAATCAACTTCAAACTTTCGCAACTGCTTTTCTTTTAAGTGGCAAATTTCAGAATTCATTTATCTAACACTAACTCTCTCTATGCTACAAAAGGTCAATAAAATTAAAATTGTTGATTCAATATTTGAGTTTATGAATATGGTTGCTAATTCAGAATATATTTTATACAATTTATCAATATGCAGTCCATAATCAACAATTATCCAACGCAACCACAATGATACTTAGTCCAAAAGATACCATTTGTTTGCCTGTGCGGGAGCAAAATTTTCCTTTCATTTGTACGTTTGGACAAGCAATGGTTCACCATGGCTAGGACTCTTGTGCAGCAGTGCTCTACAATATTCTGGTCATCACTAGAAATTAATTCTCACACTCTCAAGACTTAATGATTAAATAGTTCTATACCTGACTCACTTTACGAATGACTCAACAAAGCTAGGATGGAATATCCAGAGTACCATTCTGTTTTTCTTGAAACAATTCAACTCCTCAGCACTGGATCTGTGTTCCCTCTGTATAACTAGACCATCAGTAAATCAAGATTGTATAGAGAAGATTATCAGGTGATTCAAATGAACATGATATAAGCACTGGTTTTATCTATTTTAAAGTTATGTGTTGATGACAGTTACTGACTGAGTGAACTGGAAAAAGACACTGAACGAAAACATAATGCCTGTATATAGAGAAGTCTTCTGGACGTTAGGCATAATGTAAGAGTTGAAGGAGGAGAGAATGGCAGAGTTAAGAGAATATGTAATGAAACAAAAAAACAAAAATTTGAGGGAAGATCCATCTCTGACAGTTATATCTTAGCTGATTTGAAAAGATACATACCTTTCTTTTTTCCATGACTCTTGTGTTTCAACTTCCAAAAGCACAAATACTAAGCTATATTTGAAACACAACCTGTGCCCTCTGCCATTTGCTTCTGATGCCAGGAAGGACTAAATTTCAGTTTTCTGACGTAACTACATATTTAATGAAAAAGTCTAGAGGGTCCTTGGAATTGCAGACAATATTTATGTAGAATCATAGCAGTGACTGCCTTGTATGAATATTTTTAATAGAATTCCAGTCAAATCTTACATTAACTCTTGATGAATCAAGACCAAAACCTCTGAAATAATGTGATCCCAGATGGTAGCAAAGAAATACTGAAAACAGTCAGCTTGTTTTTTCACCATGTGTCATATCACTTAAGTATCACTTTTGTTATTTGCATCCTTTAAGTTGATTATATTGTAATGTTATACACAGTATAACATTAAGTATATAAGTTATATATATCTACATAACGTTAAGTATAACTACCACTGCACTTGGCAAAATACGAGATGTTTCATACCATCAAATGTAAAAGCCAAATCATGTATATTACTGCAAAGGATCACAGTACATTAAGGATGAGAGAAATTATGAAAGAACATAAGAGATGATAATCATTGCCTATGTATCATCCACAGTAGTGTGGCTTTTTCTTTTTAAGTGAACATCTTACATTGTGCCTCATCATGAGGATAAAAATAGGATGAGAGCCTATGATGGAAAAACAAAAGAAGATACAAATTTGAGATAATGTGTTCAAGCACTACAACTTAGCACAGCTCACTATGAATAGATATCTTCCCTAACCTGTCTATCCTCTCTTCAAAAATGTTTTTTCTTCCTAACAATATTGTTTTATTAATTTTCATTCTACTAATTTATTTTATACTGCAATTGCTCTACAATTTTTATATACACTGAGATGTTTCCTGTTCCACAAGTATAAAAAGTACTCAAAGAGTAAATTACTAATGAAAATGAGTATTTTATCTGGAAAGAAAGCTAGTGCCAAGGTAATTCTCTTTGCCATTTATTTCTATTTCTACTCCATCTGGAAAGCATCTTTTGTCTTAATGAGTGATGCAAGTTGCTAAACTGGTCCTTTGAGTACGAACTGATAGAACTGAATTAAAAGCTAAAATTTATGACTGATTAGTTCCATACTTTACATGGGAACTGGAAATACTCACTTGAACAAGGATTGTAGAGATAAGTAGGCCTTCGCAAAAGGAGGCCTGTTTGCTTTCTTTCTCAATTAAATTTTCACAATTTTTCCATAGTGTCAGTGAATATATTTCTGAATGAAGTGAACATAAACTGAAAAAATATGAATAACCAGAATAAACCCACAAAATTGCATAATCATGCCTTCTTTCACATTATGCAAAATTTGAAATATTACTGGTGTTCTAATAAAATTCCCAAAAGTAATTTTACCCTAGTATCTTTTCTGTCCTGAGGCTAACTAGAGCAACAATTGGAATGTGATCGCAACTCTTGGAATTGGAACCTGATAAATGACTGTGAAAGAGAACAATATTTACAATATATTTCCAAATCCAGTAATTAATTTAGTTGTTTAAATAAAGATACCTTTCGTCTAATTTTCAAGGTTGCTTAGTTTTGAACAGCTTCTCTTAAGTCATATCAACATTGCTGATATCATTTTGAGCCTCACTATTGTACATGCAAGAGGCCAAGCACTTGGAGTGAAAGCAAGTTTTAAAATGTCAGACCATTTGCTCCAATCCAATTCACAAAATGTAGTCTTCTACAGATGATGCAAAACTCCCATTTATAGCTAGATACAAGCAATCAGACCTTCTAATGATTTTTTAAAGTACACATCACAAGTTAGTAATAACATACTAGCTTGAAAAGACTTCAAGACTTTGCTAATAGTGAATGTCTTCACTGTCATACACACAGCCTTGTAAGTAGTCATGGTAGAAAGCAGGAACAGTCTCTTCTAAAAATGTATCCTATTTCTTCCATGCTTGTCCTTAACCTCTTGATAACATTTTCCCTTTTAAAAGTGCAGTGGCAGTGTTTGTGTACTGATACTGTCTAAAATCATCTTTCCAACAGAGAAAAGATATAGGATTATAGAACAAAACAGTCAATACCATCCTGAGGGCAAGTGGCTATTCCAGCTCTTGACTCAGCAGACTTTCATTTCCCCTTACTATTGATTATAAAAATATAGAATGATCCAGCAACTGCATACCTTACCAATATATTCGGTAGAAGCAAACATTGCTTTTTTTCTGCGAAGAAAATCATGATATACAAATACTGTTGAAATATAATTTTCCAGTGCTAGGAAATGTGAATTTCAATAAAACTAAATATTTTTTATTTTCTATTTACTTCTTAATTCAGACTTAGGTAATCATAGAATATGCTGTGATGATTAATGCTGATTTAATGTTGATTTTCAATCACCCTATTTATCTTTCTGAAAATTCTGAAAGAGAAGTTAAAGGGCAACAATATAAACCCACCATTTTTCCAGTCTTTGGGCTGAATGGCTTTTAAATTTGCCCAATTCCAAAATAGGACTTTCTAAGACTTAATTTTCACAATAGCCACCTTTATTCTTAATAAAACATGTTTTGGAAAAAAAAAAGTGAGATAGGATATTAAGTAAGTTTTCTAGGACATAGGAAAAATAAAAGTATTCTTTATTTCCTTTCTGCATTCAGTCAGGATGACTTCAATATTCATCATGCAAATGACTAAGCAGCATTATTCAGGATTTATATTGCCATGCATCTGAAAAGTGCCATAAACTTATAAGTAGTGCAATATATATTATGTTCTTAACATTCTTACAGCTTAATCTATACCTGTATCTAGAAAATTGAGATGAATATGGATCAATAATTAACAAATGTGTGTGCCAATATTAAAGAAAGAACTGCTATTAAAGATCACAGTCTAAAAACCTACAGTTGATCAGGAAAAAAAGCTACCTGACAAAAGCACCAAAATGTAGTGAAACCTAAATTGAACACTGTGATACTGACAAAGTA
Source organism: Cephalopterus ornatus (assembly GCA_013396775.1). NCBI lineage: Eukaryota > Metazoa > Chordata > Aves > Passeriformes > Cotingidae > Cephalopterus > Cephalopterus ornatus. The sequence continues at coordinate 148,037 of VZRE01015484.1, forward strand.
CTGTTCTCATCTCTAAACAAAACCTTGCCCCTTCTACATGGTAGCAAATGACTACTGCCTGGTCTTCTGCACCCACAGCTCATTTTGAATAAGGCTGAAAGCTCAGCGGTAAGACTATAAAGATGGTAGATCAAAAGAAGAACATCTCTCATGCACAGAGAGTCTCAGGTGGAATAGTGGCAGATGGAAAGATGAGAATTATTTGTCTGCTATTGAGCAAGGACACATTGAAAGCTCCTTGCCAAGGAAAGGTAGCTTTTCCATTTCTTTCTTTCATGAAAGCAACAGCACAAATGAACACTGGCATCTTCTGGTGGTCTTTACTTGCAGTGTGAGTGTCAGTGTCTCTTGTGCGCTACCAGAGGTTCCCTTGACAGTCAGTAAAGACAGGCACTTTCAAGGGGCACTGCTTCTGACCTATTTTGGATGTCTATTTTAGTTTGAGATGAATCACACCACAGAGGTGGGAGGCAGTAAAGACAGAAATGCCTACACTCTAGATATCTGAAGTTAGGTACAGTGAATTCTACTCTGAGAGCCTGAACTGAATGTTAAACAAGTTATCAAAACATGACAAGAAGATATTATAATCAATAACAAAAAACCCCACCACTAAAAAAGTACACCTGGAGGAAAACTACTATTAGAAATAATTATTTCTATAACTACGTGAAACAAAAAAAAATCCACACAAACCTGAAACCGTCTTTTCCTACTTTCATAAAACAAATTATATGAAAAGCAACATCCCCAGTAACAAATTTACAGTCACATCCAGATTAAGTCTGCTATTATAATCACATGCAATATTAACATTCCACAGTAAGATACAGAACATTATGGAGCATGGCAAAATTAACTGCAAAATTATTCATGTTTTATGAAAGTACATAGTTGACACAAACAAACCACATCTACAAGGTTAAATATCATAGCAACCTCAGGCCAGGCAGTTTCTAATTCTTAGTACTATATCTGTGCTTATTTCATGTTCACCGCAGCACGAACACATCTCTTATGTACATTAAATAAATATGATAGATATTTATTGCAATTCAAAGCTCCTAATTTTGTTTAGAGTTTCATATAATTACATATATTATATTTCAAATAATTTCATACAGCAGCTTTAAATTTTGATTAGCGTAGTGGCAACGTTAATTAGTATGTCCTTAAAGTGACACAGAAAATCCTTAAAAAACTGATCACTGAACTTAAAATGTATATAAAATACATGCACCTGTGGCTAATGGAATAATAAAATCACTGCATATGTCCTGTTGAAAATTTTCCTAACTGTAGCGCATTAAGATTTTTTTTTAATGGCACAAGCCAACTACAGATTTAACCTGCATTATCCATATAAACGTTTGGTCCTTTCCTGAGTCTAATGTAGTCTCAGCAATACCTTATGGGAAAGATACCCACAGAAAAATTATACACAATGTAATTTGTTGGACTTCATCAGCTTTTTTTTTTTTTCCTTCACCCACTGGCCTCACTTCTGTTAAGAAAATACATAGGTACATTTGGTTTAGCTTCTCTATAGAAGTGACATTTTACATAAATACATTGTGGTTTATTTCATCTTTCGTTAAACAGTGCTAATCCTCACAGCCTCTCTTCACTTAAAAATTCCTTTTTACCCCTAATCATTTTCACTCTCTGACTCTACATCTCCAGATAGTAGCTTACCATGACAGAATATATCTTGCTCCTTCTCTGCACAACCAGATGGAAATCAAAAGGAAACATTTTATCTTACTCCTACTCCTGTCCATTTACCAAGACTCCAAACCTTCTAGATGGTGCATGGGAAATAGTACTGAAATTGCAGTTAACTGTAGATTGCTAAGATTGAACAACAGTACACCTCAGAATGAACAGGTGATGTATGAACCAATTTAGACCAGCACAAACACAATTCTAACTCCAAGTCTTCAGACACTGTCCAAGAAAGGTATTTCATTAAATGGCAGAACAGTTTTCTATATTTGCAGTCTGTTTAACTGAAAAGATTAAAATGACCATGGACATGGTTTGACAGACAAGCAAGATAGAACAGTTGGGAAAATAAATCACAGATGAGTCAACAATTTAAATAAAACTTGTGATTTTATTTTTAAAAAATTGCTAATGAGTCAGTCACGATTATCTCTCCATAATTTTCCATTACATGCACTCCGCCACATAATATTTGAACAGATGAACTTGGCTTATCTGTAAGCTAACCAAGACATTTTATTGCTTCATATGTCTTTGAACTGTTCGCATATTAAATTAAGCAATGAACTCTTACTTTGCTTTACAAGAATCTTCAAAAATTCTTCCTAATTTCTGCAATTTTATTTTTGCAATTAATGCATCTGGAAAGTATAATGGTAAAAAGCTACTAGAGAACAAAATGTTCATCTTGGAACACTGAATGCTATAGTTAAATTAAAAATGACACATTTGATCAAGTTCCATGGTTAAAAACCATCCCTTCTCATGAGGGTTAAAAATAAGCTTTTACTATTATCTGCATCTTAAACCACAGACAAATCTCTTTTCTGGATACCCTTTCAAAGACTGTTTTTCAGTTCAGTTGTTTCTTGTTTCAGTTTAAACAAAGATCATCTTCCCAAGCAATCCCATCCCAAACATTACTGTGTTTCATTGTTACTGCCCATTTCCAGAGCTGCTATTAACAGAGCAAGAAAGAGGTAGACGTAACATGTCAAAGCTAGAACAGAAGAGGTAGCAGAGTTGGCATGGACGCTGTGACATCATTAGAGGGAAATGGAAAGCTATATTTATAGGATTAAACTAAACGTGCTTGGGAAAGCTCCCAATAGTAATGGCCAACTGGCACAGAAGAGTACACAAATATGCTAGTCAACACTGAAGTGTCCAAAGAGCCTGCATGCAAACTGCTTTATTGGGAATGGTCCCTGCAACACTCCTATTCCCACACCATAATTAGCAATTGCCTGGAAAAAGTATAAATTAGTGTGAATGAAAAGTCTGCCAGGATCTGGGCCAACAGATTACTACTACAGATGATTGTGTTTGACCATCCAGGAATATTTCCCAGTACTGTTTGATTTACATGCATATAAACATGCTAAGCCTTTCCAGAAGGTTTGAAGTTATAACACATAGTAAAAGATTTTGTGCATTTCCAGTCTTGCCGTTGAAAATCATTTGGTCTTTAGGATAATTAAGATAGGATATGACTGATCAATATTAACCAATTATTTCTAAAACTTCAACCAAATAAACCATACTGGATGCAGACTACTAGTTAAATTTTTGACTAGAGAATGCAAAATTGGAACTGAGGAGAAATTCAGACCAGTGCCATATAGTTAATGGATATTTTTCATTAATTTCACTTAGTTATCCCTAGCTCTTGATGTGCTCTGCCTGTATTGTCTGTAGAAGATTGCTGATTCCTGGCAGGTGTGCTGCTAGGTCTTCAGGGCTCTTTAACATGCAAGTCATCTAGAACAAGCTTGGTACAAATTATATTATTTAGATATATTTCAATAGTACCTCCTGAACATAAAGTGCACACAGTGTGAAATAAGGCCGGAGAGAACTGGGAGATGTCAGTTGTGAAAACATTATAATTTTTGATATGCTTATCCATGTAGAATATTTGGAAGACTCTTCACAGTTAATAATGAAACAGAATGTGAAAGGTGACTTAAGATTCAGGCACAGGCTTACCACAAGCAGCAAACAAGGAGAAACACACAAAGAGTTGTCAAATTAAAGGACAAAGCATAGTTAAAAAGCACATGGGAAACATAACAGAAATATGAAAGAATGCAAAGGGCCATAACCCATCAGACAGGTAGAACAAAAAACCAAACCAAATCAATACGATGCAAGTTATATGGGAGCTGTCAAGAGCATGGAAAATATCTTATATTTCAAGCAAATACTTAGAAACTAATATATTCTATTAATCTTCAAAAACAAGAATATAAAACAGAAAAAGAGCAAAAATTATAAAGATAATAAAAGAGTTTTTCCCATTAAAGGAAAAACCTGTTTGTAAAGAACCCATAAGAAAAGCCTAATGTAAAAAAAAAAAAACAGCAAAATATTGCATAAGGTTTGCATGTGTCTTGTAATCAGATGTTAGAACTCGGGTAAATACAGTTAATGATACAGAAGTAGAATTCATAGAATCACAGATTTATGGAATGGGTTGGGTTGGAAGAAAATTTAAAAGTCACCTAGATTCAACCCCTCTGTCATGGACAGAGATGACATCCACTCCATTAGGTTACTCGGGGCCCCATCCAGCCTAACTTTGAATACCTCCAAGGGATGAGGCATCCACAACTTCTCTGGGCAACCTGTTCCAGTGTCTTACTACCCTCTGAGTAAAGGATTTCTTCCTAACATCTCATCTAAATCCCTCCTCTCGTAGTTTAAAAACATCCCTTCTTGTCCTATCACTATCTGCCCATGTAAAAAATTGCTCTCTCTCTTTTTTTATAAGCCCCTTTTAGGTACTGGAAGCTCTCCCCAGAGCCTTCTCTTCTCCAGGCTGAACAACCCCCTCTCAAAGCCTGTCTTCATAGAAGAGGTGCTCCATTCCTCTGATCATCTTTGTGGCCCTCCTCTGGACTTGCTCCAGCAAGTCCATGTCCTTCTTGTCCTGAGGACCCCCGAGCTGGATGCAGTATTCCAAGTGGACAGAGTAGGGGAGCAGAATCACCTCCCTCGACCTGCTGGCCACACTTCTTTTGATGCAGACCAGGATTGCTGGCTTTCTGGTCTGCAAGCACAAACTGTTGGCCAAAGGAAGTTTATATCTTAAAAGTATCTTGAAAGTTTCAGGTCTAGAATAGGAGAACAGCAGTTCAGTTTTCAGTTCAGTTCACCTTGGAGAATGCTAAAATTTTGTAATGAAAATTACATGCAATTTATACAACAGTGTGTGTAGTCCAGCCAAGAGGGATCACACCATAAGCAGATATTCCTAGAGAAGTGTAACTCTTAGCAATATTAAAAGAGGACGACATAAAGCCATTGAAACATGAGGAGAATATGCTAAAAATGAAAAAGGGCAAAGAAAAAGTTGAAAACTATTCCATGACAGTTGCATAAGGTACTACAGAAATGCCTGAAAAATGTGTCAGTGAATGACAACATTTGGATCGTGTAATAGCCAAACCAAAGACCAACATTTGTTGGGCTGCTAGTGGTGGTGTTTTGTTCTATCTTTAAGGTGTTGGGCTCAGTTTTAAAACACTTGACACTTGGTTCTCAAGGAATGAGAGTTTTCTTGGAATAGAGGAGACAAATTAGTAGATGTGAACAAACCATTTCACGTATTTTCTCAGGATAAGAAGGTAAAATATGTTCTTATTAAAGGCTTCCTTCGACAACTACCAATTCCTTCTGAATATGTTTGGATCAAGAAATACCACTTTTTGCAGCCTCCCAGACAGTATAAAAAGCCCTGCAGAAGCAAAATTCTATCTTAACTGCTGGGAGATGCTTGCAGATGGAAATAAACATACACGCGAACCACAACGTAACATTTGAATTCCAAGTTTTGCTACCCTCTTCCATAATAGATTCTATATAGAACAATTTAGATTGGAAAAGAGCCCTAAGATCTATTCCAACTGTAAACCTATAACTTCCAAATCCACTACTGAACCATGCCTAAACTAAGCACCATGTCTACACAACTTTGAAATACCTCCAGGGACAGTCAATCAACCACTTCCCTGGGCAGCCAGTTCCCGTGTTTGACCAACCTTTCAGTGGAGAAGTTTTTCCTAATATTCAACTGAAACCTCCCTTCAAGGTCATTTCCTCTGGTTCTATCCTTTGTTACCTGGGAGATGAGTCTGACCCTCAGAGTAAGGTCTCCCCTGAGCCTCCTCTTCTCCAGGTTGAACAACCCCAGCTCCCTCAGCTGCTCCTCATCGGACTTGTGCTCCAGACCCTTCACCAGCTCTGTTTCCCTCCTCTGGACACATTCCAGCACCTCAATGTCTATTTTTAGTGAGGGACCCAGAATTGGACTCACCAGTGCTGAGTACAGAGGGTCAATCACTTCCCTAGTCCTGCTGGCCACAACTATTTCTGATACTGGCCAGGATGCCATTGGTCTTATTGGCCACCTGGGCACACTGCTGGCTCATATTCAGCCAGCTGACAACCAACACCCACAGGTTCTTTTCTGCCAAGCAGCTTTCCAGACACTCTTCCCCAAGCCCATAGAGCTGCAGGGGGTAATTGTGACCCAATTGCAGGACCAGGCACTTTACCTTATTGAATCTCATACAATGGGGCTCAGCCCACTGATCCAGTCCGTCCATATTTTCCTGTTGATAATTTTTATCCACTTATATATGCTATTCTAAGCATTAAATGTGTGGTATGGTGGTGCTTCTTATTGAAAGAGAGAGCAGTATTGCATAGCACTTTTAGGTTGGCTTTTTTTTTTGAATTGTCAGGACAGTTGAAAAGTTTCTCAATTTAATATATTTCTAGATTTATTTCATCATCTCAATGATGACACTCTTTGTGTCCTGATATCTTTCATTCTCTCCTGATAGGATTTTAAAAATATTTTTGACATTCTGATGTTGCCCTCTGAATAAGAAGGTGCTGAATTGCATATGACCAGACCTTAGAGTTAACTTAATCTTACTAACACCCACCCAGAAAAATCTGTATTTCTCTATATTGTCATTGCATTATAGTAATTAAAAGTCTCTTTTCTTCTGTGCAACTTGAGGTTGCTTTTTATTTTTCAGTATATACCAGTAATTCAGACTGGCATTGACAAACTGCAGCCAAAACCATTAATTTCACATCCAGCATGAAGTATGAAATACCTTATACAACTTTTTTCAGCTAACTTCATATTACATGACCAAAGAAATTTTGTCATTCTCACTGTGAGTTCTTGAGAACTGCAAAACTTAGATGGTCTCAAGTATCAAGAATGGAGACCACGTGTCAAGACCAGCTCTTGAGTGTCTGTTAGTATTTACAATTATGTGACTTGACCAAGGCCACACAAATAGCCTATAGGAGAGGCAGCACAGCGTGCTTCAAAGAAACATTCAATTGCTGTAGCCAGAATGCAGGATTTTTCTCATTCTGTTTTCTTGCCACACTCCAGAATGTTAAGAGCTGTAATCAGTGGCACAGTTCAAAAGACAACATCTTCCTCCAGAAAGTGGTCCTGATGTAATCACTAAAGTACAGGTCATATTGAATCTTGCAGACATCAGTACTGCATAAAACTGTAGGCACCTCCGATTGTAAAAATTGAGGTTTTAGATATTTAATTTCTTTTTTCAGTCTGCTTGTTTCACAAATGATTTCACCTTTCAGCAATATGCAGCTACAAGCAGATGATTTTGGAGACGCAATTTTTAATTAAAACCTGTTTCTCCCCCTTTTTGTTTCAGTTAATGATTGCCAGGAGGTGTTGCTAACCCCAGGCCCTTTTCAATACATTCTGAGCATCCTCATATCCTATCACCTTCTACAGAGATGATGGGTAGTCAGCATCTATGGTAAGTGGGAGGACATAGATATTTCTCTGGCAGCTGAGCTGTGCTAAATGAAAAATCTTCATTGACAGGTTCTTATATTTAATTAGTTCTTCATGGAAAGAAATTACTTCCAGTAGTCAATAACATTTCCCTAAAAATCTAGAAGTACAAAATAAAAAGTTGTGGCAGTTTTAAGAGTAAATAACTTTTGAAAGGATGTTTATGATTTAACAGTTTTCAGTGCTTCCTAAATCAAGCCTTAAAGTCATAATATATATGCATTCATGATAATTTGTTTCATGATTGATTGGGGATTTATTACCTAAGTTTGAACTAGGATCATGTGGCTAAATTTAGAGCACTGAATGTCTTCGCTCACTCATTCCTTTAGGAAAAGAGTGATTAACTGTAACATCTATAAAATGCTGCTTTCAAAACTACACCAGACCTTTTCCATCAGAAGAGTTACTTTCAACATTATTGGTTTTGTTCTATGGATTTGGTAGTTTATACAATGAAAGTGTTCTGGTTTAGGCATTGGTAAACATAGAATTTGTCTGTCTTACTGACTTGGTTCTCTTCTTTACTGGCTTCTTCAGGAATTTGGTGAGCTAGTTTTATAGAAACTATTAACAAAATGTTACTTTCATTAAAATCAGACTTTTTTACATTTTGTTGTGAAGATGGCAAAACACAGGAGTTTTGTCTGTGGCTAAACACAGAAAAGTCCCAAGCGGTACAGCTCTATACAGCCCTTTTTGCTCTATTGATTGTAATGCTTCAGCCCTGGAAACATACACAGAAACAAGAAAATACTTTTACTCCTTTCCTCCAGCTGATACAGAAAATACCACCAACCTAAACCCTGAAACAGACACACAATGAACACTGCAACTTCCAAATGCACCCCATAATAACTTATAATAAACTACTACGCTACTTAAAACAAATCTACTATATCAGTAGGGTTCAAAACTGTTAGAAAGGAAAGAACAGTGTTTCTGCTGACACAGAATATTGCTGCATACTTACTGCAAAGATGACATAAGGGAAAAAACAGTTTAGATTGAAAGATAAGGAACTTTCCTTATGAAACTAGGTTACATAAATAAAAGGATGAGGAAATAACAGTGGACTGGTTACATGATTACCACCAAAAAAAAATACTTCATCTACCATCCAAGGGAGGACTTAGCCCTCTCGCATTGCGTTTTAGCTGCAATTCAGCATACGGGTATCTTAATGTACAGTTAGGGACTCAAAGGAATTGTCTTGCACAATGAATATTAAGAAGCTTTACATTTTTCTACTTCAGCTAATAAAAAAGCAGAGCTAGTCTTTTTCTATACAATCCAGTCAGTAGAGGGATGGTTCTGTGAGCTACACATGGATACAACAGCACTGTGCAAGGTGAACAGCAGAAAATAGAATAATTATTGCTGAAAGACTACATGACTGGAAGAGATTTACAAATACTTAAATAATACTCTGTCCACTGTGTCTTGCTCTGGGTTTTTTCAATTGAGGCATTTTATGCCTGATGATTGTAAGTGTTAAGAAAACAAAGTTTCACCTTCAGAAAGATGAGGACATTTCTTCAGGAGGAAAGAAAGGAAAACAAAGCCAAAACCAAGTAAATAGGGAGATACTTCAAAAGAATTCACCTTATGTGAAAGATGTTGCATTCTCACTGAGTTGTGGTTGCTTCTAAAAGAAAACTAATTATCCCCATATGACTTGTAATTGCAAATACAAAGAGAACAAATGTGGGTATCAAACTATTCATTCCAAAATAATTTGTGAATCATCCTACCAAAGGTCACATCAAAGTTGTATACTGGCTTTTGAATAGAGGCTTTAGGAAAATACTTAGGAAAAGCGCTGATATGCTTAAAAAGAAGAAAAAAACCCACCTTGATGGTTCAAGAAATTATTTTAGAACATTTAACAACTTATGGGCAACTTATTTCAGCATGCACAGGTTCAATTCCACACTAATCTCTGCTCAGTAGCATGGTTCTCCACATACAGTAAACATGCAGAGCATGCTACGTATCTGAGATTAGAAAGTGGCCCCTCAGTCCCTAAGTAGGCTTTTCTTTAAGTATATGCGTATCCTATTTAAAATGTAAGGGCCCACTTTCTAATCTCCATCAAGTAGGATGCAGTTAGCAGACACCTACAAACATTCAGCAATGCATGTGAATTTGATGATTTCTCAGATGTACAGTGATATATGTCAAAAATTTAGCATGGACTCAGGTACTAAATCTCTAGAGAACAGTGAACTTGACAAAGATATTTTAGAGGCCTATTTGTGTTTTAATGGATGTGGAAGGGAAGATTTATATGCTCAATTCATTTTATTCCTAGGAGAAGTTATTTGTTCCATGACATGAGAAATATTGACAACTTCCAAGCAAAATATGACATCGCACACACGGCATGAACCTGAAGCAGCCATCGATATGATATTAAGGCATTATAAGACATTATAAGGCATTGTTTCTAGTTGTAGATACGATGCTGAAGCACGAAAGCAGCCGATTCGTTTTCAGGTCTGAGAAGCCGAAAGGCTGGTTTTCCACAACCAGCCGAGCCCCTCTCCGGTGCGTTCCCGGCGCGTGTAGCATCGCCAAGCCCCCGCAGCGCCGGGAGCTGGTGCCGGGAGCCGAGCGCTCCCCATCCCTTTCCGCCGACCGCCACCTGCCGTCGGGCCGGGAGGTCCCGCCTGCGGGGCGAGGGGCAACTGCCCCGAAAGGCTCTTACACAGGAGGTGGGGAGCCTTTAAGGATGTTCTTCCAGGTCATCTGTAGGTGAAAAGGGTTAATAATTCTGGGGACATGCAGTGTCTTTCGTTGGAACAAGGATAATGTTTGAAAAAATTATGTCCGTTGGGGCTTCATTCCCCTGCACAGGAGCTTCTAGGAAAAGAAATCCATGAACAGCTGAGAGATGGGTGCTTACTATACAACACAGATTGCTCAATCCATAGCTGTTGATGCAGATCAAAGAACAGGAAGGTGTTTGGAATATGTCTGCCAGACATTGGTATCAGCATGCCAGTTTTATATTAAAAAAACTATTAAAACTATTAAATATTAAATTTTAAATTCAAACTATTAAATTATTAAAGTTTCAAATCAGTCATTGGTCCATTATTTTTTCATTATTACTTTAACAGAGAGGCAATAAATACAAACTACATATAAAATCAAACTTTTCTGCAAGTCATATCTTCATTTCTTCTTGTCAGAAAGTCATGACAAAGTTTAGTTAAATCACATTATTTAGAGAATTCAAAGTTAATTCACATTATAGTCCTTCCATAGCTAATGCATACAGTTAAAATTTTAGGAACCTTTTGTATTATGTATTGCTTAAAATCAGTGATAAATAGCTCTAATGGAAGCAGAAGGGAATTACAGAGGAAGTAAATCGAGGGTCCTTTGAAATGTTATTATGGCTGTTATCAAAATTAAATAGATTTGTTGCCTCAATCAAGAGAAAAGGCAGTAAGGTGAACAGTAAACTATTTTTAATACATACATAAAATGTTTCATCTGGAAAAATATGGGACATGCTTTTGGATTATTGTTTTCTTAATTTCTGCGTATTTTAAAGCTTAGCAAGAAGGCCAAACAACAACTCATAAGAAGTCTTTAGAGTTTCAGTCTAGCAAAAATATTTGCTCATAAACAACTATGCTCAGAACTAATCTGAACTACATGTTTTAGGTAAAGGTTTAAGACAAGCCTTCAAAATTACCGATAAATAGGAGTACCAAGTACTTCTCATGAAATTTGTCTCAGTTTGTTGTTAGACTACTGAACCCATTAGAATAACAATATTTTCTTACTGAAATGAGTTTTAAAGTTCAAGAGTGGGAGAAGTATTCATATCCCTTACGCAAAGTTTGTACAGAACTGTATGTCCTTCTGTTTCATGCAAGCTAAATTGTACACAAGACATAATCATGTCTGTCCTCAAGAGGTATTGTTGTGTATATGATATTCAAGTAATAACACTACTGCAAAGTGCAATGAGGCTTATATATTATTGGAATCACAGAATCAACCAGGTTGGAAAAGACCTCTGAGATCACTGAGCCCAACCCATGAACCAACACCACCCTGTCAACTAGACCACGGCACTAAGTGCCACATCCAGTCTCTTCCTAAATACCTCCAGGGACAGTGAATCCATCACCTCCCTGGGCAGCCCATTCCAATATCTGATTACTTTTTCTGTAAAGAATTTGTTTCTAATGTCTAACCTAAACCTCCCTTGGCACAGCTTAAGACTGTGCCCTCTTGTCCTGCTGCTGGTTGCCTGGGAGAAGAGACCATCCCCCACCTGGCTCCAACCTCCTTTCAGGGAGTTGTAGAGACTGATGAGGTCTCCCCTGAGCCTCCTCTTCTCCAGGCTAAACAGCCACAGGTCCCTCAGCTGCTCCTCATAGGGCCTATGCTCCAGACCCTTCACCAGCCTCACTGCCCTTCTCTGGACCTGCTCCAGGACGTCAATGGCTCATAAGGAAATGTGTCCTTGACAAAAGGTGGATAAAACTTTCCACCATGTTTTGCCAAGGTGAATGTTAAGGTGTTGTCTGTTATCTGGTGAACAAAAAGAATGCAACCATCAGCTACTTAAATTTGTCATAGTATTTGAGTGGCCAAGAAAGCAAGATTTCCCTACTGACTGTGTGTTATCTTTGATAAATTTCTGTGGATTTGCCCCAGCCCTGGCAAACACAGTCCCTGGCGCTGCTGCCTACTGCTTCTCCTTCTCAAAACCCTGAGTCGATAATCTTCAGTTTACCTCAGTTTGCTTTGGTATAGAGCAATTTTTGCCCAATTTTTAAAAACTCACAGTTAGTCCTGAGATTCATTGGTTTTCCAGTGGTGCCCACAAGTCCTTTTCCTTGATTACACTTCTGCAGGCAGGCTGTGTTTTCAGGTTGGCATCTGACAGCTTGAAGCATTTATGTAGAATACAACCCATCTATGCAGGTGTTATGCATAAGTTGATTACTTCTGGCTCCAACACAGCTAAAAGTCTAAAGAAACTCTGCACCTGACACAAATTTCCCAGTTTCAGAGATCCTATTCGTTCAGGTTTTTATCATTCTTGAGTGGGAATTTGGGAGTTTCTTTTTGGGTGCTGCAGGTTTGCTCAGTTCTGTTTGGCGTGGTGGGGTGCTGTGATGGATCCCATGCCTGTGCTGAGCTGGTGGTGCTCTGGGTGATCCCATGACCAAGAGAAGAGGTGACTGCCACCAGTGTTTGCTTTCCTTGTCATGTGCTTCTCTTTGTATTTTGCCATCTGCTTGCAGAGAAGGAGAAAACTTGTTCTTCCAGATCACTAGTCCATTGTTTTGCATATCATGAATTAAGAACTCTGGTAATAAATGGCAAAGTTCATATGTTCTGATACTCTGTGATGATGAATTTCACATTAATAAATTCAACAAAAAATGTTAGCTCTGGCTTTTCCTGGAAAGAGTTAAAAAATTGAAACATAATCCTAATACAGCAGAGATGAATGTAGAGAGGAATAAGAAAACCCATTTTATCAATAAGTGGCTAAAGGATTGGTGTCACCAGCATAATATTGTTTTTTTTGATCATGGGGCAAAATTTATGGCACCAAGCCTTCTAGAGTTAAATGGGCTTCATCTATTGAGCAATGGCAAAAGAAGTCTAGCATATAAATTGGCAGGGATGATCAAGAGGGCTTTAAACTAGGTTTGAAGGGGGAAGGGGTTGAAACCAGGCTCTCCGGGGAAGAGCCTAAGGGTGGAAAGCCAGGGTTAGGAATGATGTCAGTAGCCCAGCTGAAGTGCATGTAGACTAATGCACACAGTTTGGGAAACAAGCAAGAGGAGCTGGAAGCCATCATGAGGCAGGAAAGCTGTGACATAGTCACCATGATGGAAATGTGGTGGGATGACTCACATGACTGGAGTGCTGCCAGGGATAGCATGCTCTTCGAAGGCACGGCAAGGTAGGAGAGGTGGAGGGGTGGCTCTATATGTTAGAGAGTCTCTTGACTCTGTAGAACTTTAAGTCAGTGACAATAAGGTTGAGTGCCTGTGGATCAGGATCAGGGGGAAGGCCAACAAGGCCAACACCCTGGTGGGAGTCTGTTACAGACCACCCAACCAGGAGGAAGAGGGTAATGAATTATTCTACAAGGAGCTGGCAGAGGTTTCAAAATCGCCAGCCCTTGTTCTTGT
>VZRE01015485.1:0-31010 GCA_013396775.1 Cephalopterus ornatus
CCGGGGGCGGGCAGCCCCTTGCCCATCCGTCCCTCTGAGGTCCCCTCTGCAGAGCTGCTTTCCAACCGGGCACCGCCGGCGTGTCCCGGAGCCTGGCGCTGACCCTGCCCCAGGGCAAGACTCTGCATGTCCCTTGGTTGAACTTGAGGAAGTTCCATCTGCCCGTTTCTGCAGCCGGGGTCCCTCTGCTGCAGCCTCATCCCCCGTCTGCTCACCCAGGCTCTGTGTACCTCTGTGTGGAGGGGACAGCTCTTGTCACAGGAGAAGGGACTCAGGTTGGGAATGCATGACTCGCCCTTCGGAAACCCACACAGATCCCTGAGCCCCTCTAGTCCTTCAGCCGCGCTGGAAACGGCTTCAGGTTCAGCTGCTCCACGCCCTTCCCCGGGATGGACGTGAAGCCTCTGCCGCTCATGTCCTCAGGATCCTGCTATTCCTCGCTGTTCCTGGCGAGGGGATGGCCCAGAGGCACCACGTGGTGGCGTGGAGCAGCTTTTGAGGAGGAAATGAGCAATTTTGCCAGGGAAGCTGGTTAGGCAGCAAAGGGATGGGGAGGAAACAGCCCTGCCAGGGAAACAGCACGTTCCCAACTCCGATTTCAGCCTTGGGGCTGCCCAGCTGCAGTGCCCCGGGGAGATGGGACACAGGCAGCCCCTACAAAAGCCAAATTGCACCTTTGGTTGTTCATACATCTCCCAACACGAAGCAGAGACCTGGATCACGCGCCACCTCCAGAGGGGACGTCCCAAAGGGACATGCCAGTGGGTGCATGGATCATTAGGTTCGTACTGTTGGAATATGGACCACAGGCAGGCACAGCATGGCCAGTTAGAGCAGGGCAGCCACATCCACACAGAGATGTGACCCCTATGTCTTGTCCCTATGCAGAGAGACCACTTCCTGTCTCATCCCTACCTCACTCCTGGATTAAACCCAGCGCTAACTCACCTGTCCATCTCCAGGCATGAGCAAATCCCTGAGTTGAGGTCCCTAACTTGGATGAGGAAGGACATCCCACACATCACCTCTCCTGAGCCTCCTGTGATGCCCAAGGAGCAGGTCCCCATGCCACCCTCACCCCACCCTTTTGCACACAGCAGTGGTGTGTCCCAGCCCAGGCTCCACTCCATGGAGGGATGCTAGGATAAAAAAAGTGCAAGGATTACTGTTGGCAGAGTTTACCAGGTCCCCCAGTGTGATTCAGGCATCTTTAGACTTCATGTTTTATTAATCCTCGCCGTGCAATTGACGGCATCAAAAGGTGATGTCTGCAAAGGCCTGTACTGCAGCAGCCTCTCTGTGAGATACAGGGGCTAAAGCACTTCCTTGTAAATACGCACATTGAGGAATTATGCAGTGAGACTACACAAAAGATGGAGCTAGAGTCCTGAGCAGGAATATGGTCCTTACGGCCTTTGCCCCCTGCCCAGCCCAGGGAAGGGCCGGCTTGATAGAAAACTCACTGTTTTCTGCCTGCTGTACTGGATAAAGCCTCCTGTCCACAAAAGCTGTCAACTTCCCTCCAGGAGTGGTGGCTGGAAAAGGGGGCTTTGCTGGTGACCTGTTAGCCACCATGGGGACAACTTGACAGCCACTGCTGGAGCTGTCCTACCCCTCG
Source organism: Cephalopterus ornatus (assembly GCA_013396775.1). Taxonomy (NCBI): domain Eukaryota; kingdom Metazoa; phylum Chordata; class Aves; order Passeriformes; family Cotingidae; genus Cephalopterus; species Cephalopterus ornatus. The sequence continues at coordinate 1,619 of VZRE01015485.1, forward strand.
GCAGTGAAGACAAGGTTGATGGAGCAGAGGGTCACAAACCTCCTTGAAGCCGCTGCTCAGGACTGAGCTATGACAGTGGGATCACCCACAGGAGCCACCACCAGCTCCCCACCCCAGCACTGGGAGAGGATCCCACCCTTCAGCCCTTCTCAGCTATAAAACCTTAGTTTTATGAGTGAGCAGTAACTGCCTCCAAAAGTCAAGGGCAGGAATGCAATACCTTCATCAGCTCCCTGTACTGCACCAGCACTAGGCTGAGCCCTATGGACCCTCTGTGACTGGAAATTCCTCCCAAGTTCAAATGAATTATTCTTCTTCCAGCCCTTGGAGGACAGTGAAACTCATGGCAGCAGCAGCAGCAGCAGCTCCAGAAATAAGCCATGTGGTGACCCAGGGACCCACTGATCTTGCCCTAGTGTTTCAGGAGATCCCAAGACCCTGCACTGACAGGGTAAGGGAACTGCTAGAGAGACAGAAAGTCTCAAGTTACTTGTTCTTGGCAGCAACTCTTACTTACCTTGAAAAAGAAAAATATGGGGACATCAGGGACCACACTGCACAGACTCTGTTACAGCTGCATGGACAGTTTTCATGGTGTTGTCATCAGACACCTGTAATTTTCTTGGGGCCTTGCTCTGGAACAAACCCACCACCTGCAAACCTCACCTGCTACTGGAAAGAATTTAAAACTTCCATGTAATCATGGTAATGGAGACTTTTAAATCCAGGAACAGGAGGAGCCAGAAAGCAAAGGGGAAAGCATTCCAGTTTTTTCCTGTATCTTAGGGCAGCTGACAGTACATTCCTACAAAGGATCTACAGCTGCTGGGTACAGGAAAACACATCAGGAAGAGACAGATGTTTTGTTACTGTATGAGCGGTGCCAAGCCAGGGCACAGGCAGTCAAGGAAGTTTCCAGCTGAGATGCTGTCGAATGGAAAAAGCACCAAGCCCTGGAATAAATCCCTCCAGTCCTGCCTCATCAGTGATAGTAACCCCACACTGCTCAGAGCATCCATATGGGCACGGAGTGGGAACACAGGGAGAGGAGGGGCAGGAGGCTGGCAGCTCCTCCCAGACTGATCCATCGCAATTCCCATTTCCCTGTTCTCTGAAGTTTTCTGGTAGGTGAGCTGGAAGGGATGAGGATGAACCGACCTCAGCCTCTGGAAAGTGAAGGTGGCACCAATCAAACTGGAGTGGGTATCAGCATCAAGGGGAGGTGGGTCCAGTGCAGCATCCTGTGACACTCCTCACCTCAGGGTGCTGGGGATGATAATCAGAGGGGAAAATCACCATGGATGAGTAAATAGCACCATCACCCCACAGCTCAGGAGATCCCTGACAGCAGGAGCTGCCCCAGGTGTTGAGCCTGGCCGACCTCTAGAAAGGATGCAGGAGAGCAGAGGCCACTGGATGTCAGCTCTGGCACAGCTCATGCTGAGCCCACAGACAGATGGCTCAATGTCACTGTTGTGGCTCAAGGCAAGGGGGACAGTGCCACAGCCCCATGGCCCCAGCCCCTTCCAGCTCCTGCTCCGCAGAACACCCTGAACACACCCCAGCAGCCCCAGGGTGCCCGACTTCAGCCACAGAGTTTATTGTTTAGTACGAGCTCACCACACCAGCAAGCCAGGACAGGGGGTTGGTACATGAATACAGATGTGGAGGAGTTACACAGACAGATTTGTACAGCTTTTGTACAGAGGAAGAAAATGAATCAAATAACAAAATAGACATTAGCAGTCGAACCTTTTTTTTTGTCTTTTTTTTTTATATCATACTAACAAAATCTGATAGCCAAAAAATGACTAAGCTACAAAATTGTAATACATACTGTACGGGTAAAAGGTTATCATCCATTTATACATCTAGTACTGTCTTTATTCGGGTAACTTACATGAGGCCTATAGGATCTTAGTGTATTAATAACTCCCTACAGATAGTGCTGAGCTGCTAAAGCTGCCAAATAATGGAGTACTGGAATTTTTGTTAAGACTTTTACAGTGTCATTTGCATCACTTTGTTTAATGAAACCCTCATGCATCTCTACTGCAAGCCAGAGGAGCTGCTGGTGGCTGGGGGGAGGCAGGAGCTGTAAGGCCTTGGCTGGCAGCCTGGCACCATCATTCCATAGTGCACCAGTACGGTGCTGCCCCTTGCTCCAGCTCTCTGGCTGCTGCAGGAGGGATAAAGCTGAAATCCCCAAGGCAAGACTGATTCTTTACCCTTTGGTCTTGAGAGTTAGAGAAGAAATCACTCAACACAGAGTAGTCTCCATTCCAAAGGCTTTTTTTCACTGGATAGCAGCTCAGCTTTCAGCAGAAAAGCATCACTAACTGTCAGGGTAATGCCACTGGCCCTGGGGCTGCTCCCACAGCCGGGGTGCTGGTCCTTCCCTCGGAGCCCAGAGCTCCAGCAGTGCATGACCTCCTGCTCCCAACCCTGCAACTCTGGGGCATGATGCTCGGGACCCAGCTCCAGATGGAAAACCAGCATGGCACTCCCAGGCTGGGAGAAGGGCTGGGGAGAGCACAGCCCCCCACACCAGCTCTCAGGGATCGAGATAACAGCAAGGCTGAAGCCAAAGGGGGAGTGAAGGCACAAACAGGAACCAGCCCGAATCGACAACAGGAGATGGTGCATCAGCGCTCCAATGCCCTTGGAAATCTCTCCCAAAGAATCAAGCCAGTAAGAACAAGTATTGTGAAGTACTTTATACACCACCACATAGGCAAAAATAGCACTCAAACTTACAAATAAATAGAGGGGCTGGGGAATCTCCTCCTTGTCCTTTCCAAGTCTGTCCCTAGTTTGGTCTCTTATAACCTCAGAAGGGCAGCCAGAGGCCAGTGCCCTGGGGAAGCCTGTGCCAATTTTGGAGAGGGAGGACACGACTGAGGTGTAATCCCTCCTGGCCCCTTACACAGTGTTGAGCTGAAGGCCAGATGACACATATGACAGCATGTCCTGTTGGTATTGTGGTTGGTCCTATTTGGGAGCAGCTCCCACGGACCTGCACCCCCAAGGGGGTTGGGGGCTTCACCCCACTGCCTGTTTGGGTACAGCCCTGCAACAGAACAACCACACAGCCTCCACAGAGAGCCAAGCAGTGCCATCAGCTCCTGGCTGATCCTTAGGGACCAGTACAGCTCTTTACAGCCAGAAAAGACCATCAGCACCAACTTAGAGCAGATGCTCTGATCCATCTGCTGCTGTTCTGCACTGTCACCTGAGCTGAATGGGAAAAGCCACCGGTCTGAGCTGCTCTCAGGGGATGGTCCCCGGGAGGAGGCAGGAGCCAGAGACTCCTCCAGCTTGACAACTTTGGATCTGATTAATAGAACCAAATACATCGTCCCCACAACCACTCCTGGGGAATCCTGCCCTGTGCAGAGCCAGGTGGAAAACACAGGTATCATTCCTCTGTAGGTGAAGGCAGCTGGTCACAAGTCACTAGAAGACCTATCAGGGAAAATAAGTTACAAACCACAATGAGGCCTCCCTCCTGCAAGGGCCCAGGAAGTCCTGGGAAGCCCATAGGAGCTGCAGACATGACTTGAGAGACCATCCAGCCAAGAAGAGCCCTTTGGGAAATACCAGCCCTAAATTCTTAAAATTTAAAACAGCAGCTCCCAGTGAGGTATTCTCTATTGAGGGCTGCAACAAATGAACACTCCCTCTGGGACTTTGCTAAATCACTTAGAAGATGAATACACCACCAGGAGGATTTTGGAGACCACCTTAGTGAAACTCCCAGAGCTAGGTAGAGATGTGGCAATCGTTCCTGAAGAAACACTCCTACAAGGCAGGATGGGATCCCATGTGAATTACTTCCAGCCAGTTTGATCCCAGGCTCTGCCTCCCAGTGCCATGTGCCAGATTTCTGCTGTGCTTTCTGACCTGCCTTCTTCCCCTGAAGTCCCCTTCCTCTACCATCCTCCTTTGAAGGATGGGAGATCACTAATCCTGCATCAAGTGAGCAGGGTCAAGTATTCAGCAGCATCCTCCTCATGGCAGAATCGCAGCCATGGAGCCCAGGTCTTTCCCAGGCTGCTTCTGGCTGCCCAACCTTCCAGGAAGCAGGAGTCCAGCAATCCACTATGAATAAGTAACACAACTATGTGGGAAATCAGGGCAAAAAGCAACAGAGCTGATGTGCCATCATGTTCATCTGCCTGGGGTCCAGCTCAGATCTCCTCTCCCAGTGGTCTCTTCCATCCTGTCCTTTCACAGATGCCCCATCATAACACAAGAGCTCATAAGACTGGAGGAGTTGGGAACTAAGGGGAGGGGAGGGGGGGAACCTGGTGAAGTATTGCTGTGACTGTTCCCTGTGGTACTGAACAGTGAACCTGAGCTGGGCTGTCTCACACCTTTAAGAGCACACTGTCCCCTTCCTCTGCCCTTGTGACCTTTGGGAGCTGTGGTCCAAAGTTAGAGTAAAGCCTTAAGAAGAAGGAACAGGATCCTTGCCTGGCTCTGCACTGCTGGTACAGACAAGAGAGCTGTGCAGGCTCCAGTCTTGGATTTCCTCTGCTCCAAATACTAATACTGAGGCCATATCAGAGTCACTATGAGTGCTCACAGCAGAACCTTCACCTCATCCATCTCAGGTTATCCCACTGAAGAGCCAAGGACAGCTCTGGAAAGTGCCAGGCAATCCCCAGTTAGCTGATCCATTAAACAGGCAAGGAGGGAACCTTCTCCTCAAGGCATCTGTCCCACACTGACTGCCACCAACATGGAGCTCCCAGGCCAGTGAGGCTGAGATCCAGCATCTGTGGATCCTGAGTTCAAACCAGACCCAATAAAACCCGGAGGAGTGAGGGGGGCCAGGCTGGACAGGCTGCGGCACAGGACATCAGCAGGTCTGCTCAAAGATCTCACTGCAGGAAGAAAGGCCACCCACATCTGAGCGAAGTGTGTGCATCCCCAAACTCAGAGCCACCAGCTCCTTCCCCAAAAACAGCAGAGGGGGGGAGAAACAAAATAAATATTCCTCTGAAACTGGATTATTTCCCACAACATGCTATGATACAAGAAGTAAGTGTAGCCTCCGTGCTCTAAAACAGTGATGTCTTCTGCAAGGAGAGGAGGGGAACACATCCCCACACCCTGATTTCCTCATCCCAAGCAGGTTTCACTCACTTGTGCAGGTCCTCAGGACATCAGGGTGGGTGGGAGGGAAGGGACAGACTCTGTGGGAAGCGTGCAGCCCCCTGGGCACACACTTTGTAGTTGGACACCGCAAGCAAATCCCTTCACAGCTCCTGTGGGGTTACTGAGACTCGCTGACACTTCAGCCACCAGTCGGGACAGCTGCCACCCAGACCACGTCAGCTGGTGGGACAAGGGCAGCTCAAACAACACAAATTCCACAGTCAAAACCAATACAAGTAAGAAACCAAACCCAGAGAGATCCTTCTGCTCCCTCCTGGAACAATGGCTGTCTTGGAAAACTGGGCTCCAGGATTGTCCTGATTACATCAGTTAGTACATTATAAACATTGTCCTTCTTAAAAGTGAAAATACTGTGTGTGGTCTTTTGGAGGTGCTAAAAGCCAGATGTGGTGTTGTTTTTCCTGACTGTGCAGAGGAGCTGATACTGGCGTGAAATGATCCTCTTCACATCTTCTCTATCAGAGCTTCTCCTGGAAGAAAAGAGACCTTGTCAGGCAAAATGAGACAAGCACAGAGGTCTTTTCTGGAAGTGGACACTGAGGCATGGAGTGGAGTGCTATGTCCTGACCTACTGCTCTCCCAGTAAGTCCCATTGCCTCTCCCTCAGACTGGCCATCCTGCCTGCAGGGAGATGAAATCTGAAGCTACAGGTCTTGTCCTGAGTAATGAAAACAGAGACCAGGACAGCATGTCCCACAAATGCAAAGGGGATGGCAGAGATCTGAGTCTGGGCAGGTTCTAGCTGGGGATGCCAGGAGAAGAGTCACAGAGCACTGACCCAGGACACTGCGGTGCTTCTCTGATTTCCCACTGACTCCCCCAGGGCAAGCACCCACTGTGAGGTTCCCACCACACTTGGGAACCAGAGATGTGCAAAGCCTCTTCCTTTCAATGTGGGAATGATACAGTCAAGCTTTGGCTGGCAGAAAAAGCAGTCACTGTTTGAAACAACATCATGCTCATAACTTACCTCTTGCTTGTGGGATTTATCCTGCTGGTGAATCCCGTTAGAAGACCCAGAATTTCCAACAGTCTGCAATGGAGAACAAACAATTCTTACTGGAGAGGGACACAGATCCTGGTGGTTTTGCTTACAAGCACTGAAATCTGGCAAAGCTGACATGTCCTTCCTTAGCTGCCCACTCCACACAAGGAAAGGAGGATACAAATATCCCAGCCCACTTCTGGCAAGAAGCTTCCTGCCCTCTACACCCTGGCCCTGTCCCCACCACCCTTACAGACACAGACCCACGCTTCACTCCCACCTCTTAAATTCCAAAAAGCAAACACTCAGCCAAAGACAGTGTTAGCTGCGAAACATGGCACACTGAACATCCAGCACTGAAAAGGACATTTGCCACTTCCCATCTCCAGGGACAAGTCTGGCAGCCAGGACAGGCTGTTCTATCTTTAAAAAGCACAAGAACTTTTAAACATTTATAATGTTTCTTTAGCAGGGATAATATGGAGCCCTTCAGCTTCAAAATGACAGCACAGCCAGCACAAGCAAGAGAAGAAAGCTGTAGCCTGGAGTCCCAGCATTCCAGATGCCAGGTGCTTGGGCCTTGGAATCAGAGTCACAGTTGGTGGTGAACTGCTGACAGCAGGAAAACCAGGCATCATGGGGAGGTGAGACTGCAGGGTTTAAAACCCATCATTAAAGGAGTCCCAGCTTCCATCCTTACTGGGACCACAAGGTGCAGAATCAACCCTACAGAACAGAGGTTTAATTTGGGCAGCTTTGATTCAGACTTCCCTGTAAACAGGCACTTTAAAAATCTGACATCAACAGAAATTTGAAGCCTGGCTTCCCACAGTAATCCTCTGCTTCTTCGCACCATGCCTTGTAGTTGAAGATATAATATTATCCTGTCATCTCTCTAAGTTTTCTTAAGCATGAAATTATCAAGATAATACTAGGGACATGTTAGCTGACCTCATAAGGCCCATTCCAAGTCACTTCATGGAAGATTATTTATTTTCTACACTTTAGGAAGAAATAATTACCACCTGCACCACCTCTGGAGATGGGAATGCAAACAGGAAGACTTCCCTTTCTCAAAGGACTTGGCATCCAAGCAAACAGAATAACTTTCCCCACCACCCGTCTTGTAGCTGCCAACAGATGAGGCTGTCATGATGCATTTCCACTTGACACATAGCAATTACCACAGAAGCTAAAGCCACTCTGGAGGTACCAACAGGATTATGGTACATCTTGGACTGCCACAAACTTGTCATCTCAACCCCAGCCGGTGGTGGCAGATGGCTGGTGCCACTGCACTGAGGGCTATAGAGACTTGTCTGCAACACACAGATGTCCAGCTGAGCCAGCAGAGCTTTCAGGGCTGCAGTTTTTACCTTGCACTCGCCTCCTGACCAACTCCCTGCACATGCCACTGCAATGCAAACAGTGTTTGGTGTATCCAAAGGGCACTGTCATGGCAGGGAGAAGGCTTGACACCCCCAGGTTACCCACCACAGCATATCTGCACCTGCATCAGGGAAAACAAGCTCTCTGCCCATTCTCTGCACTACCCTAAGGTGTCTGCTTGAATGCCAATTGTAACTCATTACTGCAAGAGAAAGACATTTTTCAGCTAAGTATTTAACTGAGCAAGTATGAGAGGAGCACTGGTGCATGTGGGCTCTGAAAGCCACTGCCTGGTTGCAGAGCCAAGGGAAAATACAGCTGGAAGAGCAATCAAGGACAGGAAGCACAAAGCAGGTCATTTTGCAGGAGGAATCAGTCAGGGCTGAGACACCACACTTATGAGACGGAAAAGCCAAATGTTGAGAGTCAATTTACTTGTAGCCTTCACTTTCATAAAGAAAGGTGCAAGACAGACAACAGAAGCGGTTTTCTTTTAGTCAGAAGAAACAAAGGGAGACCAGAGGAAGTTGGGAAAAGAAGACAGTAACTGGAGTGGGAACATTCACAGTCAGGAGCAAACCCACACGGGACACAGAGGTGCCTCCAGGAGCTGGCAAGAGTGGAAAACATTTTTCCCAGGGTCACCTCCAAAGTTTCTGCTTAAGGATTGCACAGAAATAAACCTCTCAAAGAAGAGGGATGGCAGAGAAACCTCAACTTTCATGTTCTAAAGTGCCTGCACTGCAAGGCCGTGCAGCCACATGACATTGCACACACAAAGAACAGTTACTCACACTGCAACTTCCCCAAAACACCACGTTTAGCAACCATTCTCCAGATTACAAAGGGATCTGTGATTATCAGCTAGCAGGGATTTTATAGCTTTAAGCTACATCTGACAGAACAAGGCTCCAGCAGAGAGAAGGTGACCCAGCCGAGGCATCCCCCCAGAGCACAGGGCAACATCCCAGGGGATTGATGAGGGCTGAGCGACCCAGGGGGTGGCTGCTGATGCTCTACCTGTGTTTTCTCAGAGGAGAGCCTCATTGCTTCCATGAGCTTCTCCATCTGGTGTCCCTGCTCCAGCGCGTTGCGCAGCACATCCTCCGTGCTGACGAGCCGGTGCTGCAGCCGGATCACCTCCGACTCCGATGAGGGGTCGATCAGGGAGTACCGCCGCTGATCCGTCACCGACTTCTCCTTGTCCTTGGACAGCAAAGGGAAAAGAGGAGCATGTTAGATCAGAACCAGCAACTACAGAAACTCAAAGTACAAACCCACGTAACTCCTAGAACCGCGCTGTGATTTCAGCAGCAGATGGGGGCAGAGCTCAGCTCGTACCAAGTGCAACCAGCAGCAGCTCCAGTTCAAGTCGGTTATTCACATTTCAACCACTGGAGGACACTGAAGTACACGGGAATTAGAGGACCTTACTTATTCTTAGATCAGAGAACATGTGAAACACGTGGGGTAGCTGAACAACCTTCAGTTTCTCCCACAAATTTTAGCCCTATTTAGCCACGGATCTAAAACCTGTGGGAACAGAAAAACACTGGAGAAGGACATAGCAGTCTACAACTTCCTCACAAGGGAAAGCTGAGAGGTAGACACTGATCTCTGCTGACCAGTGACAGGACCCAAGGGAATGGCTGTGTCAGGGGGTTTAGAATCATAGAATATTGTGAGTTGGAAGGGACTCACAAGGAGGGTGGATATGAGGAAAGGGTTCTTCCCCCAGAGGGTGGTTGGGCACTGAACGGGCTCCCCAGGGCAGTGGGCACAGCCCCAAGGCTGCCAGAGCTCAAGGAACATTTGGACAACATACTCAGGGACAGGGTGGAATTGTTGGGGTGTCTGTGCAGGGCCAAGAGTTGGACTAGATGATCCTTGCGGGTCCCTTCCAACTCCAGATATTCTGTGATTCTATGACATACAAACACTGTTGCTGCTTAATGAGATGCTAAGCCAGGCCACTGCCCACAGGCACTGTCAAGGAAGTGCCCCATCAGATGGGAAGCACAAAACAAGGCACAAAGACTTGGAGCAACGTCTGAAAGGCTCAGACCACCCTCCTCCCCAGCAGCACAGTCCTCCAGCCCCAGGCCAAGCCCAAGAGGGGGTTTGGTGCCCTCACCAGCACAACCAGTTTCTCTCGCAGCCCCTTGATGTCATCTTTGAGCTTCTGTTCCTTCAGCCTCCACTCGGCTTTGTGAACTTCCCGGCTGAGGTCCCGCTCCGGCCCCGGCGAGTGCCGGTTTGCCTCCAGTAACAAGGCTCTCAGCTCGTTCAGGCTCCTGGAAGAAGCAGCATGAAGAGGTGAAAACATTTCTAGAGCCCGCACACCACTGGAGTCCTACTGTGCTCCCTCCCATCTTTGCTGCAGATCCAAAGAAAGGCCAGCGAGCAAATCTCCCCAACTCTCACCACTTCAGGGGCTCAGATCACTTGTTTTTCCACTGTGCCAGCTTCAAGGAAACTGGGACCTGCACAGGGCACTATTTCAGAGCAGGGCAGCTGCCAGCTTGACTGGCTTGTAGGTGACTTCATTCAGCATCCACACGGGCACTGAGCTGTCTCGCAGCTTCTGGCAAACAGTGACATAGTAGTGCCTTTGAGAATTCACAGCCCCTAATTCTAACCAAATTCCCACATCAGCATCTCTAAAGAACAAGAAAGCTGGGGGTTGGACTTCAACAATGTCTCCATTTCTTCAGGTGGTCAATTAAGCGCCCAGAATGAACCTGAATGTACACAGAGCCCCTCTGTCTCCAGACCTGCACACTGACCTTTCCTTCTTGAGCAGCTCCTGGCTAATCAGGACCAGTTGCCCTGAAGCATCATGTGTTTTCTTGGTCAAGGCTTCCAGTTCCCCTTCCAGCCTCTTCTTTTCTTTGAACGCTGAATCAGCCTTCTTTTCTGCTGTTTTGCATTTATTTTCCAAAGCTATGAGAAGCAGAGGGTTGGGGGGAAGAAAGGTCACTTGGTCCTTTACTTACATTCCCACTCCTGAGAACACAGATGTGGTTAGTACTAGATCTGACCCTATTTATGGGGAGATCCTGGAAACAACACTCAGCTCCATTAACTTCTGTCTCTTTAGCTTTAGACATTCAGGGAATCTGAACCCTCCCTCACAGGATACGAAACATTTCCTGCAGTGTTTGTGTTCAACTGCCAAATTAATTTTTACCAACAGTACCCCTTAAAAGACCAGCAGCAGCATGTTTTACACCAGCCCATTTCAGCACCTGGGCCCTTGTTCAACACCAGTAACAAAGGATGAGGAGAGAAACACCTCATTCCCACCAACACTGGATTAGGGAAACTTACCACTTACTTGGGCCCTTAGAGTTTCAGTCTGGGACACCAGGGACGACACCTCTTTGTCTCTTTTACTCAGCTTGTCTTGGAGGTCTGTGGGGAAATGAAAAGACAAAGATCAGAAGGTTGGAAAATGCTTTGTGCAAATCAGGGAGGAGTTGACTGTATGGCACAGGTTGGGGTGCACAGGGCACGGTGATGGTACCCTCCATCAGCAGAGAAGCAGCAGGAAACAGATAATACGTGTTTCTCACTGCATCTCATCACCATCCAGGCATTTGGAGGTGGGATGCACAGCTGCGAAGTCATATCAAACAGGTTTAAGAAAACAACCACAAAGGAGAGGAAAAAAGGGGAATAAAACATTAATAAAAACCACCAAAAGGAACTTTCAGCACATTTATTTGTATCACCTCCTACACTGGAAGGCAGAGATAGTTTCAAAAGACATGTTTTCTGGAACTAATGCATTTTCACACTCAGAGCTGTAGATCTGAAGTCTGATGCTTTTGTGGCACAAGTCTGACTTGGTTGTTTTCAGTGCATCTATCCATGTTTGGATTATTCAGACTTGAAACAACAGACATATGGGCTGAGTGACCATTTAGAGCAGTGGCTGCTGGACCAGTTAAGCTCTGCCATCACTAGGCAGGAATTATCTGTCAATCAACAAACAGTTTGGTGCAGAAACATAGAACAGTTTAGGTTGGAAGGGAACTTGAAGATCACCTTGTTCCAACTCCTTGCCATGGGCAGGGACACGTTCCACTATCCCAGGCTGCTCCAAGCCCTGTCCAGCCCAGCCTTGGACACTTGCAGGGATGGGGTATAGCATGTATGTGATCTACATAAAAGTGTACCTGCAAAGATGAGGCTGATGGACAAAGCCTGGCTTGCACTGAGGGCAGATGGAAACAGGACAAAACACCTCTGTTTGAATCCACCATCAGCTGGAGGAACACTCAAACTGAGCAGAGGTTCTATTAAGTGAAGTTTAAGCCAGTAAAAGTCCCCAGTAACCTCAGCTTAAATTGCTGCATCCTAAAAGAGGTTGTCTGGGCCATGCAGCTCTGCTGCTGCTCAGACTCGGGGTTACAGCTCACCCTCTGTGGGGGGCTGAGTGCAGTTCAGCTTCAATTTCCTTTATACAAATTTTCTGAGTGTAAAAAATTCCAGGTTTTGTTAAAAGGATGGATTTATTTATCGTAAGCTTAATAAAAAGTAGCCCTCGTTATTTTAACCCAGTCACATTAATATCTACCATTATCACTCCTCTCCTATGAACAAATGACATTTCAGGTCTGAATTTTACCTGCTGTAAGAATCAGGGAAGGGATTGGAAATGCACCTGTTTGCCCATATCTGTCTCCAGCCTGCACCATCTGCATAGTGAGTGTGTAATAAAAATGAATACTTCCCTCCCAGCATATATTCAGCCAGATAAGAAAGAAAAAACAAAGCCAGGCAACAAATGCCATCCAGTGAATTCTGAGAGATGAAACGACTTCCTAAGCCCCTTCCATGCAGCTGTGCCTGCAAGAGCAGAAAGTCAGAGGAAGAAAAAGCACTAAGTTACTAAAACAGGGTGTTCCACATAAAAACTATACTTTCATACCTTCCATAGTCTGCTTCATTTTTATCTTTTCTTCTGAAATATCATTAGTTTCAATCATCTGAAATAAATGTAAAACAGGAAATGTAAACCAACGCTTTATCCAAAGATCTAAAGCAAAGTTAAGAACCACAAAGCCCCATCCAAAGCAGAGGGCATCCAGTAACCAAGTAAGGATGTTTCACATCTTTCCCAAGAGGGAAGTAAAGGGTTTAAAGGAGCCACTTGTCCTGTTGCGTACCACTGAGGTTAACCAGTACCATCTGAGAGTGCCCAGGCCGCTGAGCACAACAAGTGGGATTCACCCAGGAGGGAAGAGAGCTCAGGCTTTCCCCACAAGCTCTGGGTCCAGCTCTGCACACTCAGAATTTGCACAGTGATGGAAGAGCTGATCTCCCTCAGACCAGGCTCCTCTGGTCCATCACAGCAAATATTCAGGTGCAAATGCTCTCCAGCACTCAGCTTGAGATCCACCAGTCAACAAGTTCCTCAGCTTCGGAAGGACTTAACTGTGCCCAAAGTTATAAACGCATTGATAAAATAATAATTATTAGAGAATTAGAGCATTAGTAAAAATAATAACAACCAAATGCTGGTCCATATAGAGGATTCTGCCTTTCCCCCGTTTCTATACTGCAAGGAAAAGCCAGAGACCCCAGAGCTCACAGACAAGCCTTCCATGACATGAGGCCACTGTGGCCACCACTGAGAGCCCTGAGGTCAGTCCCCAAAAGTCTGAGTGGGCTGTAGGACACAAACAGAAGGAGGAACACCCCTGAAGGGGAAATATATTTCCTGATGTACTTTTGGTATGGAAAAACTATTTAACTGCTCTTGGGAAGCGCAGCTGTGGTTCTCACTTGAAGGTCTAGGAATGACTGTCACAAGACATGTTTGTTTAAAATATTTGGACAGTTAATATTGCAGTCACTTTAAATTAACTAAGACATTTTAAAATAGAACTTGACCTGTGATCCTCAAAGGCTTTCACCCATGCATTTCTTCCCATATTCTCCTGATTTTAATCGACACACAGTTGAAATAATTACTTCAAGACTCCCTGGTTCTAATCCAGTATCAATATCCCCCAGAGCCCTCTCATTTATCTAAAGTGTTCTGGAAGGAGCCTCCAGCTTCTTCTTTTCCATTCATTCCTGTTTGAATATCAGCTACAACATGTGACATGTTGTAACAACAGCCCACTTTTCCCAGGGCCCTTATTGTTCCCAACTGTTTTTCTTAGATGAAACACGCTGGAGCAAGCCCTGAAACACCATCAATGCTGTAGATTCCTCCTTGGCTTTTGCCTCTTCTGTCCTCAATGTGCCTTTTTGCAAGCTCTGACTTGGCCAACAGGAACTCACGGGCCTGACTTTGCTACCTGGAGGTGCAGCTGGTTTCAATGGGGCTGTTCATGGTGGGAAATTAAACACAGGCATTGAATGCACTTCATTGGAAACTGTCTGTAACAGCAACTACATCACCAGTGAAATTTCAACACAGCATTCTTAAAACAATGCACACTTTAGAGCTTATTTTCATTTTCTGCATCCCCACAAGGACAAGTGATAAATTGGGGTTTTTTGCGGAATTCTCATGCGGAATCCAAACACAAACAGGGGCCCAGCCTTGAGCCAGGAGTAGTCATCTCCCACCTCACTCCAGTGCAGAACCAGCCACGTGTCCCTGTGCCATGCACAAAGGCAGGATGATGGCATCCTGTGGGACTATTAAAAAAAAACGGATAACAAAGAGACAATGGCTGCAGGAAACCGACCTTGTCATATTATTACTGCTCTTATTCCAGCCTTTCCTGGGAGGCTCAATCAGGCATTTTGTTTCCCTAGCCTGGTGCCATTCTGACCCTTGCCAGCAGCCCTTCCACTATAATCCTCAAATCAACATTTCCTTGTTTCCCATATATGCTGTGAAGCCTCCCCACTGCCTCTGCTGTGCTGCTGGCACACCCTCCCCACTATATCCCACAGCTCAGCCCCCTCACTGGGGCTCTTAAGTCCTGCTCCAGGTGCTGAGAAGTCAATGTTGCCCTATCTCAGGGCAGCTGTTCATCCACCTCCACCCACCCCAAAGGACACCAAGGCTGCTGCAGCTCCTTGGAGGAACACAGCTGTACCGTAGGGATGATGCTTCTCCAGCTCAGAACGCTGCTTGCTCAGGATGAGAGCCCACCCTGACAAACCACAACCACCCTGCTCTGCTGCCACAGCAGCCTCCAAGCCCAGGTGTGGCCCCACTTGCTTCTCCTGACTCGTATTTTTCCTAATTGTCCCACTGTACTGGATTTCAAGAGTGGGAAGACACCTTCAGCATGGAGATACAGCACAGAAAGAATACTGTCAGTGGAAGGAAAAAAACATCCAGATATCTCAGCCTCAGAAAGCTGCACAAGGCAGCAGCTGAGGGCTACTCCTAGGAGGGGTTACCAACAGTGATGATAAACAAGCAGAACTACCCCAAAATCATACATTTGCATGCTGAGAAGGATGCAGGGCCTCCATGGACTGCAGCTTGTTCTCTAAGACAAGCACTTTTTCCTGCAATCTTTGGATCTCCTGTTTGCTCTGGGCTTCTGTTTTCTGTAACGTTTCATAGTCCAACATCTTCTTTTCGGCCAAAGAAATCTGCTCTTTCAAGAAAGCTATTGCTTCTGTCTGGTCTGTGTATTCACCATGAAGTTTCTCCAGTTCATGCACCCTCAGCTCAGCATCTCGACACTTGTCCTTCACATCCTGGAGCTCAAGAAGGTGCTGACTGCTTTTGGTTTCCAGTTGCATTTTCCAGTTGCTGTTGCTTTTTTCCACTTCATCCAAAGCCTCCTGCAACTTCAGTTTGAGACTCTCTTTCTCCTTTACATGCACAGCCGTCTCAATGTCGTGCTTTGCTTTCAGGTTCTCCAACTCAAGCTGGTGCTCCATCTTTATACTCTCCACCACTGCCTTCAGCTCCACGATCTCCTTGTGCTGGGTGTCAGGGCCCGAGTTCAGTGTGGCTTTCAGGTCCTCCAGAGACTTCTGGTGGTCAGAAGCCAACGTGTCCAACTTGGACTTCCAGTTGTCCATGAGCCCCATGTTCTCGTTAGTGGCTTGCTGAACTTTATGCTTTAGGTCAACGATTTCCTGCGAGTACTTCTCATTGACAGACTTCAGCTTCTCCATCTCCTGCTGGTACTTCTTTAACGTCTTCTCATACTTCTCCTTCAGCTGGCTGCTCTCCTTCTGATGCTCCTTGTTGGCAGAGAGCAGCTGATCCCGCAGCCGAAGAGCCTCCGACTGCAAGCCCAGGTTATGCTCAGGGGTCTCTGCTTGGTGAGAGCTCCTGAGGCACTGACGAAGCTCGTCCACCTCGCTGCGCCTGAGGCTCAGCTCTTCCTCCAGCTGCAGGATCCTGGACTTCTCTGCCACTGTTGTTAACTGCAACACAACAAGGAACACAAAGTCAGCACCCGCCTCTCACCACCTCATCCTTCCCCTTTTAGTAAATGTGCTCCAGTGGAGGTAAATCCAAAGTACATCAGTCAAAATTCAAATAAACAGCAAAAGAACACCCGGCACCCTCCAAACTTGAGCACAGTTTTGCACCAGGGTAACCAGCACCGATAACTCACAGTTATGTCTGTGCCAATTTGTTTTTCTCTAATACGAACCTCTCGTTTTCCCACAGAAAAACATCTTGGAAATAACCCTTGAAATTCGCTAGAGCGCAACAGTGGTTTATGAAAAATAATGCCCTGGAAGGGCATTATGTTTTCAGATCAGGCATCCTGCCAGATGATGCACAGAGGAGATGTGACTGCACATGCAGGAGTATCACAAGCATCAAAACCAGCATTAAGCATATCATATTTCCTTTATTGCTCAGCAATCCTCAGCCTACAGACCTCTCTGCTGTAACAGAATTTGTTTACCCTGGTGTAAAAAGGAAAAGGGATTTTTACACATGACTACTTGTTAGAGTTTATTAGCAAAGTCAAAATAACATAGGAGGCTAGAGGATGCAAGACAATAAATCTGGCCACAGTGAACACTGAGCATAAGGGCTATGGATCAATATCTTAGGATCTGATTGCAACCTGGCAGGGCTGAACTACCTGTGAGTCACAGGGAGTTCAGGGTGCTGCAGCTATAGATGGAGAAGAGATTTGACCAGATGAAATATTAGAAAAAAGCAGAAGAAACAAGGAAACCGAGCCAAAACCCAAGCGATGAATTCCACTCCATTTCAATTGCTGTTTCCCCACCAACCGTCAGTCCAGGAGGCTGGTGGTGGTTATTTTAGGTGGGCACAGGGGCGTTCAAACCAGCCAGACCTTTTAGAGTCCCTCATGTTTGAGTTCTCTACAGCTCTCAAAACCACCGGTGAGACACAAGCTCACTGCAGCAAGTTTGCTGCTTCCCACACCACACCAGCATGAAAAAGCCCTTTCCAGATCTGTCTGCTTTTAGGATTCTTCTGGGCAGCCTGCCCAAGGATCAGAGCAGGCCCACCTGCCCTAACCAGTATCTCCCGTTGCAGATGGCAGCTCCCACAACTGGCAGGGGGAGCAAAGGGAATGCTGATTGCAATGTCATTTCCTACTGCAGCCTCGATGCAGAATGAATTGTGCAGGGTGCAGATATTATTGGGATATGTTAATTGTAAAATGGATTGTGAAGAGCTCATGTGTCAGATGGTGGCATGGGGCAGAGCAGCAAACTTAGTCTGAGAAACAAGTCCCCACATGAGAAGCAAAGCTAGAAATCATATCATACTACTTTTCCCAGGAGAGAGAGCAAATAAAAACCAAACAAAAAAACAAAACAAAACAAATCAGGGAAGCTTAAAGTTTAAGCCAAAATCAATCAAACCCATAAAAACCAAAAGAAAGAAACCCAAAAGCAAGGCATCATGAGCACCAGTGCAGGGGCAAGCGCTGTTCTGCAGGCAGGGCAAGTGGGGGTCCATTACCCTGGTGTCCTCTAATTCTCTGAGGAGTTTTTCAGCCTGTGCCTTCTCAAACAGCAGGCTCTGCTCGAGCTCCCGTATTCGGGCATGCTCCAACTGCGTCTGAGTCTGGTCACACAGAGGGAAAAGAGAAGAGTGGAGGTGGGAGGAGGGGAAGGGAGAGAGAGACAGAGAGAGAGAGAAAGAGAGGGAAAGAGAAGGCTGCAACATCATCTCCAGCGTACAAGACAAGGAAAGGCATTCACAACAGGAGGAGAATAAAGATCCAAACAAGGAGGAAAAATCCAACCAAACAGAAAACGGTCCCTAAGGGATTTTACATGGTACTCATAGTGGCTATTCACAGGAAAACTGAATATGTGATGGGAAAACATCCTTCTGCATTAGAAACCTACTTCGGTGTTTTCCTGCAGCAGCTGGAGACACTTTCTAAAAAGCAAAGTTCCCACCAGTACAAGGCCCTTGCACCACACAGAGAACGCAAAGACCTTGCAATGATTCTCCACGTCTCTCCTCAGGAAGAATCACAGGGTTGATGGAAAAGAGTTGGAAGTTCCCATCCTCTTTTTGTTCTGGAGACTCTGCGACCCCTGCACTAAGCGGGAGAAAAAGAAGGTCATACTGTACATGGAATGTTGTAAAACCCCAAATACACTGCACTGAAGCAAATCAGGGAGACTGAGATACCAAACTGTCCTACAAATCAGTGCTTTGGGTTTGTTTAGGGCTGCCAGGAATCTCAAAAAAGTGATTTTTGTACACCAAGACTCCACTTGCCTTGGCATAAGAAAATGACTATTTCGTTTTGGATTGGTTTTTTTGGGTTTCGGTTGGTTGGTTTTGTTGTTATTGTTTTCTTTGGGGTTTTTTTGTTTTGTTTTTTTGACAAATGGTTAAACTAAGCACAGGAAGTTTATGTAACCTGCCCAAATCCAGGGGCATTGACTTTGGGCTTTGCTTCAGTGCCCTTCACTTTTAATGCAGAAGGGCCACAAAGCTGCACTTGGTGACAAATCTCAGCACTCCACAACCACCACTGGAAAATATCATGTAAAATTTCCCCATAAAGAAAAGAGGAGAGGAGACATGAGGAGATGCATACAGACTCTGGACTTCACATTTTTTTTCCGCTTACAAAACCAACATTTTTCTTTAAATTAATCTACCAAATTTAAAAGAAAGAAATCAATCTACCAAAAAGCAAACAAATCTGCTCAGAAACATTTTTACCCCCATTTTCTGCCCTTCATTTTCCATATAATTGCTTCCTTCTCTTTCTGCTGGAACAAGTTTTAAGGATTTTCTGCCCTTCCCTGCTATAAAGCAGGTCTTAGTTGTGTACAAATGATGGAAACTGAAGTTTGTAAAAATTCATGTTTTATGGCTTGAAAGATACCATTGCACATGTATTCATAGACGGTGAAGATCTCAACTGCCAGCTATATTCAGACTACTCCTTATTTTACGTGCTCTATTTGACCCCTGAAGGAGGGGGAAAAAAGATGTGGATTCAAGAACCCAAATATCAAAACCCCAAATAATATCGTTTAAGTGCAAAAGTTGGCTGAATGCATCCTAATAAAAAAAGAAAGATATTTAATTAATAAAACAAAATTAATTCTCCTCTCTGCAAAGCTCAAAAGATCCACATTTTAAGATAGAGGCTCCAGGCTTGTTTTTACTTACAGGAATAAATATTCCATGGACACCAGTGAATTAACTGGTGGCAGCACACCAGACTTTGGCTACCTGAAGAAGCTGACCTAGTACAAAATTAATCTCTAGACCTCCCAAAGAGACTCCAGAATCCTGAGGGTGACACTCAAGTTCCCAGTCAAGCACACCTGATATTCTTGCTCAGTATCTATTAATCCTGCTGTTTTCCAAGTCTGGAAAAACATATTAAAATAGAGCCAACCAAAAAAAAAAAAATCAACAGGGAAGAAAGTCAGATCAACTGTTTTACAGCCCTTAACTTTTAGGTTTGCATTAAATTAAATTTATGCAAGTTGGTTTGCCAGCACTAGCCAGGATGAGTCAGAGCCTCAAATCCAAAGTTTTCCTGCACTTTGAAGAAGCTCAGATACGAATTTCAGACCTACTTGTAGCTATTAGCCTTAAATTACTGTTCACAAATTACAGACTGACTTCCCAGAGGCATCCAAGACCTGCTATAGGACCCAGGAGATGAGCATGACAGAGTTCCTTGATGAGGAATTTATCTCCTATAAACTGTGGTTTTCCACCACAAAAAGCCTTTCCTGAAAGCTTTTCCTGCATTTGTTTTTCATCTTCCAAAGCTCTTGAAAGCTTTTCCTGCATTTGTTTTTCATCTTCCAAAGCACCACAGCATCAGCATTGCCAACCTGGATCAAAACCAGGTTGAATTCATAACTACATTTCAAGGCTAAATCCACAGCTGCTCTATCAGAGGTCCAGGAACCTTGATCTGTGTCTCCAGGCCTCCAACAGATGGATTTCTTTGGTCAAAGAGCTTCCAAGGATGCTGCCTGCCATGCTCAACACCCAAGAGCCCTGGATTTGTTCAAAACCTACACGCTATTGGGACAAACAGCAGGGATTCAGCCAAGCCTTCAGCAGAAACCCTGGATCCAGGGACCACAGAGAGAGAATCTGTTCTTACCATCACTGTCTGTTAAGTCAAGATAAACATTCCCTTCTGAATATTTGGAAGAGCTGCTGGTGTAAGACCAGAGGAGAGAAGTCAACTGTCACTGGGTTTTGATTTTGGTTACTTCAGCTCCAGAGAGGGATGCCAAGGGCTGTGTTTGCGGCCACTGCTTGACTTTGTTATGATTTACACAAAGGATATCAGGAACAGCCATTTCCCAGGAAACACACTGCAGCATGAAGGAGCACTTACCCTCCTGATTTCCAATAGGAGGCTTGGAGGGGTTTTTTTTCCCCTCAAAGTTAATTACTCACTTCTGGAAATCCTCACTGCCTCCACAAAAAAGCAGAAGGTGAGATTTCACTCCAGGGGGTCACTCACTCAGTATGAGTATCCAAATTAGACAGGACAGGGTGTAAAAACTGACCACAGCCAAGCCCTCTGCCAGTGCCTGTGCTGGCACTGATGCTGGACTTACGGAGAACATCCCAGTTCCCTGGATCACAGGAAATCAAGCTTTCCTAAGCTATTTGCTCTTTCATACAGACAAACATGGAAGTGAGGACAGGACCATTAATGGCTGGAAGGTTGGCCACATTCCCACAGCAAAACAATTCCTTCCCACCCAGGAAAATCAGATCTGTGACTGCAGGTCCCAACCTGAGGATATGTCACAGCAGCTTATCATCTTGCTAAGCATGGTGGCTTTAAAAAAAAAATACATCCAAATATACCTGCTGCTTAACCCCGGTCCTACTGCCAGTTTTACACAGCCAGGCTTAAACACTTGGAGCTTACACGGGGACAATTCACTGCTCTCAAAGGGAACGATGGATGATGGATCACCACCTTTCTCTAAAGCACTGGGAGAACCTGTCAGCTCAAGGATCAATGGAAACCTGATTTTGCACCCACATCCCAGGCAGAAACTGCACTTGCTGTGCTTTAGCAAAGGTCTGCAATCAGTGCAATGCTGATTTACACCCTGTCAAACAGCTCCTTCAGCTTCTGGATGAAGAGGAGAGGTCTGTGCCAAGAGGGTCACAACCACAGCAACGCATCCATTGCCTAGTTTTCCCATTTTCCTGGGCTTCTATTGCTATGACTGACAGCAAATAACAGGCACAGGGCCCTTGACATTTCTGGCTGTTGCTAACCTGGCACTCTGGCTAAAGAGAAGGGAAACCCTCTTGGACTTACACATGGAGAGCAGAGCCTTGCTTTCACAGAGAGATTTTCTTTTCTTTTTTTCCCTCCTGGAAAAGCCTCCCACTCAAGGGCAAGCTCCCAACATCACTTCCAGCTTGCACAATGCTCACTGCAACAGCCCTTCCCGGTGATGGGGTGTCAGCCCTGGTGTCCAACCCCACGCTTGTGGGCAGGGGACTCCACACAAGGACTCCTCAGGATACACAGCATTTCATCTGGAATTAAATAGCATCCAACCAGGAGATCATGTGTGCCCCACCAGCTGCTAAAAGCAGGACACTGCAGGGATAGAGACTGAGCAGTCAATTCGTTTCTAGATGGAAAAACATATGTTGCAATGCATTCAGATAAAGATTTTAACCTGACTTGGCAACTCAGGGTGACAGATTAATTCCAGGCAGCTCCCAGTGTGAGTAGTCATTGGGCAACACACCAAAGAACAATCCTCACAGTTTACACCCTGGTGTTCACAGCAGGTCCAAAGCCATCCATAAAGATAAAGTATTGTTTATACTGGAGCAAAAGGTGGCAGAGGTTACTCAAGGGAGGGCCCACATATGCAATTTCAGGTTCTGACCCCATAATCTGGTAACATCGTTGGGAATTACCTCCAGATCTCCCTTTGTAATGGATTCTTCCTCCACACGGAACTGCAAGTCCTCCACTTTCCTGGGGAGAGGAAGAGACACAAAGAGCAGTCAGGAACACCCAGACCAGCACCCTCTGTCTAAGCAGCCACACACGTGGGCCTCTTCACTATGACCCTTAATCAAGTTTTATGGATTGATGGGACACAGCATCAATGGAGAGATCATTACAAACAAATGGAAAAACTGCCCAAAAGCTACTGGTAAGATTTTTTGCGTTCTAGGAAAAAAAAAAAATCCAAACACCCAGTGTTAAAAATCACATCATGGTCTGCAGAACCCAATCTGAGAGGAGAGGGAGGCAGACTACCCTTGGATACAAACAGCTCAGCAGAAACTGAGCAGCAAGATCCATGGAGCAGGACAAACTTTCCACACAGCAAACGTGGCCTTCTTGCAAGGTACATCCTCCTAGACACACACTATGACTGTTCTCTGACACTGGGATCCTGAAAACATGCAAACCACAACCAAGTTTCACTCCTTTATTTAAACCTGGTTATCCTGCAGCTGAGCACTGGGCAATTCCTGTGCCAAACGCACGGGGTCCATACAGAGTATTCCAAGGGAATTGAAACTTCTGACTCCTTGGCAGAGGGTGGGCAATGCTTAACACTTCCACAATGTGGAAACTGTGAGTTACCCTGGCAGAAAAGCCTTCCCCACAGACTGTACAGGCCAGTCATGGATAAATGCACATAGAACCACAAGCACAAACATAGACATGCCGAGGACTCTTTTCTTTTGGAAAAGACAATCCAGTAACAATACAAAATAATTCAATTTTCTTCTAAACTCAGCCCTCTTTGTTCTCTTTACTGATTAAAAAAAAAGGCAATTATGAGGATGTTGAGCTGGTAGCCAGATGTAAGGACTCTGATTCTGTCACAGATAAAAATAGCTGTGAGTGTACATATCTAACTTCATAAACAAGCTTCCTTGTCTAAACCTCCTTCTAATTAGAGGAGGCATCTGTTGATATTTAGGGGAAAACTCAGCTGTCTTGGGTTAAAGGGCCTCCTGGAGCTGGGAAAGCGAGCTGCCTACCAGAAGAACACAGAGACTTATGCACAAAAGAACAATTCATCCTCAGGAGGGGCATCAGTTGATTGAAATCAACACTGTTTTCAGTTATTTAACGCACAGAAATGTCTTCCATTCCAACTGAAGAGTGTAATTATATATATGGAGAAATTGGACTCCATGTATACAAGGACAAGCAGATCTTCACTCTTATCCAGAGAGGAAATGTATGCATCATCATATACACATGGAGGGAGCCTCTGGGACGTGGGGAGAGGGTGAATCACACCACAGGAAGGCTGTACTCCAGCTTGGCTTCCCTTCCTCAGAAGGAATGTCCTCAAGATCAGCACATCACAAACAAAGGGGAAGAAGGGGCCTTTAGCAAAGCCAGGTTGTACAGAAGGGTCTGTATGGCCCAGCCTGCACCAGCCTGTTTATGATCCAACACTTATTTTACACTGTGTCCTCAGCCAAAACCACCTGAAACCTTTGTCACTGTCCATACACAACTCCACCTCTCTCATCACTCCTGCTTTACCTCTTCTCCTCTTCCAGCTGGTTCAACAGCTCAATCTTCTCCTTCTGCATCCCATCCACCAAGGCTCGTGCTCGCTGGAGGTTTCCCTCTGCCTCTGTGACATACTGCAGAAAAAAAAAAGAGCCCAAGCACAAAAGTTACCAGTGTTTGAAGTACAGGGTTGTTTAAAAAAAAGGATCAGAACAAGGGAAAGTTTTGATGATCTGTTTCAGAGGAAGCTGTAGTAAGAGGGCAGACTTTCCAAAGAGCCCAGGATGCGGATATCAGGAAGACAAAAATTGTTCCGTCTCCAGCAGCTCTAAGTTTGGTCCATGCTTCAGTGCCACTCTGACTTGAGCCCTTTGGAGAATCCACCTCTGATTACAGTTAAGAACTTGAAACCTGAACAGTTTTGAAAATCTAGTCAGAGGTTATCTAGTCATGAAATAAGAAACATTTCAGACTGCTGTTAATTCATTTGTTACTGATAATTAGTGGAAAACACTGTGCAGAAGAAAGCCATCAGCTTGCAGTTGATTTCCGAACTTCTCCTGCATTTTGGACAGGCAGGTGTGACCCACCACACATATACAGTGCCATCCCTGCTCCTAGGTAGCTGACTGGGCTTTATAAGCACAAGGAAATCATTTAGGACACCAACAGTCACTGAAGAGCCACAGTGACAAATAGGACAAGCAAGTCGTCTCTTTAAGCATTCAAAGTGCAAAAAATACCCTTTGCTTATGCAGATAAAAAAAACAAAAACAAAACAGAAAGAAACCAACCTAATATGATCAGCCTGTTTTCCTTCCAGGTCTCCTAACTTTATTAATGTGATAAAAACATTCTCTCTGGCAGGAAAGCTGTGGCATATGAACTGAGCTGATGTTCTCAGCACCACAAAAATCACTGCAATGCAGTCACAGCCACGGCCAGACTGGGTAGCTGAGGGGAACAAATTTACTCTCCACTTGCATTTCAGCATTGAAATGTATTGATCCACCAGACACATACTATTCTCCTGCCTTTTATCTGGCACGGCCCTTTTCCTGCTCCTGGCTCAAGGCAGAGAGAGCACATGTGACACTGGGAGAGTGGAGAAAGAGCCTCAGCTTAACTCACCACATCAAAGGTAGAAATTCAGAGCCCAAGTTTCACGTACGGGGGTAACATTATAACCTGAAACTTTCAGGGGATATCAAATACTCATATTTGAGAGCTAGTGATAAAGCCACACCGCCTCCTACCTGCTCGTGCTGGGCCTTCATGATGGCAATCTCCTTCTCCACCTCACAGATGTGGCTGGTGGCTTTGGCCACCTCTGCCCGCTCCAGGTCACGCTCTGCCAGCAGCTGTTCGATGTGCTGCTGCTTCTCCTTCAGTGCCTCCTGCAGAGCTGTGGTGCCAGAGATTTTTCGGGCATATCGAGAAGAGGTCTCTGTCAGCTGGAAAAAGAGTTAAAAGGAGACTGAGTAAAGCCATGTCCAGAACAGCTGAAGTCCCCTGTTAGATCTGCTCACCTAATGATCGTTTATTCAGCTGTGCAGAGCTGCAGTTACAGCTCTGGACCACACAGGTGAGGTTAAGTCTGTGAAGCACCTGGACAATGCTGACAAAAGCTCAGCAGTTCCTCTGCACTGCAATGAAAGGACCATTTCCAAAAGTGCAGGATGTAGGATGTGAATTGGGTCAAGAGAGATTATTGTGCATTGTATCATCTGCCATCTTAAATACATTTTATTGATGACCTGCACTGGTGAAGTCCCAAAAAGTGAGCTCAGTTGGGCAGAATAATCTCAACTGGAAACCAGATCCGCTCCCAGGAGTGACACTGCACCCTCGCCCCAGCAAAGTGGACTGCAGGTGCTCTGCAGCACACATTATGACAGAGCCAGAGCTTTTAATAATATTGTTGCCTGCTCTGCTGTCCCCCTGCTTGAGCACCTGCCAAAGCCCCAGGCATGTGATCCAGGACAGTGTCACCCTCCAGTCACTGCAGGAGCTTTGCACAGCTGGGCAGTGCAGAGCACACTGCTCACAACCCTGTGGGACCAGAAGCAGTGGCCTTTTTCTGCAGGGATCCCTTATAAACCTGCTCTTGTAACAGCAGAGCCCAGACTGATCACATTGCAAATCACACTTCAGGCTCTTTAACTGTCACAGTCGCTCTGTGTCTGTTACAACTCTTGTGTCCATGGAGGGAGATTGTGTGTAAGGTGGGTAACAACATCCCACACTCCACTGCCCTCACCCCACTGAGGGAAGAGCTGCTGAAAGAAAAAAACCCAACCACTTTGTGGAGCCTGGTCACAGGGGTGGATTGAGGCTGCACAGTCCATGGAAGGAGCCACTCACCAGCCCACTGCGGCTGGGCCTGCCCCCGACCGACGAGGCCACGGAGCTGACGGAGCTGATGGAGGAGCTGCTGGGGCTGTGGGTCAGGGCTGACACTCCCATGGCCATCCTCTTGCTCTTCTTCGCCTTGGCAGGGCTGGTTGATGGGAACCCAATCCGGATCACCTTGTGGATGGGAGCAAACAGGCCAAACTTGGGAGGGCACTGAAAATACCTGGAATACAGGAGATGCAGCAAGTCAGAAGTGGCAGAGCATCCATCTCACCCAAGCCTTGCAGAATGGCATTGCCAAACAGTACAAAACCCTCAGCTCATCTCTGGGTGCTTTGCTGTGACATTGTTTCCTGTGTGCAAATGGTTGGATTATTCCCCTTTCCTGTACTTGCAGCACTAGCAATCTCCTTGTTTTCATTTGTGGTGCTTTAGCAGGGAATCCTGGGACAATTGCCACGCACTAGTTGCTGTGCACTTTGATGAAATGCCAGGGAAGACCCATCTGGTAGCCTGGAGAGCACAAACATCCCAGAACACAAGCACAGCCAGAGCACTGCTTCCTTACAATCCAACTTTCCCAACAAACCAACCCTCCCAAAACCTGCGTGTTCTCTCTACCCTGCTTTGAAGAAAGTCAGGTAGTAAAGTGTGTCTGAAATGAGGTATCAGAGGTTGGACCAGGCTCTGCTTAGGGGCACCCAGCAATGGCAAAAGAGGAACGGGCAGGAACTGATGCCCAGGAAGCTCCACCTGGATATGAGGAAGAACTTCCCTGTGCAGTGACCAAGCTCTGAACAGGCTGCCCAGGGTGGGGCTGGAGTCTCCCTTGCTGCAGATATTCCAGACCCCTCTGGACACAATCCTGTGCCATGTGCTCTGGGATGGCCCTGCTGGAGCAGGGAGACCCTGCTCAGATAACCCACTGTGGTCCCTTCCAAGATGAACCATTCTGGCACTGTGTGTTGAATTGAAAGGTCTGAATCACACAGCACTGAGTAAATGTTAGACAAGGTAAAAAACTTCCTCACCAAGACAGAAGGGGAAAATGGCAGCTCCTAACTTTGAAGCTAAAAATCCCATTACAGCAAACTCCAGTGTGTGCCACCTCCTCTGGGTGGCAGAGAAACTGGTTCCCACGCAAACAAACTGAGAAAGATGCGGACATAGAAGAGGGAGAATCAGGAAGAATCAGATAACTACAGTGCAATCTCTCTTCCATAACTGCAGTGAGCCCAATGATTGTGTCTCTCCAGAGCTCCCTTCCAGAACAAAAATGAGCCACAACGCAGTGTCAAACTCTGGAAACCCCTTCAGGGCTTGGGCTGGCTGGAATGAGCCAGAGTTCATCTGTTGTGGCCACCTGCACTGCAGCAAGGAAAACCACATCATCTCCAGCATCGCATCCCGTTGTTTCAGGGGAGCAGCCAACACAGAAAGCTGTCTCCTGTAAGAGCTCTTTCTCACAGGCTTCACAGCAAGGCTAGGACTAAACACTGGGTTATAAAACAGTCTGTCCTATGTTAACATAAAAAACAGGTTCTAATGACTAAATGACACAAATCCAGCTTTACTAGCACAAGTCCTCCCTCTCCAGATGTGAGCAGCTGTTTCTCCAATTCGCTTTTAAGTGCTGGCAGCCATACAGCTGTGTCACAGGCAGACCCCTGTGTGCTTGGGAGGCCAGGGAACAGCCTGATCTCCAGCCAGATGAAAATAAAATCCGTTTTCAAACATCTGCTCAAACCCATTTTTTTTCCTATAACAAACTTTAAACAACCCTTCTACAATCCCTAATATATCAGCTTCCTCAGCTTGCTGCCAACACAGGCCCTTGGGTTTGGAAAACCAGCCACACCACAGGCTGATCTCTTGCAAACCAACCAAGCCCTGCTCAGCATCATATTCCCAAACTGCAGTAGGCACAGGCAGGCAACAGCCCCTTCCACAGGTCTGTCTGGTGTAAGCTTGCAATCAACTTTTACAGTTCAGAAGCAGGAATTGGGTCCAGAACACTTGGCAGGAAAAGAAAAAAATCTACTTGAAAACCAAGTGCTGAGGAGCTCCAGCTTTGCATTACAGAGAGGAAAAAGGGAAGAAAAGTGGGGTTGTGATGGCAATGCAAAACTGCAGGTGGGAAACAGCACAGGAAATTTTGAAATAGATGAAAAAACTCTTCAGCGTCCAAGGCTGACATGTCACAGACTATGCAAAAGCAAAGGTCTGAGCAGTTTAGTGGGCAAAGACTCCCAGGAGAGCAGAGGCAGAGAAGGAACAACAGCAAAATAAGCAGGCAAAGGATAATATACTAAAGATGAGTACATGGAACTTGCTTGGCTTTGTGGATAAGAAACCAACCAAACCACACCAGCACCTCTGTAGTCTCCTGTGCAGACAGGAAAGCAGAAGCAGCAAACAGTGCAAATCAGAAGCCATGTGATGTAGAGAGGGGCTCCCCATAGGGATGTCCTGTCCTCTGGGGCACTGCTACTGATCCACAGCCTGCAGGCAGCCTCTAGCTCCCTTCAACCTTCCCTTGGTGCACATCCAGACCTGGACCTGCAGGAAAACCAAGTGACCTGCCACAGATTTCAGCCAATTCACCACCAACTCAATGGAACTTGCCCATGGCAGCAGAGATGGTGACAGTGCCCTTTGCTCCACGTTGCCTCTCCTGCTTCCACCACTCTCCAGTGTCTCGAGTCAGCTCTTTGAGAGCTCCACTCTCCTTTTGCAGCTGCTGCTGCAGCAGCCAGTGCTGGTCTCGGGCAGCCAGGCCAGGGTTGCTCACTAGATGGCAACCACCACCAAAGCACTGGCTCTAGGGTCCTGGACAGCCTCTGCCCACGCTGATTCTGGCAGGACAAGCTCAGGGCAGTGTCAAGAATTCCACGTGGCTGCAGCAAACACGGGGAATAACTGACTGAGGAGTGCCTGCAGGCACCAAGGGAGTTGGTTTCACCATGCTGGCTTCTCCAAAGCACTGCTATAAGAAAAATCAGAGGGTTGGATGAAGGCTCAAAGGACAAACAGGGACAAGGCTGCAAACCCGCTCTTAACAGTGTGAAGCAAAGGAGAATCCTTTGCAGACAGGGCACATACCAAAACCAATTCAGCCAAGATGCTGCAATTTCAGAAGACAGATGACTTCCAAAAGTTGAATTTTCAAAACACAGCAACAGAGGTGTGAGAATGAGAGGCAGAGAGAGCACCCCTGCACTCAGATCTGCCTTTCACACCTTCCACATGCACAGAGACAATATATCATTTCTGAGCACCCTGAAGATTAAACTTGGAGGTAGTTTGAAGCATCTGATAAAGAAAGCAGGGACTTGAGTTCACTCCATGATTTATTCTCTACCATCCCGGTTCTTCTCTTTTGAGAACAGGCTGGAACTCTGCCATCTGCTGCCAATCATTTGCTGCTTTCTTGTCCTGACATTGAACAAGGCAGCATTTCTATTAAAATGAAAGCACATGGCTGCTGGACAAGACACAAGAAACCTCTATTACAGACCCTGAGATGTAACAAGGCAGGAACTCCCAGCTCCTCGGTTTCAAA
>VZRE01015485.1:31042-78657 GCA_013396775.1 Cephalopterus ornatus
AGGTAGTTTGAAGCATCTGATAAAGAAAGCAGGGACTTGAATTCACTTCATCTGAAGCAGGGTCAGAGTGCTGCTGCCTAACTCACACTTGAACATCCCCAAGCTCAAGATCTGAGGCTGGGGTCATTCCCTTAACTAAATCCAACAGGAACAGAAACAGCTTCCCAATAAGTCTGCAAGATGTCCCTACCTAGTTTTATAGGTACTAACAAGGGCTTTTTGGGAAAAGAAGATAGTGGAGGTGCCTGTGGAGTCAGACGTAGTAAGATCAATCAGCAGACAACTGTCACATTGTAGAATTAGTACAAGGACAGAAAACAACTACCAATTGTTCTTTCATATCTCTGGAATTTGTCCCCTGAAAGAACAGAATAAAACAATATTAAGCTGAGGAGAAGAGAATCAAATCTGTATCTTCTATAGTTCTGACCGGGTGAATTCAAATATAGCACAAGAAAAAAGTTTATGGGAGGACATGTGTGGGAGAAAGCAGAGCTAATATAATCACAGAATCAATTTCTAGCAAAAACTAAATCCCACTGTAAGTTATCTTCTCTCCTTACTCTCTCCTGTTTCCTGAAGCTACTCAGGCTCCTTCTTCACAGATGTTATCTGATTGTGCTTTAAAACGCCCCAGCAATGAGGTTTGCATTGATCTCCCTGCAAGGCCACCCCAAAGCCTAAAAAGCTCAAGATTGGACTCTTCCTTCCAGCCCACAATGTCCAAGCAAACACAGCCCCAGCTCTTCTCCCAGGTCCGCCGGCACTTGCTCCCAGCCATCCCAAAAAGTGTGCAGGACCCTCCATGGCCCAGGCTGGGGGTCAGAGCACACAGTACCTTGTACCAGCAACGGCCCCGTCGTTCTTGCCCAGGGGCTCATCCAGCTCCACACCACACCACTCTCCCTTGGCAAAATCCGTCTCTCCCACGTAGCGAACGACTCCCGTCTTCGTCCCACCAACCTGTCGGAGACAAGGTGTTGAGGATTAGAGACGGCAGCAACTGGCACGGACACAAGGGGACTGAAGCTGGGACAAGAATGGAGAAAGGAGGGCAGGGCACCAGTATTCTCTGTTTCAGATCTAATGAAAGCAGCAGATAGTTCTCACACCAAAGTTCTCCCAGCACTAAAGTTGTCTCTCCAATAAATACAAGGAAATTGATGAGCTCCCACTTCTGGGACTGCCTGCCTGGAAGATGTCAGAGCAAACAGAAGGAAAACATATTTCAAGGCATCAACTAATTGCAGCAAGTTCCTTGTGAGGCCAGGAAGGAGTTTAAGCCCTGCAGGCACAGCTCATACCTGCCTTGTGTGAAGAACCATGATCTGCACTGACAGGTTTTCAGCCCTGTGCTCTTCCAGGTGCCAGTTCTGGGCACTGCTGGGACAGGACAAAAGGACAGCTGAGCCAGGAAGGCACTCATTGCTCCTTTAGCTTGTTCCCACGCAGGGTTTGCTAAGGATGTAGGGAACTGCTCAAAATAGAGGTGTTTTGCACAGAAAAAGCCTCCACTTTTACCTGCACTTCCTACAGCAATTCCCAGCAAGATGCATGGGAGAGGGGCTCAGCATCCTGCCAGGCTTCCTCCAGCATGGAGGTTTTTCCCCCTCCATGGAGAAATAGGAATAAATTACACCTTTTCCTCCCATATGCGTTAATTAAAGTTTCCAGCGTGCTGAGTAGATTCGAGAAGGGCATTAGGTCAGGAACCTTTGTAGCTGTGTTTTGATCACTGCTCTGAGAGCACAAGGCACTGAGCAGCAGCTGCCTCTGACTTCGCACCAAACACTCCTACTTACACACTTGGGCTGAGAAAAAGAAGATGGAAAAAGTAGGAGGGTGGTTCTAAAGGTTCATACTTCTAGTAAATCAGCATATGATCTAAACCTTTTTTAGCCTATCTCTCCTAGAGCCTAGGTTCAAGGAAGAAAGCTTAAAAATACATTTAAAATTCAATTTGCCACTTCATCCTGAATGATTTGCAGTTAGTGATTTTCTTCATGTTAAATTTAACATAAACGGGTATCGCAGTAATAGTATCCTACAGAGAACAGTGATAGCTGAATGCAGAAATCTCCAGCTTTGTTTATTCCAGGGTGGGGTTGTTAGATTTACCAATTGTGAATCCCTAAAAATTGCTTATGCAAAGGAAAGAGAGTTTTCCCAGACTAAAAATAACTGCACCTTAGTGGACTAACCAGCACAGCTCTGAAGTCTGGGTCCTACCTCAAGTCCTGAGAGGCTGCAGCATGCAGCTCGAGTTAGTTTTCCTGAATTTCTCTCACTAGGGATTCAGAATGCTGCTGCTTATGGAACAAAAAACCCTTGGTGATCTTGTTCTCTTTGCTATATAATAGAGGAAAATATTTGCCAGCAGGAAAAGGATCACAAGAAAGCTTTCTGGTCCTACACTGTTCCCAGGAATAAAAAGTCGATTCAATTTCAGTATTGGTACTTGGCAAGTTACTGATTTGAACAGTGAAATTCTTTACCTATCACTCACAGTCAAATGCCAGTCCCCTTTTTGATTGCCTTGAGTTTACACAGATTTAGCCCCTTAATATTAATGCAATGATTTCATGCCATTCTAATACATTTCTTTAGCTGCAAGTTGAACTCAATATAGGTGTCATTAATCTTAATGTCATTTATAAGAACATACCATTGCTGATGTGCCCCCTCAATTTTATTCTCATTGAGTCTTAATTCCAGATACTGAGTCGCATTTCCTTTACCAAGCCACATGATCCCAACAGTCTCATGTAAACCTTAAAAACCTTACGAGTCCCTCCATCAGTGCGACTGGGGCATCTACTGAGGGGAAGAAAAGTCACACTCCTCTGCCCACACAACAGACCACTCATTTGTGTCCTCATCAATACTATTTGAGGAAGCTGTTTCCAAACATGAGAGTAAAAACCTATCCCTATTGACCTGATAAACACATTATCTAATTATGCCAACACCAAAACTGTGCAGTGAGAGGGCAGGTCACACTCCCATCTGAAAGCCCCCCGTCAGTGAGGGCTCTAAGTGCAGATCAGCTCCAACACTCCCCCAAACAGCCACGTGATTCCCTGCTTCCAGAGCAATGCATTCTATTTTCTCTGTCAAGCATTAATTATTCTGCCATCCTCTCTATAAAACACACCCCTGCCATACAGCAACACGTTCCACCCCAAGCCAGGACGGACACGTCTGCTCTGCGACAGCCTGGGCTCCCCACAGAGCCAATATCAGGCTGTCACACTCACATGCCAGCACTGAACCCTCTCGTTGAGCTTTCCCATCTTTTGGCAGGCAGGCAGGCAGGAACTCTGATGGATGGAGAGCCTAGAAAATTCATCCGACTCAGACACGCAGATTTATCCAGCCCTGATAATCTTCTAATGCCGCTAAAATAAATGACGCTTTTTGGAAGAAGCCAGCTGGCAGGTTGTGTATGGAATGGACTCATCAGAACAGAATGTTTGCTTCTATCAGACCCTTCAATAAATCAGAGGTATCACCCTGGGAGAGGATACAAGGCAGCCAGAGAAGGCAGGGAGGTTAGCAATGGCAGGGCATAACTCACGGGAGCTCACAGCCATCCCTCCTGCCCATGCCTGCCTTGGATACCACTGTCCACAACCCAGGTGTGAACAGCAGCCATCCACACTCGGCATGGCATTAACACAACGGCCATCACCACGCTGCAGACCAGAGGATTTCATCCCAGAACATCTCGGTTTCTCTGCGGAGAACTTGTCTGCATCTCTCAACCTGGCACATTAATCAGTCACAGCCACATCTTCAACGTGCCAAGTGTCCAGACAAGCAAGGACAAACTGGAGAGGACAACCCATCCCTTTGCTAAAGTCCAACACAGCACAGAATTAACAAGGCTGCCACCCATCAGAGTTCAGACACATCACGGCTCTTAGAGTTGACAAGTTTTGCTCAAAAAGGAACAAAACTCCCAAAGCTTTTCTGAGACACCTTTAGTAGTTACCTTACCAAAACCATTGCTGAGATTATTCATGCCCAAGAGAATGGGATTTTACCAAATATAAAGTGTTAACAGTTTTTTGGGGGGGAAAAAACCCCCAAACTCAAAACAAATAACTAACAATAACAAAAATAAACAAAAAAGTAGCTAAAAATAGGTCTTTCTTGAAGCTCCAACAAATGAAAACAACACTGATACAGTAAAATTAGATTTTTTTGGGGGGGGAGAGGAGTATTTCAACCAGCATCAGCATTCCAAGTTTCTCCACTTCAGGTAGAAACACTTCTGATTAACTTTAAATAAGCTTGTGGTGGCCCATCCTCTCCAGCTGTTTCGAGCAGTCTTAGAGCCAAACACCTCTGAGTTCTTGGAATGCTCAAATCAAAGACCATCTTCCTGACTTGTCCTTTCCTCAATGAAACATCTCCAGAAGTCTCAAGAGACAGTTTTGGGCTTGACCTTCAAAACCAAATGAAGTCAGGAGTACTTAGCAGGTCTGAATCTTAACTGGTGAGCCAGAACAGCAACGTGCACTCACAGAAGGACATCCTGGCACTTGTAGTATCACTAACATCACGTTTTACACTATGCTCTTCTCATCAAAATGACAAAATTGGATCCAGACCAGTATCCCAGGGCTGAAAAGACAATGATGTTAATCCTTCCAGTCACTGTCTTCATCGGAGCTGCAAATACATAGTTTGAACTACTTACCAAATTAGCAGCAGGCCATGTCTCAATCTGGCTGCTGTGAGGCAGGCCCCTCCAGCCTGTGTTTGCCCTTTTCTCCTCACGGCCTCCCTGCTCACCCCACAGCAGCTTCTTGCTCCCAGCAAGAACCTCCTGGGAGCTGCCCTCACCCCAAGGCTCTGCTTTAATACCCCTCCAATACTGCTCAGTGAGAAAAGAAACATGAAATTCTCTGTATCATTCAGGCCAACAGGGGCTGTGCCCCACCACATCATGCACGTTCAGGGGTCAGCAATGGCTGAGGCGCCTGCTTGAGCACATCCCCACAGAGATGTTTACTCCCTGCTTAAAATTCTAATTTACCCCTTGAAGTTTTCAGAGCATTCCCACAGGACAATGCCGCTGACCAGAGGGTGGAGGTGGGAACACTGAGTGCCTGGCACATGGACATGCCTTCCCTGAAGGGCTCCTGCCCCGAGCCCTGGCAGAGCTGTGAGACTCTCCCACTGCTCGCCTGTGGGAATAAAAAGGAAGGGGATGAGGGGAAAAGGCAGACACAGGACATTTGCTTTACTCTGAGGACCTTCAACTACTTCTAGTGTGCAGCACACCAGCTTATTCCACCCTGTTACTGGATGATACCAACAAGAACTTGGAAATCCCTTTTATTGGACAAGTGCTGCTTGCTCCAGTTTGAGCTGTACCTGCAGGCTGTATCCAGCTCGTAAACTGGAGCAGCCATCCTTCCCCTTGAGGATAAATGGTGGGATTTTCCCCCTCCCCTACGTTCATCCACTCAGACAAGGAGCCTATTTCTAGCCCAACCTGAGGCAGGTAAGAGTTGTGTTTTCCCACCACACATAAATTTAGCTCTTCCAAAAGCAGTGATGGCTGAAAATTACTGTACAACGCTTGATTTACAGAGGGTGATTTTGGCAGCAGCGCAGGGGTGTGGGTCTAGCCATTACAGATCACCTGAAATAATGACCTGTAAATACAAGGAGGTAAAGGCATGGGAAATGTGGCCATCACATACTGGGGCCAGTGTTCAGGAGCTGGTGGGAAGGTGGAGATGTAGCTTGTGGTCAGATTTACCTGTAAATACAACTTACTTCAGCAGCCATCCAACCATCAGCAGATCTGATCTGATCAGATAAAACACCATGTCATCTGTGAATACCAGAACCGGTTTTTGGGGTGAGGGGAGAGACAGACAGCCAGGAATTACAGGCCAGCCCTCCGTGTGTGAAGCTACCAGAATTTTTATAGTTTCTTTTAATCCAATCACTTATCTTTGTGCCTTCCCGTCCCCATACCACAAGTCAGCATTGCACAGCGATGAGTCTGACAGCACTGCTGATGCAAGACATTTCTGTGCATTTATCTGTCAGGCACCAGCAAGAAAATAATGTCCTAGGGAGGCGGTGTAAGAGGAAAGCCTGGAATTACAGCATCCCCTCCTGGGGCTGTCTTGGATACAAAGTCCGCCCACGTTAATAACACAGTTTGCTCCACCACAGGCCACTTACAACTCCTATTTAATGACAGACACTGCACACAACAGACAAGGGCCAGGCAATGCCTCAGCCCAAATGAATGGTTAGGAGGGTGTGTGCACGAAGAGCCTCAAAGGGTTCATGTGGCCACAGGGCAGAGCAGTTGCTCTGGGATATTTATTTCCCTCTTTGTTTCACTGCAGTCCCAGGAAATCACAGAAACACAGGATAATATGGGTTGGAGGGACCTTAAAGCTCATCTCGTTCCACCCCCTGCCATGGGCAGGGACACCTTCCACTAGACCAAGTTGCTCCAAGCCCTGTCCAACCCAGCCTTGAACAGGGATGGGGCAGCCACAGCTTCTCTGGGAAACCTGTGCCAGGGCCTCACTACCCTCACAGAGGAGAATATTTTCCTGATATCTAATCTAAACTCTGTCAGTTTGAATCCATTCCCCCTTGTCCTGTCACTACATGCTCTTGTAACAAGTCCCTCTTCAGCAGCCACCTCCTGTAGTGAGCAAAGAGCTCCAACCAGGAGTCCTAAATGGTTTCCTGTCTCTTAAATCCTGCAAACAACCAGAACACTGCACTTGCCACTGCCTGTCACGGACCTCCACAGGGACAGAGATCCATCACTCCCACACTCCGTGCAAGGTCTGAGGCTCTGTTGTACTGCTACACTCTCTGGTCATGACACAGCAGTTGCTGGTGCCCTTATGGATGGAGCTGCAAGCAGGCAATGGAACACTTAGTAACATCTTCCCTGAAAATCCTGCCGTGGTAGAACTACAGAATGGGGTCATTCTTTCTTTACTGCCTGGTTTGCAATAAAGGAATATGTCTGGTGACCCCACAAACTGGGAGAGCTCCAATGGTTAACCAGGAAAGCAAAGAGCAGGAATCCTTCCTTCGTGACACTTCGCGTGCCTTCACAGCAGCTCTGCTTCAGTCTCAGCCACTGAAATAGCTCAGAGAGCTGGTGGCAGCAGAGCAAGAAGGATTTAGGATGGAATTCTCCTGGCCAGGGAGCTTCTCATGAAATGGGTTTCTCACTTAGGTGGTTAAAGGCTTTCTGCAGCTCTGGGCTGGCCAAGCAGAGCTGGGACAGGGGCATGCAGGGGGGATGCTGAATAAAGGACATGATTAATTTATCCATGAGAATTTTCTGTCATTTGCAAGGAGCTGCAACACAATGCAGGCAAAAACACTCTGTAGCAGACAGAGATGATTAAAGCCACACACTCGGGGGAAGCCCAGGACCCATTCCCAGCAGCCCAGCAAAGCTCCACTCCAGTCCTGCACAGCATCATCTGAGATGCTGCTCCATCAAATCTCCCCGTGAGTGCTCCTGATGTTCCACCATCTACACAGGCTCTGGGACCTCCAATACCAGAAAAATCACAAACCTGGAATCCATCCAAAAGGTACCTGGGGCAACACACCTCAGCAACCGAGCCAGCCACTAGGATATAACCTGGCCCTTAAACAGCTTTGTTTATCACTATATTTCTATACTGAAGAGCACAGTCCTAATTAGGAGACAGAGGGATGGCTGAAGGGCAGAATACCTCTATTAAGAGGATATTTTTTTTTAATTATTTTTTATTTAGACTGACATGTAGAGTACAGCCACCTTCTTACCAACCTTCTTCAGAAAGCAACCACATATAGGGTGGAATGAGTTCAGCTCCTGACAAAGCCCCTCCCCCAAAAAAGAATGCAAAATACATTTTCTCAGGGAAAAAAAACCCAGCAGAAATTCCTCCCAGGCAGGAAATGCTCAACTGCTCCATTGCTCTGTTTCCATCCCTTCTTTCCCTGCAGAAAGGCCAAAAGCCAGCCTCACTTTAACAGAACCCCAGCAATTAACACTATTTGGGAAGCTCCATTCTTGCTAAAGCAAAGGTTAATTGTTCCACATTCATTTGTCAGACTTCAAGAGATGAGTTCTACAATATTAGGGTGGGGTTTTCATCTCTTTAATGCAATTTTTACATCTCCGGGAAAAACTCCGAGTTAGAGTGCCAAAGGCAAATATTATCTAACTCTTCTAATGGAAAGCTAAAAGTCACATTTTGCAA
The DNA here is from genome assembly GCA_013396775.1 of Cephalopterus ornatus. Lineage (NCBI taxonomy): Eukaryota > Metazoa > Chordata > Aves > Passeriformes > Cotingidae > Cephalopterus > Cephalopterus ornatus. The sequence continues at coordinate 39,304 of VZRE01015485.1, forward strand.
CTGCTGGAGAGTCAGAAAGGGCCTTGGAACAAAGTCATTGAAAAGCAAAAATGTCTTCCAGCTATAATAGACTTTAATGAAGTTAAAGAAAGGCACCATCAGGAAATGACCAGACTGCAGAGAGCCAGGTGTCCATCTGGCAGACCTGGAAGGATCCTCTGCAACCTTGTGCTCCATCCCCTCAGCAATCACTGAAGACACGTGTCCTCCCTCACTTGAAAAGCCTTTGGTGGATCCCATCTGCCTAAAAGCCGCTCTCAAATAAAAAGACAGTCTTTGCTTTTCTGGAAGACTAAGAGTAATAAAGACAACTAAAACTGTACCAATCCCTAGAGGACAAGAGCAAAGATTTGCTCGGGGAATTTGAGGCAACTCAGGTTAAATCAGAATTATTGTTTATGTATACAAACACCAAACATGATTAACTGACATCTCCATTACTAACACACACAAAAAAAAAGCTAGCTGCCAAGACAAGCACATGTGAATGAAGTATAACTGCAAATTATTTCTTCTTATCTGTTCTTTTCCTGGGTCTCCATGACTGTGTGGAAACAATTCCTGATGTTGCTGTAAGCTGAGCATTCCTGCTAGAGCCAGTGAAAGGCTGAGCCCATTCCAGACTCACTCTTTTGGAGCTATTTATTACACTAACAAATCATAGCACAAACTTTATCTAATAACATTGGGGGGGGGTAAATTAGCAGGGAGGGAGGGCTTTTAAGGATGCACCTTCATTAAAAACAAACAAAAAAACCACCCCCATAACACAACTGAGCAGAAGCCAAGAGGAGAGATGCCAACAGGATGTACTGCCTGGCTATGCCAAAATCAATCTGTGTGGGCCCCACTGAGGTGAGCAGAGTGGACAGATCCTGTCTTAGAGAGCTTATGGACAGGAAAAGAGAGGGGTTAAACAAGTCTGGAGAATGCTATTCCATCACCTGGGTGGTTCAGAATGAACAGAGCCAGGTTTACCACAGTTTTTATATTCTGCAGTTTACCTTCTAGGACTTCTGCTCCTAAAATTTTAAGGTCTCACCTGAGCACTCCCCCCACTCCCTGCAACAGGTGAAGGAGAAAATGGGAGCAAACAAACTGATCAAAGGAAGACAGATCCCCAGGGTTATTTTTTCCCCACGTGTGGCTGCTTAAACACACGAACATGAACCACCAGTGCTTGCTTAAACAGAGAACACTGGTGCCACATTTCCCTGCCCACTCCTGTCCTGGGACAGCAGGGAAAGCAGCAGCTTTGCTCCCACCAGGGATGGGGAGGGAAGAGCGACAGACTCTGATAAAGTAAGCAAACAGACAGACCCTTGAGGATGTGTCAGCTCCTCCTGTGACACAGAATGCAATGCACATTTTGGGGAAAATTCGAGAAAATAAAACTTTCACCTCTACAAACTTCATGTTCACACCAGCAGAACCAATCTTCCCTTTCCTTCCTCTGAAAATAACCAACTTTAAATTGTTTATACTTTATTTAACTAAAATTAAAACTATTGGACAACCCAGCATTTGTCCCAAAAGGACATCTGAGACTGGCTCTGACAGTCCCTGCACACACGACTGATTTACACTGGCTGTGGAGCCAGCTCTACCAAACCCCTGTCATTAAATAGATGTCCAGTCTGTGTACACTCCCACTACCACTGCTGGTATTGGAACCAGGTGCCCCAAAAAGGAAACACTATGTAGATAACTTTAAATGGGAGCCAGATTACCCAGGATGTGCAAAGGTTCACCCTCTGCAACCTGTCATCGCTGTTGGTCAGTCACCCTCAGCTTTTAGATCCAGGGAAATTACTGGGGACACAATCACAACGGATCTGTGCTCAAATGCTTGGCTCTTCCAGTATTTGATATCACAATATGTCTCTACACACTAATGAAACTAAACTCTTACAGAGCTGCAGCACAGAACTCAGTCTTCCTGGCTTTGACATCTTTCTTCTCCATCTCCTCCTTTGCTGGGACACAACTGGTGACAAGCTTGGTGGCAAGCTTCCAGTAAGCCATTCCTAGTGCAAGTGTGGCATTTTGGCTTAAAGTCATCAGGTACTCTCTTTGAGAAAATTAAAATAACAGAAACTAGATGTGAGAACCCATCCAGTGATCTCTCCCAAAGTCCTACCCTTTTATAAACGTGATTGCAAGTTCCGTTCTGTACAGGAAAGGAGTTAGTGTCACATCTGACATAAAAACTGAACCACCAAAGGAGAGGTTCTTGCAAATCCTTGCTGAATATGTGCAGCAACAAGACACTGCTGCAAATTCCTCAAAAGCCCCAATAATACAGACCATTATGGAGTATCACTGGATTAGGATATAATAATCAATGATTTTTCTATTTCCCTCATGTTTCGGTTGCTCTCTCTGACTTCATTTCACTGCTCAGGACTTCAATACAAGAGGTGCTCTGGAACATATTCTCTTGTACCATGTGAAAGAAAGACAAATCCAGAAGACGCAGCACCCCAAATAAAAGTGAATGCACAAGTTTGATGCCTGCTTGGCCCAGGCACCTCCCAAGAGCACGCTCCATCCCACATCTCACCCCCAACCGTGTCCTCCTTTTGTCTCATCCTGAACCTGACCAGGAACGCTCAGGGAGGGGACAAATCCTTGTCAAAGGGGGACCCCATGATCAACTCACCAGCACGCGGTCTCCAAGCCGTAAGTCCTTCTCCCCCTTTTTCACAGACCCGCTGTCCGAGAGGTTGGATCCGGACTCGTTGCCCGTCTTCATGGCGCTGTTCAGGACGCTCTCCCGCAGCGGGATGACGCGAGTGGAGAGAGGCGGCGTGGCCGTCCCCGAGTGCAGTGACAAGTTCTGAGCCGTCAGGGAGTCCACGGAGGGGGCGTCGCTGCCCGAGCCCTCGGCCACCGGCTGCCGCGTCAGCTTGGACGGTCGTGTAAAAATGCCCTGCAGCGGCTGGCACTCGAAGTACCGCACTCCCCCGACGGAGCCGTCATTCTTACCCACCGGGTCATCCAGAACAACCCCTGCCCACTGGCCTGGAGCAAACTGCGTCTCCCCAAGGTACTGGATCACTCCTGGCTTCACTCCGTTCACCCAGACGCGTTCGCCCACCACAAAGTCTCCCAGGAAATCATCGCCCACCTCGGCGACCTTTGAACCCGACTTCTCGGTGCTGGCGGTGGAGGCGGGACCCTGCTTGTGCAAAGGCGAGCCTGTGAATCAAGGGAAAAGAGGTTTTGGTATGAGGAGGAATCCTAGAAGGCAGCCAAAACACCAGGAAAGGTCAATTACAAAAAGGAAACATCTGGGACAACAACTGCGGTTGCAGGTTTACACCCGGTGAAGGTTAAGCCCAAGCAACCCTGTTACTTACACATTATCCTTGGCAGGAAAGCAAATCTGCACAGAAACCTCCATCTGCTGCCCAATTCCTGCAGGTCTCACACAGAACACAGAGAAACAACCCCACGTCTTCACCCCCCTTTACAATCCCAGCCCGGTCACAGCCCCAGAGGGAATTTTGCATGGCAGCAGTTAGTGCAAATAAGCTCAAAAGCACAGGAGAGGTGGTAAGTGCTTATGGATCAAAAGGAGCCCGAGGAACTGCTGCTTTGAAAAATTATGCCAAAGTCATCCTTTTATATAAAAAAAAAAAAAAAGAAGAAAATAAAAATGAGTGAGGCACTGATGTTTTAGTACCTGGCACTATGAGAACTCCCTGTGTGTGGATCCAGGAAGCATTGAGAGTCCCACCGAGGGCACTAACAGCTCCTGTGGGACCGCAGAGCTGCCTTCTCAAATTCCTTGTTTCCCCAGCTGCTGTTGTGCCCTTTGCTGGAGCAAACCCAGCAGTGAGCAGACACCTGGGGTATGTTCAATATAAACAGCATCTCTCTAAACAGGAAGCGTCTAAAAACCTTCATGCACAGCCTTCCAGGGCTGTAGGTTGTACATGGAACTCCATAAAACTGGCGATAAAGAGCACTCTTGTTGAAGCATCAGCCCTCCAGCTCTGCTGCCTGGGAGAAGGGAAACTGCAAGGATGCAGGAATTCACTGTCCTGTTCACACTCTCCAGCACACCCTTGATTGGCCAAACTCCCCATAATACACAAGGAGACCCTTAAATACATGACTCGTGTCTGAATGAGAACAGAGGCAACCAAAGCAAACAAGAAGCAGTGACTCAACTCTTGCTGACCTCGGTGTCAAATTCTCTTATCAACAAACTTTGGGCCCCAGGGGAACAAATGACAAGGACATGTGGACTTCATTAAAAAAAGGGGAGGTTAATTAAAGCCCCAAAAGAAACCACACATTAAGGAAATAAGCTTGCAAAATAAGATCCAGCACGTCATACACCACAGACCTTCACAGTCATCCTCAGCTCTCAGTAGCACTGAGGTCCCAAATGTGGTTCTCCCCCACAGCTGCTGTAGGGGGACCTGCACAATAAAAGCTACCTGGGCTCTTTAGCAAAACTTTAAGCTGAAATTTCTGGGTGCCACCAACCAGAAATGCCTAAAGCACATCCAGGAAGAAGTTTTTCCTACCAGAGAAGGCTGACAGAGGACACCCAAAGCAGCTGCAGAGACAAGCCAAACTTGAGTGCTTATGTGAAACAAACTGTGAAACTTGTTCAGCCTCAGCCATCACTGTGGCTCAGTCCACAACACTTCAACAGCTCTTTCACAAGTAATGGGCTTGACAGATCAGGCTCAGCTCCTAGAAAGCCTGAAAAACATAAAAGCTCTCAAAGCAAGATATTTCAAAGCTTTGCTAAAGGTCTAACATCAGAAGAAGGAAAAGAGCACCAGGACTTCAGCAAAGAGCTTAAGAACTTAGTTTCTGCTAAAACAGATTAAGAGTTAAGAGAGATGAATATTGACACTTTGGTTCACATTAGACTCCAAAGCCAACACTTGACAATTTCTATGGCATAACTGCAGCAGTTTGTGGCTCCTGGAAGTCAGCAGTACTTTTGCCTGGTCTAAACCTTATCTGAACAAGGAGGGAGCAGTAGATAAGGCATGATTGTAACAAACTCCTCTCATGAACAGGATCTCCTCCAACCTGCTCTCTGGGCTTGGTGGCCTGGAGCTGGAACAGCTCTTGAGAAGATCAGCCAAAGGGGGCACGCACAGCACTACAGGTGGGGAATGTCCAAGAGACCCGTGATGGGCACAGGAAGGGCAGTAGCATAAATACTGCTCCCAACTGAAAAGGCTGGTGGCACCAAGGACCGTGGTGCTCCCAGGGGAGCTCAGCCTGGGAGAAACCTTCTCCTGGCCTTTGGGTCCTGCTCTGAAAGTTTTCCTCCACCTCACATGTTCTTCATTAATGTTTTGGTTTTTTTTTTTTTTTTTTTTTTTTTTTTTTTTTTTTTTTTTTTTTTTTTGGGCAAGTGTCTGACATTCAAGCTTCATCTCAGCCTCATAAAAGACAGTATGCCAAGATGAGCTCTATCAGAGGGACAGCATTACATCCAAGAAACAGTTTCACCCTAAGAAATGAAAGCCAAAGGCTATAAGGATGCTTAGAGATTTCCATCTTTACAGAAGACATCAAATATAAAGGAATGGGAAGGAAACAGGGTTCCATAAGCAGAAAATAAGGCCGCCATTGTCATTTCAATGCTTAATAGCACCAAGAGAGTAAAGCAGCCAGAGTAGGAACCAGTAAGTCCTATTTTAAAAAGACTAAGTTTAATAACCACAGATGGTTACAGAGGTTTATTGCCAAAAACATCTGTGACAGGTATGTCTCTTCTATCACGGGTATAAGAATAAATTAAATTAGAAACACAACTTACAGCCTGTTTTCACGCTCAGCAGAGTGCCCCAACACACAGATCTTATGGCACTGGCATGTCTGTGACACACCAGGCCAAGGACAGCCAAATTCAACCAGGGAACTGTAATCACATGAAATTTGGGGGGCTCTGCATCCCTATTCACAAAAGATGAAAGCTGTTTTTCTAGTCTTACTGGAGCCCAAGTTTCGGCACACTGGCAGTTCTTTATTACAGGGTTTGGCTAACGATCAAGACACAGGTCACATTAGCTCTTACAAACACCTCTGCAACGTGGCTGGGATAAGCAAACCCTTCAGCAGCAAAGCCCAAGCAAAGAAAGGCAGGAAGGCTGCCCAAGGCTGAACAAACACCACAACAGGATTTAAAACCACATCCAGACTCACCATGCTTCACTGCAAGAGCAAACACCTTCAAAACTGACTCGCGCCAGAATTAAAAAAAAGAGAACGGTTTATTTGATTCTTGGCGCAATGTTGTGTTCCCCCCAAAAGCCAAGATTTTAGTGAAACTTTACACACTGTTCATTTTAGGTGCCTGTCTGACAGGCAGGGCTGCTGAACTACAGTAATTACAACTCCTCAGGGAAACAATCCCATTCCAGGCTCTCAAGCAGTGCAGGCAGAAGCATCATTAGTTTTCAGTATGAGGTGAATTATTAAAAAATACAAGATATAAGTGAGGAACTGCCTGAAGATTCACCTTCTTCATTATGGCCACCTAGTAGAAACTTGGTGTTTTACATGACCTTCACTGCCCACATAGGAAATAACCACAGAGCAGTTAGAAGGCTTTTGTGCACCAGGTTTTCAGAGAAGCCAAGAGATGCCATGATCAAGCTCAACTCATTCTTCATCACTTTAGGTCTGACAGATCATTAACTAGATGGCCAGACAGCATCCAGACTAGTCCAAGTAGACTAAGCTCTGATCCTCCCAGGTAGGTACCTGGTAACCAGCCTTTCAGAAGGCAAAGGGTAGCAATGAAAAACCTGTCTTCAATCCCACAATTATCTTAGCATAGCCCAAAAAAGACATCAGTGACACTGCTCTGAGAGACCTGACATCTGGAGTCACCTACTCTCCAAACACCTCTTATAGCTTAGCAGAAAGCTACCCAAGAGGACTGCCACCCAGGATTCCTGAGCTCTTCCAGCCTGTAGGCACCTAGGGAGCTGGTCTGTGCCTGTGTCACTTGGATTTGTTGTTTCTGGAAAAGAAAAATCATCTTGTTCTATTCAGACTTCTCAGATAAACACCATCAGGTTGCAAGAATCTCACTAACAATCAAAGCAAGGGTCCAGATCTCAGGAATGAAGCTGAGAACAGATACAGGAGAGAAACACACCCAACAAAATATAAACAGAGTATTTTCTACTTCAACCCTGCCATTACCTGGTGATGCCAATTAAGAAGCCACAGGAACTCTCTGAATGTCACTATCAGGCATCTAACTCAGCAGCTCACCTGGAAGCCAGCAATGGGGAAAGCTCTTCCTGCTTGGTCCAAGAGGATGTCCCTGTGCTGCTCAGTCCAGCACAGACCTCACTTGCTACCCAGGACTGTGACAGCAGCTCCTGCCTCCTCCTCTTGCTGGGACCAGGCTCCAAGACACAACAAGCAGTGAGCAGGATCTCTTCCACTTGGGCTTTTCAGCTTTACAACTCTATTGTGTTCATTAGCCAGCTCATTCTTTTCAGTTTAAATGGTTTTCCTGTAGGTCACAGCTTTCAGGGCTGAACAACAACTTGTAAATCAAAGTCATACATGGCATCCACTAAATGCACATCTTATCCAGCTCCAATCTCTCTTTTCCCTTTGGTTTTCATAAAGCCCACACATGATGCATTAACCACCACCATGGCAGACCTGGTGCTTAGGGCCCTTTCTGCAAACTCATCGCATCAGTTTTAGGGGCCCAGAGCGACAGGGCACCCCACACTGACAGGGCACCAATACTCCAGGAGCCAAATTCCAATCAGCCAAGAGCTGGAGAGGTTAAAGGTTTAACTGAAGTTTCAGCCTGTTCACATGGCTCTTGTTACTGTGTCAATGAAAGCCATGTGTCTAAAATCCCTGGAAGCACAAGGACTTCTGCAAGCAGAGCACGGACTCTTCCCGCTCTTGGAAATGCCTGTTGTAGGAAGGGGCGAGCAGAAGCTTTGTACAGTACAGAAACAAGAACCCCCCCTTCAAGAAAGCTTTGGAAGTTGAAACAGGAGGATCAGCAGGAATAACCTTCTCAGCAGGATCCCCAACAAGACACAGCCTCATGCTATGTTTAAGTGCCATCCACATTCACTGAATCCATGCATCGCCTTACTCCCTCCACATCTTTCGACCTCCCACAGCACTCCAGTTGCTCATTTCTTATCACCAGGCAATTGAAACAAAGGGGAAAGGAAACTTGTTTCTAAAGGGGAGGAGGGAGAGGAAGAGAGGAACAGTTTAGCATGAGAAGCAGCGCACAGTGAGTGCTGCCCGTGTATTTCCTACTCCCCGCAGAACTCTTTTGTAGTCTTACTGCTCCCGAGACACATGCCAGGCACCCCAACTGCCAAAGGACTCAGAAATGCAACAGCCTGTTGGGTTGCCATGGGAATCAGGAGACAGGCAGTTAATTGATAAAATGGAGGCACATTAGATTTAAAAGAAAGAGGGGGGAGGGAGGAGGACAAAAAAAAAAAAAGAGAAAAAAAAAAAAGAGATATACCAGAGTAGCATCTCATGCCAGGAAGGGGGAGAGAAATGAGAACACAGATGATATTTGCCCAAGGGCTTTACATTGCCCCTAGAATAGGTCTTTTCTATTTTAATTTTCAGAGTTTTTCACCCTCAAACCCCCACCACAAGACAGCCTGACACGCAGCACAGAGCTGCCCATCCACTCCTGGGCTGCATTCCCTCTCCATGGCAATCAATAACTTTCTCATCCACTAACCAGCAAGAAAAGCTGCACCAGCCTGGCAGAAGCGTCACTGTCACAAGACCTGAAGACATTTCACCCTCATGTCACTGGCCCATGCAACAGATGCCACTAACCTGTGACAGGGCAGCCACCCGTGCAGCTTGTGAGCATCTCAAAGTGCAACCAAACCAGTCAAAAGGCTTTTGGTACCAGCTCTGCCCCTCCCAGCCCAGGCAGGGCTTCAGGACAGTCCCGTGACCAGGGGACTGTAATGCCCATTTGAAGCCAAGACAGATTTTGTCAGCTGGAAAACCCCACTGCTGGCCACAGGGGTGCCAGCTACAAGGAATAACGTCTGGTTTTCCTGCCACAGGGTAAGAGCCTCAGAGGCACTGGGGCAGCCTGGCTCACTGCTTGGTTCAGTGCTCAGATGAGGTGGGGATGACAGTCAGACACTGCCCCTACTCAGGGCACCAAATATTTGGTGGATGATACCTTCCTGTCCAACAGATTACCACAGTCCTCTCTGCAGGCTGAAGGTGTAAGACAACAGGGTGTTGCCCTTATAACCATAATCAGCTCCTGGTGCAGTGGTTTTTACACTGCAATTACTATAAACTTACCTGGGTCTGCAATCCCATCTCATCTCCAAGCACAACACTACAGAAGTTCACTGATGGAGAACAGAGCTGATCAGAACTTCCCCCTCAGAGAAGGTAAGGGAGGACAGTCCAGAGCATCTGCTCTCAGACTCAAGCCTCAGTCCCTACCACCTACAGCAGCTGCTCTACCAGGCAAGAGAGAAGGAGGCACAACCTGCTGCCCCTCCAGGAACTGCCACCTGCACAGGGAGACAGGGATTCTTCCCTTGGCAGTGTCAGAGCCACACAGGTGGACAGGGCCTCCCACGGGAGTAGGGCTGGTACCTGCTGCCTCCACAGCGCTCTGGGATGGTGAGGCCTCACCACATGGAATTTCTAGGCTCCCACACAGGGATTGGAACTTCCCTAAGCAGCTTGGATTACATAAACATGACGCTGTTGGCAATCCAGTGAAAGCCAGCCCACTCTGCCATACCCAAATTCAAATTATCGAGCGTAGCAATGAAGCAGCTGTTTTCTGCAAGATTTATCACGGCCCTTTCAAGCAAAAACAGAGAGGGAAGAGGTGCCTGTGAGAGTAAGCGATGCTTTGCAGGCGATCGTTGACTGCCTGGCAGCACACTGGGGGAGGAAGGAGCCCCAGAGATTTATGGCTGACTTGGAAACAATGACTGAAAGCTCTGCAAGTTCAAAGCTGAAAAGTTGAGGCTGTAATCTGGCACAGACGCGAGCTCTGCATCTGGCACCCTGGAAATCTATTGCCCCTGCAGTTTCCCTGGAACAGCCCCCATGGTGTGGATATTAAGATGCAATACAACTTCAGCATCACTGGCTTTAGCTCCTTTGGAGAGAGGAGACAGCAAGAAAGACACCTGTGACAAGCAGGAGGAAAAGGCAGCAAGAAAGTGAACAAGAATTATGACTGAGCAAGCAAAACCCAGTGAGAACCACCGCAAAGCTGCCTTGCACTGAACGCAAGGAGGTGCCCATTGAGGCACATATTTGCCTTCAGAGGGGCAGCTGGGAAAAGCACTGAACCTCAGACAGACGTCCCAGACAAAGGCTTTCTTATAAAGGTCTTATTCAAGAGGCTGACTGGTACGAAATCTGCTCCGCCACAGGCGAGACGCACATTCCTGGTGCCCACTGGAGATGGGAGGGATGGAGGACCCAGGGGTTTACCAGCTATGTTAGATCAGATCCAGTATAACTCTGAAAAGAAACAAAACAGCAAAGCTACGTATTTATGTGTGAGGATTTGAAATTTTTTTTCAAATAAACAATGGCATTCAACATCATATGCAAAGCAGATTGGTTTTGGCAGCACAGGGCACGAGGGAGGCGAGTGACTAGGAGAGAACGCACAAGGTTTCTTTCACTGAGGGCTAATTAACTTGCAGCATATGGATGGATCTATTCATCTCAAGATTACAGTCTTAATTTTTATATAATTATTATTTTTAAAACCATAAGTATATTCATTCAACATTCACGCTTCAATACACTATTTTAACATTTTTTGGTCTTAAAACAGGGCTCTGGAACAGCCCCCTGTTTTCCCAGAATATAATGAAAACAGAAACCCCACAATGTTAAGGGTGTTGCAGGTTTAAAAAAAAAGAATGGAGCACCCATGTCTCCTTCCCCAGCTTGTGCCACCCCCCATCTTTAGAAATAACTTACAGACACATCTGAAAAACTAGAATGAATAAACCCTGGGTTACTATGTTAAAGTAACCCGGTGTGTTTTACAAAATAATACAGGCTACATTCTTCCTTAAATAAATAATAAAATCACTTCCAATAGAGAATACCCCACTTGGAAGCATTACCCACTTTACTCACCATAGCTTATTCTAAGCAGAAAATGTAGTTTTCCATTCAAACAAGCAGTCAGCTGTAAAGATTCACTAAGTCCTGGCCCACTGTGTTAAAGTAACCCGGGGTGTGTTACAAAATAATACAGGTTTCATTCTTCCTTAAATAAGTAATAAAATCGCTTCAGCTAGAGAATATTCCACTTGGAAACATTACTCACTTTATTCACCATAGCTTGTTCTGAATAGGAAACTATATTTTCTAGTTAAACAAGCTGTAAAGATTGACTAAGTCCTGTCCCACCAGCCCCACATCCAAACTGGGTTAACCTTGCCCAGACTGGTGTGACTACTACAAGACTCGAGGACAGAAAGGAGCATTAGAAAGCAGCCTGGGGTAGCCCATGAGACAGCCCTGAGAGCAAGAACACCAACTGGGAGAGAAATACTTAGAGGGAAGGCTCCTACCTGGCACAGTGAGCTTCCTTGCAGCAGCCCAAGCGACGCACCGTGTCGCACAACTCCCCCTGAACCACCAGCACTCACATACGCGTCCCCGGCTCTCTGGCTGCAGAGCTGTAGTCACACCATATGTTCAGTTCTCTATAACTCTAGCACCAGGCTGGCTTCTTGGAGTCTTTTCTTTTCCAAGAAGCAGGGCAAAGCTCGGGAAGGAGCTCAGCCTAACCCCGCCATGGCCACAGACCCCAGCGCACACACACACGTGCACAGTTGTGCGCGGTTCCTCGGGCTGTGGGAATCTCAGGCACAAGTGTGGTTTTCAGGGCTGTTATGAGGGAAGTGAGGACAGCTGCTCTCAGTGAGCTGATCCGATGACAAAAAGAGAGAAAAGGAGGCAGACACAGGTCTTTAATGAGACGTTTATAAACGATTTCCCAGGCAGAGCGCTAGCACAGAGAGAGGAGCAGTCTCAGGACACCTTCTGAACTGGAGAAATTTATCTCGAGCACCAAACACTGTAAAGAGCAGCCAACCAAAGCACAGTGCTCTCTCACCACCAGGAAAAAAAAAAACAAAAACAAAAACAAACAAACAAAAAAAAAAAACCAAACCACCAGTTAAGCAGCAGGGTTTTGAAATTTCACAGCCTTTTTAAGTGTAGGAATTTTGCTTGGGCATCATTCCCACATAAAACCCGCTTGGATGGACTCTGATGCCATTGCTAACCAGCTATGGCACCCACTGGAAGAGATGAGCAGCCAAGAAGTACATTGCTCAAGCAGGTGCACACAGAAAGGCCACTGACTGATTCACTCCAAAATGATGGCATTAGCTCCCTCCCAATAAAATGTGGAAGAGAAGGTACCAAAAAAGAGCCTGGGCTGGTCCAGAGAGTAATTATTGCTTTCTGATCAGACTGGAGCTAGACCAGGGCATCAGCAGCTACCTGTATAAGTTGCTGTGCATACCTCAGTGTATCTACTCACCGGACATAACCTGAGCAGCCATGCAGATGCAGAGTGGCAGTACCTCTAGCAATGCATGGGAAAGGAAGGTTAAATGACCAGGAAAGAACCTAGTTCGACTCAGACTTTGGCACAGACTGCCTGTGGGCACAGTGCTTACTCCAGCTATGGAACACGCATTTTAACCCTCTCGTACATCCTCACAGTGCTCAGTGATCTGGTTACCCCACTCAAGTCAGATTAGCTCAGTGCAGCATTTTACCTGCTGTGACAGGTGACGAGCTGTGCCACTCATACCTGTGCTCCTGCTGCACTGGGAGCACTTCAGAGACCCACATGCCCGCAGCTCAGGCTTAAAGCATCCTTCAGGTCAAGCCAGGGCTGTATCTGTGCAACTGCAAGCTGCAAGCTCAGGCAGAGAGTGCCCTGCTGGCACCTGAGAATCTTCCCTGTGTAAAGGGCCAGACACACAGCAATAGGCCACAGCAGTAAGATCTTCCCTCCTCTTTCTCTCTTGACTGATAACCACTTCTCATTTCTACCTGATGAATCACAGAAGCATTTCCTAGGTACAACCACAAGCTTTTCTCTGAGTTTCTGATATTACTTTGCTCTGCTTCCCTCTGGCAGGAATTGGGATAATCTCCACAGCAACTGCTCTTTGCAAGAGCTCTCTGCTGCAGCCGTGAAAGGTATTTTTTCATGTCTTCATGTATTTCCCTCTGCCTGCAGCTGTACTTAAGAGGAAAGGTACAAGAATTTAACACCTGACATGTAAAAATGAAGGAGGATGCTTGGTCAGCTCCTTGTCTGCACGCTGAGAGGCTGATTTTCAGTGCAACCAGCTACCCTGGAAGACAGCAATTTGAACCACTGGGATGGTACCAGCACACAGACAAGCACCAGGCTTTCTCCCTTGTATGTATTTTCCCCCTCCTCAGTAAAAATACAACATTAATACAGTAACACCATCCCTTTGAATCATCCACCCAACTTGCCCGAGAAAGGGACACTCCAGGAGCCATCTGCAGCACCCCAGGATCCCTGGGGAACCATAGGAGAGGTAAAGGCCAACATCTCATAATTGCCAAGCAAACTTGGGCACGACCCTGGGGCTGCACTGTGCTAAACACAGTTTGATTCATCACTCCATCAGCCATTTATTCCTGCAGCCATACATCCAGGCACAGAGCAGGCGATACAGCACACAATGGACCGATTGTACACAGCCCCACGCTATGCAGAATGCAGAGTTTGTTGGGCTGGTTTTGTTTTGCCTAATCTAATAAAAAGGATATTTGAGAGCAGATTAACACTGAGTCATCTACTTTATTCGAAATATCTGGCTTAAACAGCTAAGTATCCAATTCGAAGGGCAATGAGCTTGAACAGGCACCATTTGCGAAAAAAGCCAAATCACCTATTTGAAGTGAATGCCTAATCTTTTTCTGAGAAAATCACAACCATGATCCAGATCTCACCTTCAAAAATATGAACTATGATACCGCACAGCAAGTGTTCTCAAACCCAACAGCTCCAAGTCTCAGTGATCACCAGAAATGCCATGTTACAGCATTCCAGGAGCGGTGGTAGGCAAAGTGAGCAGCAGTAAAGGATGGGAAGTCCATGACGTGAAGTGAGAGATCACAGACAAAGCTGTGGGAACTAACCAGTTGAGCTGCACTGAAGTCTCAGCACAGGGTCCCACCAGGCACCTTGACTACCCCTGAGCACACAGGACGCTCCCAATCCCAAGTACACCTTCCTGGTGTGAAAGGCTCACACGCAAACTGGCCCTCTCTCTCATGCCACTTTTCTAGCACTTTAGGAGATGATCAGTTATATGCTTTTATCCTCTGAACACATCCAGCCAGGACAGCAGTTGATCACTGAGGATGATGCCCCCAAGCCCTTTTTGGGGGTCAAGATTTTATCAACATCTTACCATCCTTATCTAAAATTTTTCATTTAAAGTCTGCGTCAATTTCTGGCAAGTTTGGGGTTTTTTTGAGCAAATACCTCCAAATATAACACTCTGCAGTAAGTATTTCCGTTAAATAAATTATACAGCAATACAAAAGGCTCCTGCCATCTTCAGGGACATGAACCCTGAACAACTGTCCAGGTTTAAGTGTGAAATAAGAGAAGCACATGCAGGACCGAGACACTTGCCCTATATGCTCAATGACTCTGCATCCTCGGCCAAATTCCAAAGGCACTAAAATGTTTACAGACACAGCACTTCAGCAAGGGAAAAGGACCAGGGGAAGCAGTGTCAGAGAGGAAAGCTGCTGCTGCCCTGGCAGGACCAGGAGGACAAAAGGCCAGAAGAACCTGCTGGCCAGGATAACTGTTCCACTTTCACCTCTGACTCACAGGGTGACATGGGCAAGACCTACTTTTCTGAGTTGTCTTGTGTGTAAAACCTGGATAATACTGACCTTTCTCACAGCCTCAGGCTTCACAGGAGGTGGTGAAGCATTCACAGAGAGGTTTCATATGCACACAATTGCAGAAAGTGAGAATGACTTACAGCTCCTGCTTGGTAGAATTCCTGGAGCAGCTTGGGAACACTCCTACTCCTGTAGCAGAATTAACTCCTGCATAGCCTTACCCTGCAATTACAGCACTGAGAGTGTGCTGGATCTCACAAACTAACTCCTCAATTCTTGGTATTGGATCAGTTTTTAAGAGGTACTCATGGCCAAGTTCATCACGGCCTTCCTCCGGGACCATTTAAAATCCCCATGGTACAAACATTTCCTTTCTCACAAAGAATTCTGAAAACAAGGCCATGGAGTGAAGTGCTCTGCTGCACCCTCTGGTCCCTCCACAACCCAGATGTAGCACACAGGACACACATTTACTGTGCTGGAAAACAGCATCGCCAAACAGTCACACTTTGTAGCAGAGAGACCATCAACCGTGTTCTGAATGGAGCTGCTGAAGTCACAGACAGCCCAATTTTGACAACTCTTATTATTTTACAGTGAGTATTGTGATACACAGCGTTTTCTTGCAGACATCACTCCTCCATAAAAATCAATTTCTTTCTTTTACGGGAACAGGATATTTACTTACATTTTAGCACCTTGATTAAAAAGTAAATATCCTACTGAACCCAAAATACAGAAAAACACCTGTACTCTAAACATTTTAGGGCTTTTCTGGAGACCAGCTCACCTATTTGATGGCTTGCAAGAAGGATGTTCCTATGCAGGGTCAGTGTGTGATGGTTAATTCTAACCTACAGCCATTACTATGCAGCACTAGTCTGACTACTGTAATCCTTTGGACTCTCACCCTAAATCCACCTATGCCAAAGGAAATCTTTCCCTTTATTTCAGAGAATACTGGTTCAGGCTTCTAATGATTAATCTGCTCTTGCAGGATTAGCTCAACTGACGGCAGAATGTGCAGGAGCAGATCCCGCCCCGGAGCTGCATCCTCGCTCCGATGGGCGTAACCACAACCACCCTGATGGTGCTGCACTTGCACCAACCCCACTGAATAGGATTCAGTTCATTATATTCCAGCCCCCGTAAGCTGAACATCTGTGGGAAGCAGATTTTCTTTCCCTGCTGTTCTGTGAGGAGCTACAGACAGAGGGACCAGGAGGGTGTCTGACCTCCATATGCCTGCGGTGTGCGCTCGCGCCTTGTTCCACAATGAGTGTGCTGAACGTTAAGGATTAGCTGTATCAAATCCTTCTAAGAGCATCTAATGATTAAGACAATTAAAATCAGACCCACAGTTGTCTCTGGATGTCACCTGTAAAGCTGATTAAATCAAGAGTGATTCAGCACCCTTTTATATTGCTTGGAACGCATCAAATCACTTCTCAGCAAGGGGATGCTGTCAAAGGTCCTCCCTCCCTTCAAGAGGGGAACCAGAAAGGGTGGGGGAACCACCACCTCCAAAAAACCTGGTGCAAAACTTACCTCACACTGCAGGATGCCAAGCAGAGGGGCTCATGAAAGGGATGTGTGAGCTGGATACAAGCTCTGTGCAAACAAACACTTGGTCCACAAGGATGCCAGAAGACATTTGGTGTAGGATACACAGTGGGGATTAGAGGCAAACAGGTCTCACAAGAGCATCACTGTCCACAAGCAAGTGGATTCATATGGAGGGGTGTGACCTACACACAGGGCACTTCAGTCACCCCACAGCAATGATGGATGGACATGCTCAGGCTTCAAAGACCCCTCCGGTGGTTGTCACAGTTCCCACCCAGCACTGACCCCCCCCAGCCTCCAGGATCCCCTCCCAGCCTCAGCTCTCCATTCCAGCTGTGCATCAGGCCTGGATTAGCAAACCAGCAACTCTTGTTCGCAGTCTTCCCTTTTGAGCCCTTGAAAACACTCTTGTTTTCTTTCAGATATCTGATAACTCCTTGAACACTGACTGCCTGTGTGTACCTGGATACTGGAGCTCCTGCTACTAAAGGAGAGATAATCTGCTGATACTGTAATAGAGGCATTTGATCTTCAAACAAACATCCTCGTTGGCACCTCAGCCCCTCCATTCCCCAAGGAACTGGGGGTGCTGTGTACACACACCCATTAACATAAAGCAAGACCTAATCAAACTTCACTGACACCGATGACGCATTTCCAGCAGGATCACTAATCCGACTCCAGGAATATCCATTCAGTCCTGAGCATGGATTTAATTGAGGACAGAGCTCAGATGGGAGCTGACAACACCGATTGCTCCACGAGGCCTGATGCAAAACAGCAAAAACCAAGTGTTTGCCAGAAATAATAGCAGCCTCTGGTCCCACGATGTGGGGTCTTCTCTCTCAATTCACCAGCACACAACACCCCAAGTTAATATTAATCAAGAGTCACAAAGCCTTTGAATAGCTAAGAATTAGCTCCCTATGTCTGTGCCAGTCAATCAGCTGCTCTGGACACTACAATCCCATTTCTTTTGTTTCAAACAAAACAGTGGTTTAGTGCCTTTCATATTTATTTGGGAATTAGAATTAATAGACTGATACAAAACCAGACAGCCTCAGCACTGTCTTGCACCTTTATAAAAAAAAGCCTGTGTTAAGACACCACCAAACCATCAATAATTACCTGAGAATAACCTCCCCAAGCTCTCTTATTACTGAGGCACAAATTCCTCATCAAGGACACCTTCCCTCCCCTCTGTTTTACTGCAAAATAATTCTCGAAGCAACAAAAAACGCTCCTTACTGCTGTGCATCCAGCCAACTTGCATCAACAACATCCTGACAAACTCAAGGGGCGAACAACTGATTTCCAAGTTAATTTACCAAGATGTCGATAGTAACACTGTGACAGGTAAATGAAAAGGAATGAAGATTTTCCACTGGGAAAGGCAAGAGCAAGGCACTGGCCCTACAGGTGAGATTTAGGCTCCTCCAGCAGAACTGAGGCTGGTACAGCTCATTAATGGCAGGGCCTGGACGTGTGCAAAGACACTTGGCCACACAGAACTGCTGTGTCTCAAACTAATTTTCCAATCAGCCCTTGGAAAATTAACACATTTCTAAAAAACCAATCAGAAAACAAAGTTAAACCCCTTTTGCAAACTCCACCCTCGGGCACAGCAGCAACTGCCCCCCAGAATGGGCCAGTCTCAGCCCTTCAGCACCCAGAAACCAACCACAACTATGACCCAGCACAGCTCAGGCTTATCAAACCCTCATTACAGCATATTTAGTTTAATTACCCTATGGAGCCAGTCATCTCGTGCTCTTTAATGGCCCTGGGAGTGTTCCAGTCTGCTTCACTCTCATTTTTAGTGCACAAAAGCAACACAGTGTTTGCAGGGGTAGACATTATGCCAGCAAATATTCCTAGTTGTTCTGTGCACTTATTCTTTATCAAAAATAACGTAATTATAACAATGTGGAAGTAAGAAGGCATTCCCAGGCTCCCAGCAATGCTGTATAGTTTAGCTACCAAAGCAGTTTTTGGCAACAAAATTAGGCAGCTGCTGAAAAACTGTTTTGATACTCTTAGCCACGGCTAAATACGAAATTCTCATCACAGATACTTGCACTTGCCCATTCAGAAAGACAGGATCCATCTGTAAAATTCGAGATCTAGGCTGGATTCTGACTGGATGCATTTAATTCTCACAGAAAATTTAATAAGTTTGGGCTTTTTTGCCTCCAGCACTGAAGTCTCAGTGTTGCCCAGCTCCATCTGCAAGCACAAATATTCCTATTTTCCTCTCCCTTTGGCCAGAATTCTTTACTTGAACAAGAGATTTAAGAACCATAAATGAACCCCAGAGCCAGCTGACAGCCAAATGAAGTATGAAAGGCAAATTTCTCCTCCAACCACGTTACTCTAATGCAGCTCTGAGCAGCTAAAACCCACTCTGAAATGTGAACACTTCCCTTCCCAGCAGCTTTCACCTGTTCCACCAGCTGGGAGGGCTGTGTGGGCTCATTCATCACAGCCTCCATTCTCTCTCCATCTTGCAACTCCAGGCAAAAGCAAGCTTTTCCAGGAGGAGGGTGGGAAAGAAACCAAGATATGTGAGCTCTGTAGCAACAAGAAAGCCAAATGTTATGTTGAGCCCTTCACCAGTGACCCACACCTTTAGCACAGAAACACCTCTCTTGCACATGGAGTCGAGAGCAGTGACTTCCTTCACTTGAAGCATGGGAAACAAGCCAGCACATTTGTGGGAAACCCTCTCCTGAGGCAGCCAGAGATGAATTTTCTGTCTGGTTAAGGGAAATAGTTACCGCAAAGCAGCAGAACTCAGTTTTCCATTGTTCCAGCTTTGTGGGAGAGAAGGGAGGGGGACAGCCAGCATGGACACCACTCAAGGTTAACGTGCTCCAGGAGTCCACATCAGGTGCCAGTTCTCCACTGATGTTTCAGCACTCCTTCAGGGAAAAAAAACCTCCACACACCACAAGCCAACACATCAAACGAAGAGTAGCACCACAACAGCCCTTACTCCTCACGGGTCTGTGAAAGCACCAGCTCAGGTAGGAGACACAACAACTCTCAACTCTAGTATAAAGGCCAGAGGATATTCCATGAGCTGAAGGGGCTCTGAACATGTTTTCAGGAAATACAACTCTGATATAGCCTGTGTGAGAAGCTGGCTCGGTGTGATTACAGCATATTTTGCCTACATAGAAACCCACAGCCATGAATTGTGAAATTCTACAGACCTGCATCACACATTTCACATCTGCATCGATCCTTTTTCTGGTATGCAAGATGCGAGCTGTCAACAGTACATGGAAATGTTTAACAGGATACATCTCCATGTCTGGGAAAGGAGGAGGGATGAGAGATGGATAAGAGACACTTGACTTTCTACAAAATAATATGAACAGAGCGCTGGGGAAAAGAGAAAGAAGAAATCAAAGAGCTTTGTGTATTCCAGAGTAAGAATAAAGGAAAGTACCTCTACTTGCCCTTTTGCAGACAGGATTGATCAGCTTATGGGAAGGGAGGAGGATGAAAGCGTGAAGCTTTTCAAAATCCATTTTCATCTAATGGCTCTGACAACTCTCAGGTACCACTGGAGAACAAACACCTTCTTTCAACTCTCAATCTGGAAGATATAACCTCGATCTGGGGTCTTTCTGAGCCAGCCCTGGGCTCCTAGAGACAAGGGACAGCTCAGAGGCAACAGGCTCTACATTGCTGTGGTTTAATTCTGCACTTTGTTAGATTTATGGTTTTCTTTTGCAACTACACTTGAAGCTTTTGAGATTTCTATCCTCCCCCAAGGTGGCAAATTCAGAGAGATCAGTGTTGCAGCTCTGTATTTTGTAACCCAACCACACTGGTTTTCTTCCATCAAGCTGCAGGGCTCAGGTGCTTCACCAAATGCCTAAGAAAGTCTCTTTTGGCTTTTCTGGCACGAGGCAGGTAAGTGCAGAGGCAACACAGGAGCTTAGGGGCATGTGGGTGTACTGGATTCTTGTGGAGTCAGGAAAACCCTGTCAGGCTCTCAGGAAGCACTCCTGGTGCACAGACACAGGTCACAGAGCTCATGCAAACATTCAAAGACAACACAGAGCTCATGGTTTCTGCAGGGCTTCTCAAGCACACAGGCTCCTTCATGCAACTTTTAAGACCTCATATAAAATCTAGTACCTTTAGAGGATCTTCCCATCCCAGCAGGCACCCAATACATCACATGAAGGCACTCTCCTGGACAGTGACACAAGAGGGAAGAAAAAGCCCTTTGCAGTATTCAAATTAAACACACAAAAGTAAATTGTGTTCAGCCTCTCCATCTCTGTTATTGTCCCTCTGCCATTAGGAAGGCTCCAGTGCCCTGACACTGGGGACATCACTTGGTGCACACTGCAGGACCCCACAGCCCTCAGCTGGCACAGAGGGACCTGCTCTTGGCACAGCTCAGTTATCAGCAGCACTGTGGACTGACAGCACTGATGCACTCAGAGGGCAGAGGTTGGGTGATGCAGGTTAGCAAGGCACAAGAGTGTGGACGGGGCAGAGCTCCATCACCCTCCTGTGGCCCAGATCTGATTAATCCCAGGAAAGGTAATGAAATCCAGTCTCCATGGCCATCTATCACCACATCCTTTGGTTGTAGGCATCCCCAAAGTTGACGTCAGTGCCTGCTGTGGTTTCAGGGATGTGGATACTTGGCTCTGGAACAGAATTAAACCACTTTGACAGAAAAACAAAGTATTTTCTCTTGGAGTTTTTTCCCTGCCAATGGCTGAATCCCATGACCGTGCTGCAGCCAGGACCCACAGCACAGATGCTGCTGCTCTCAGAGAGGGGCACAGTCAACAGGATTTTGGGATGCACATTTTGCTCACTGCTTCAGATTATCATTGGAAAGGAGAGGAGGCAGCACAAGGCTGGCCAGGCCTTTGGAGAGATTTGCAGGAGAAGAGCAGGTACAGGCCAGGCACAGACACAGCAGTACCTCTTGTGCAGGACAAAGAGCGAGATGTCAGAGCTGACACTACACGCCCAATCACAGCTATTCACCCAGTCCATGCTGGGTAAACAGCTCCGTTGTGCCCTGTTCTCACCTTCCTGGGAGGAATGGCTCAGTGCTGTGATTGCTCCAGCAGCTCCACAACTCCCAAAACCCTCCTGCACCATCCTGAGAGGCAGAGGAGTAGTAGCAGAGCTGTTTCACAGCACCAACCCATCATCAGGAGATGTCTCCGATTCTCCATGCCCGCTTTTTTCCAGGAATAAAGCTCACTTAGAACTTCTCAGGCAAAGGTCAGACTCGGTTTGGTGCAGCCTCTGCCCACGTGGGGCTGGCTTTGCTGCACATCTCTGGGTGACAGATGGCTGGAGCTGAACAAGGCACAAAGGAGCACCAGTGAACAGGCGCCGCATTCAGCCCAAGGGCTGCTCGACCCCGCCGCTGACTGACCCTTTCATACCACAGCACACACCCCAACTGTGTCTGCTGAGACACCTCTGCAGAGCCTCCCAGGGGAAGACAGGCCTCAGGTTCTTTTTCCCCCTCATTTTCTCTTTTTAAGCGATAAAGCAACTGAAAGCAGCTCCTCACCACACTGCAATTATAAATTCAGCACAAAGCACCCTGAGAGATTCTCAACTAAACTTGAACTTCACTGGAGTTCAAGTTCATTTCTCAATCAGAGCTAGGAGAAACAAGGGGAAAATTCAGAAATTCGGGATCTGAGGAACAACTAAAATACACAGCCAAACCGGTAAAACTTTTCCTTTGTCAATTTACACTTCCCTCTAGCAAAGATATAAAGACACTTCAGTATCTTCGATTTGCATATAAAATTAAGAAATTAGGCTCTGATATTAAAACCCACTCAAGCACAGTGAAGTGCAATTAAAAATTTTATCTCCACACCTAGGGCCAAGTCCTCAGCTGAGGAACAGCAGTGTCACTCCACTCCCCACAATGCTGTATCACACCAAAGGACCTGGAATTCAGCCCACGGCCTCATGCAGCGACTGGCCCCTCAAACAAGACGTTGCAGATGTGCAAAAAACCAAGACAGAGCTGTGGCTTTTACAGTGCTGTTTAGGGAAAGAATTTACACAGTGGGAAAGATGATACATACACTACTGGTCACTGAGAGAAAGCTCAGCTGAAGGAACCCAGGAGCAAAGCAGAGCCCCTGATGTGTAAGAATGGAGCAGAGCCATTTGCTCAGCAGCAAGTGGGGTCTGTGTGAATATCCTGGGCAGAGGTTGTGCCTAAACCACCACCCCACTGTGCCCAAGCAAAACAGAAACCTCAGAGATGGGGGTTTTTTGTTTTGTTTAAATAAACTAACACTTCTGCATCACTCTGACAAGAGACAGCATTGTCTGGTGACCCTCATTTTGCAGCATCATTATCACTGACTAATTTGTCAGAGTATACTAAAGGAATTTTTGATCAATGTCATCTACTCCTTTATTAAAGATGCTGTCTGACAGGTAAAAAGCTTTCCTGATTCTGCTAAATGCCATATATTTTTTGGACTGAAACATATAGGAAAGTAACCAGGCACGTGGGCCGTGGCCTGAATTATTGTGGGACAAGAGGTTGACAGATCTCAAGAAGCAACCAGTGACATTCCCAAATGAAAGTGTAATATACTGAAAGTACAAGCATGGATAGGATGTACATCATCCCAATGTGCCTCCCCAGAACGAAGGGGAAAGCCTTTTTTAACAAAGTGAAACAAAAAACATGACTACGAAATTTGCATCTTGAATATTTACTAAATTATATGTAATAAAAAAACCCAACCCAGCAGCCAATAAGCCAGAAAAATGAGTCCTAAGCACAACACACCTCAACTGTTATTGAAGTGTTAATTATACTGCTAATGGCAGTCCGTGTAGCTTATGTATGCACTGAATGACAGGCAAGGGTGTGTATGTATATGGAGGTAAATCATTATTCAAATCCCAGGGCTTAGAATGATTCCGTTTAAACAAAGGCACTAATTTGAGGTAATCAGCACAGGGCAAATCACCTTAAGTGCCTGGTTCTGACTCCTACATCATCACAGGTCAGGAGCAATGGCTACAGGACAGTGTTTAAGGTGATGGGTGGGGTTCCATCTGCCTAATTCCCAGCTCTTCAGTGTCAGTGTCTGTACAGGTACACGCATGCAAACGAGAGCAGGCAGCACCTCTGCCAGCCCTAAACACCATCTGTCTTCCCACCCACTCCACAACCTGCCTGTTTTGGGCATTTCTTGTGAGGAAGGGCATTTACTCACCCTATTAAGGCTTGTTTTGGTGCATCAATCTATGCACAGATCGGGAATTTCACATCCTCCTGAAAACTGGCACCACAAGGCCTTTAAGCCAGGCAGTCACCTGGGTCAGTTTGTGCTCCTGCCAGATGGAGCCCTTACCTTCTTTTGAGCCAGTGGTGACTGCAGCTGTGGTGGTCCCTGATGTCCGTCCCACGGGGCTCGAGTGCTTCCCAGCCCTGCCAGGGATCTTAAGTCCACTTGGCTTCAGCATGTTTGCTGTCTCCTGTGTCTCGGTGTCTCAAAGAGCTGTGCTGGTGTCCCTGTTCAGGCTGCTCGCTGGTGGACCTCTTCTTCCATCGTCACACACCTGGGAGAGAAGAGCACAAAGAAATCAGGTGGAGAATGAGTGGGAGGAAGATGGAACATGCTCCCAGAAAGCAGTGCCCAGTTCCCTCCTCACAGCCCCAGGAGAGGCAGCATCTTCCATTTCCTATCCTGTAAAGCAAGGGTGATCATTTCCCTCATCTCCCATCTCCATGTTACATTCTTTTTGTCAGCCTCAGAGTCCTGGTGAGTCCCGGACCAAAGCTGAAACCTCCTAGAACCATCAAACAAGAATTCAGCTTCAGTATGGGAGTTGAGTGATGGAAATTGCTGACTGATTTTAAGTTCTAAAGTCTCAGTTCAGGCGTCAGCAAAGCCTCAGAGCCCTGACCAAAGGCACCACCAGCCCTCAGCACCAAACCTTTGGTGCGCAGTCCCCAGTTTCACCCTCTTCAGGGCAGCCTCTCCAAACTGGCAGGGGGAGGAAGGATGAGGCCAGTGTCAACAATGGGGCTTTCAGCTCCTTCCCTTAAGAACTAACCCAAAACCTTGTCACAGAAAGAGGACATCTGATCCCATGCATTTACAACAAGACTGCAAAAAAACCTTTCTGAAACTTAAGCATGACTACAAACTACTCACTAGTGAAGTCACAACCCTTCCCTATGTCATTCCCTTCCCAGCAGGCAATTGGAATAAAACCTCTAAACTGCTTGCAAGGATGTTGCATCAGCAAGCACACAACTTCTCGAGCAAAGTTTTATGAGAATAGAAAAATAGAGGAAGTGACTAAGTTGCTTTAACAAAAAAAAAAAAAAAATGCAAAAACATTCCTAATGGATAAAGAAAAACAATCAAAAAATTGAGTCTATCAGCCAAAAGGAAGCTGAGGCTGGGAGACAGCAGGCTGGGATGGGGAGGGAAGAAGGTGGCAGCAGAGCAAGCGAGGGATAGCACAGACCTAACAGCAAAGGGAATTGGAAGGACAGCAAACCAAGGACCAGTCAGAAACTGAGAATGCCCACACCTGCTTCCCAGGCCGGGGAAGGAGGCAGCACCCCCGAGAATCAACCTAGCAAAGATTTACAGATGCTGCAAGGGGGGAATTGCAATGGCAGGGCAGGAAGTGATTAAGGCATGAGTAAGGATTTCAACACAGGCTGGGTCAGAGCGAGCCCAGGGCTGGCAGGGCTCCAGGGAAAGCTGCAGGCAGACACAGAGGAGGGAAAACCACAGGAGAACTCCAAAACCATATTCCTGAGGTCTCACAAATATCTGAGACACCCAAGTGTTTCAGCAGTAAGAGTCAGTCATCCCACACAGAGTTAGAGAGACAAAGAAAGGAGGGATCAGCAGAGAGGGAGCCTGAATGAAAACCCAAGGGATTGAGCCCTGTCTCTTCCCCATGTCCCCCACAAAGGTGTCCAACACCTGGGCTGCCCTCAGATACCTGCAGACATTTACCTTACACAGAATTAGGATGGTTATGACAAGAGGGATGCTCAGATCACATCACCAGCAGCAGCAATAAAAGACAAGAGCAAGCAGTTCTTGTTAAGGAAGAGAGAAAACAGCTTTCCTGTGACAGAGCCAGCGAGGAGCAGATGCTGTCAGAGCTGGACAGGAGGCTGCAGCTTCCAGCTCTGTTTAGCATAAAATAGGGAGACAAGGAACCGAATGTGGAGGTGAGAAACACTAATCAGCTGGGTTCCTCCTATCTGTCAAGGCATCAGATATGACATCTCCCACCCACTCCATCTCATACAACACATTTTGCCCAGGGCTGGCTTTGATTTTACAGAGCAACTTGATTTGTAGCACTTCTGCTGGCAGGGGTTGTGCTCTCCCAAGAGATCTCGCCCCATCTTCCTCACCTTCCACATGAGGTTTGCCCTCTTCACGACAAGCCCTTACTCCTGGATTTACTCATCTCATCAGCTGGTCCTACCTTTTGGTTACAAGGTTTGATGCTGCACTCGGGATTAAATAACCTGGTGCTCCCAGATGGCTGGTTGGATCCACATCCAGGAATGAGGATGGGAGGGTAAAAAGACACAGGGGAAAGATAAAACAATAGTAGAGAAGAATTTAATCAGGAAAGGGTGTCAGAATAAATAGATTTTACAGGTTTTCAGGCCTCTATTAGAGGGAGTCTCTGAATTCTTAACTTTGCAGCCAGAACCACAAACTTTAGGGAGCACTGAATTTCGTGTGTTCCTCTATTTTGCTGCCCATCTATGAGGAGACAGGAAACTTCAGTTCATTCTCCCTCCACTACTCATTATCCCTGAAGATCAGCTGCCCACACCAGTCACAGGATATTGTGATATTCTGCTTCTTCTCAGGAGAACTGGATATTTTTATGCAGGGGGAGAGAGACAAGAGGAAGTGCATTCCCACTGCATAAAGATTTCTGCCAGAAACCTCAACATAACCAGATTTGCCTTCAACACAGTAATGAACAAATGAACTCCACAGGCTGCTAATTATGCTCCCCTCAGAACAGACAGCTGCTTTTAACCTGAAATACAACCACCACAACCAGTTCATGGCCACACTCACCGGGGTCACACACAACAGATTCAAGAACTCCTCAAGCACCACCAGGCATCACAGCAGATCCCCTGCCCAGCTGTGCCCAGCACATGTCAGCTCACAGGGAGGTCGACTTCAAAGAACTCACCCTCCTAAAGTGTCATTGTCACCTCCACGAGCTGCAGACTGACCAGAGCAAGGAGTCAGGGATGGCTGACTTAGCACACGCCTGCACACTCATCATCACACAGGGAAATGAGGACGAACTTCAGTAAATTTTACCCTAAGTGCAATTTGTCAGTAAGACAGATTCAAAACATCCCAGACACTCGTTTTTAAGAAAGGCTTCTTAAAAGCCTGCTGCTAGGGACAGATACTCCTTCTCTGTCACTAGTGTCTCCCCCACTTCAACACAAAAATACTTGAGCAGGTTTTTAGGAAGCTCTGAACACTGAGAGCGCGGAGCTCTTCCAAATGACACCATCAGGTCATCTTCACCACCCAGAGCAACACTGCCTGAGCCATCCAAGTCCCACATTAGCTCCCAACCGAGTGATGCAACTTCTGTGCTGCAGAAATATCCCTGGCCTGGGACACAGGCCAGTATCTCCACAGGGCACTGCCCTGCTCCATTAGAGATAACAACGGTGCCCTGAGCTCCTGTACTGAGCCCTTGGCTTCCCAACGGGCTCTATTAGCAGAGCACTTCTGAAAAAAAAACCCTGTTTCCAGCCCTTCTGAAAAAAAACTCTGTTTCCAGCAGTAGAGGTAAATGCAGGCAAATCTGTGCTGTAAGAAACACACGAGCCATTTCTCTTCCCTGCTCCCCATATTACCTGCCCAAGCTAAAAGCTTTGCCTTCCCATGGAACTTCAAGGAAATGTGACTTTCTCCAGACACACTGTAAAGAAAACGCAGTCTGCTCCTGTGGATGCTCTGGGGCCACCAGCTCTGCTTGTTTTGTTTTTCTTCCTCTTCCAAGATAACACAGATGACAAGGATTTTCTAGATCTCCGCTAGATTCTTCCCGCAGTCTTTTCATACTGGGGTGAATGGTTCTGTCTGTTCCCACCACCAAGGAAAGCATCCCAGGAATGCACAATATGAAAGCCTGCTTCAAATGACCAAAATATTCTGTTCTCCATCTTTCCATCAGAAAAGGGAACAGCTGGATCTGAGTCACCTGGGCTCAGATTCAAAAAGGGGAACAGTTCTCAACTAAGTACAGATGTACAGCCAAAAAATACCTTTCACCAGGAGCAAAATATCTGGATATTCCTGGCCAGCATCATGGATAATTACATCAGAGCAGCACACATTAAAAATTGAGAAACAACTGGAGGTGCTTAGAGTCAATTATTTCATAAATGTGGTAGAGAAATAACGCAAACCAAGGGTTGGAAGGAAAAGCCTTTGTCAGTCTTGGCAATGTTCTTTATCTGCAAGTTGCTCTGCTTCATATCCATCCCTCCTACCCTCAACAAGGCACACAGATATTTGCTTGCCATGTGGAAAACATCCCATTCAAGATGGGCATAAGCAACAGAGCAAACTCCCAGAGCAAAGCCCCCGTGGGTCTACACAAAATGAGGATCTGCTCACCTCGACATACCGAGTGCAACAACTGCAAGACACAGGGGGAGGTTTCCAGACACCAGATTGAGTTGGCCTGAAGCCCATCCTGTGCCTGGTGCTTCCTTCTGGCTGGATCTGGATGTAAGAAGTGTTTACCCAACCCGACATCCCGGGCAAGGCACAGGGGATTTCACTCTGAGAGCAGACCCAGGTGGAATTCCAACCGGCTGTATCTGAACACGGCTGTAACAGTTGGGTTTGCACAAGAGTTTGTGGGGAAAGGAGTCCTCAGTTCTTAAAATTAAATATACAACAAAAAAGCAAATACCAAAATTTAGGTTTCTAACTTCCTAAATCTGGAAATCCACATATAAGGAATTAAATCTGAAGTTTTCAGTCAGCACACACAGAGGCCCATTAAAAAAAAGGTAAAGAAGAGCATTTAATTATCAGACTGAAGGAAATCAAGGTTATCACTTTGTCCAAAATGTTAATGACAAACAAAAACACCGCAGAGAAGCAGCAAACACTTTTTTCTTTTAAACAATCTTGACTCATGCAAATAATCAACGACTTCAAAGACAACTATTTGGATAGGGAAAGGTTTGCACAACAAAGTCTTTCTGTTTTTCCCTATTCCCATCCAAGATAATCTTTTTGAGAAGCAATTGGCTTGTGCCATTATTTAAAACACTATTTCACCTTTCCTTATGTTCATGCTACGGCTGAGGAATACCAGGGTTTGGGATGCAGCACACCTGCAAGCAGAGTTTCAGCCTTTTTCACGGCTATCATAAGATATGGCTGAATCTCTTACTAATGCAAGAGTCTTTGGGCAAAGACACAGCTTGGAAAGAGCAGGAGTTCTGTGGGCAGCTGCTCTGACAGTGCAACAGCAGCAACTCCACGTGGAGTAATGCAAAGTGCATTTTACACATCCCCATCCTCCACAGGGAAGAGGAACAACCCCTCGTGCTGCCACACAACGTCCAGCAGCACTTTGGTTTTGACACACCCTTTGCGTGCATGCTCAGGAGATTTAGACATAACAGCAGGAATTTAATTCCCTGCCGACATTCTGACTGTATTTCAGAAAGTACAGAGCCTCCCAAGAGGCTTCTGGGTTTGGTCCCCTGACCTCTGTCACTCAGGAACCTCTGGGACTCTGGACAAGAATGAATCTACCTCAGCACAGCCCAAGAACAACCCCTGCTCCCCCTCCGAAAACCCTTTAGCATCAGGCACTGTAAATGTTGAAAACAGTATCTGAAGCTCAACATCTCCCTGGAAGCAAACTGCTGGAGAAGAATCTGGTCCACTGATCGCTGGAGGAGCTCTGCACTCACCTCAATAAGCACAGAGAATAAAGGCAAAAAGCTTTCAGTGCCAACTCTGGTATTCCTTTATTAAGCCTTATATAAAACCTCTACTGGCCTAAAGATACTGATCTCTTTTTTTAAAAAAAGTTACGTAAAGTTATTTCATTTCTCGTTTCTGAGCATTTGGTTGCAACCACTCCACATTTCCAAGCTTGTCTGCACCTTCTCCATACCCATGGAAATGAGATTTTTCCAGCAGCAAAGCCTCATCTCCTGGAGTGGATACATCCCTGCCAAGGGCAAGGGCAGGTGAAGATTTGATGCCCCGGGACCAAACACTGGCCACGCTTTGAGGACTGGTTGGGGATTTTAGGAACAGAATTTTGCTCTGAAATCCAAATCCGGAGGCCAGACTCGAAACACTCAATCTTGTGTGAAAGGGACAGGAAATGAATCCGATCAGAGACAGGATCTGATAACGCCAAACTACAGCTTTACTAATGGAGACAGAGATTATGCTGAGAAGAAAAGGCAATTTTATCTGTTAATTCCTTAAGATGCTCCATCTGATCCACAGTAATTGTACCATTGCCTTCTCACTTCTCTGATTAGTTCCTCCTTCCAACAAGCCGCCAGAAACCCATTTCTGAGGCACGTGGCAGATTAGGAGTAAATCCTTGCACTTAATTGAAGTATAGAGGAAATAAGAGACACTCATTTTTAATTAAGGGCAGACTCCTCTCCCAAGAAAACCTTCCCTTCTCCCATAGAGGGAATGAAAGAAAGGAGTGTACTGCCTTCAGCTACACACAGGGAAAACCAGGGAATTCTGGTACCCTCTGTCAGGCAGCAGGTTTTTTCTCTCTTGCAGTTGGATTCACACAGGTTTTCAGCCCTAAAGCTCTGGTTTTACTACACAGTTTCCCTAACAAGTCTGAAAGGTTGTTAACCTCTAGAAAAGCCTGTGTTTAGTCTTCTTTCTCACTCAAATTTTGTAATAATTTGCACACAAGGCCAAGGGAAAGCCTAGAGGCCTTTTATTTAAAAGCTCAGGTATTGCTTAAACTAGTTCTAACCTCTATAATAGACTAAACATCCTGTGATTTACTTCTAAAGCAAGGGCTTTTGAATGAAGAATGTGCAAAACCATCATATGTTGCACTCTAAAAACCACAATGCAAATCCTGAGGCAAAGTGGGTGGAAAAAACTCAAAGTGCATTCAAGGAAGTCATCACAGAAACTGGGGAGTAATTATGGTCTTGCTGATGAGCTTGTGCTCCCCATGCTGGCAACATGCCTGCTGAAGGCTGACAGAGTAAGATAGCAACAATTCTGCACTAATTGCAGAGGAAAACTATCTCTCATTTGGGGGGAAAAATCCTGGGGATGGTCTTGGATCTACATGAGTTCCTGGTCCCTGGAGTTAAGCCCTGGGGGGCAGGGGACAGTGTCCCTGCAGAGATTTATAGAGGCATGACACCAAAATTGCAGGCTCACAGGGAAGGGGAACAGAATGTACACAGAGGTTTCACAGCTGCTGTCCTCCAGGTCAATTCAGACTTGATTCAGTGGCCACTCAATTCCATGAGCAGTTTCTCTACAATTCACAGAGCTTTGATAAAATCCAAGTTTCCTATTCATAGAAAGTCTTTCTTGTCAAAAACAGCATCTGGAAGAGAAACATGAGGAGAGCAGGCAGAGTGCAGGAAACACAGTGATACATGACAAACATATTCCATTGCAATAGCTTGGTATTTTACTACTGGAGAAACAATTTCTTTAATTAAATATGAGCCATACAACAACCCAGCCATGCTGCACACGCTGTGCAGAGCTGCAGAAGGATCTGTGCTTTTGGAATTTCCTGGCTTTTGACTGCTTGATTTAGTGTAGCACTAAAGTTCACCCTGTCACTTAACCTGTTATTCCCTGGAGCTCAGGTTAACATATAGATTTTGATTTGTGCACTTCTACAGTCTAACCTCTGCCCTGGAATTTGGTTATGACAAAACCCAAAAAGAGCCAGGTGCCTTCTGTTCCCTTTTTTCCTCCCCTTTTTACAACCTGCACCTGCAATGAAGACTTCTCTGCAGGCCAGCCTTGGTTGTAGACTGTAACTGAAAGGCTGGAGCAACAACGAGCTGAAAATAGAAAACAACTGGTCTTGCAAGTTTCTTCTTTCTATGCACACTGAATTTCTTTTAAAAACTAGGAATTCTGTTTTCCTTTCCAGCGTTACGACAGCCTGTCTGATGGCAGTGCAGTTGTACAGCAGCGCAAACCGTGTCACACCAAGGGAAAACTGACCCTGTCTCTCCACAAGCTCCTGAAACTTCAGGCAGGGATGCAGGGTAGGAATGTCCAACCCTGCCCCTGCTGCAGCCCCTTTCCATTAGTTATGAAACCAGCATACAAGAGGTTTCATTCCTGCAGCTCAGCAGAGCTCCACTGCCCGGGAACCCCGCACCAGTTGCCAGTCCAGATTTACCCAAGCCAACCTTCTGCCCATGTACCTACTCTGCCCTTTGCAGAACTCTGACACCCTCCCGTTGTGCCCAACCCCCAGGAGACAGCTTTGCCCTTTCTCTGCCTTCGCTGTGCCATTCTGAACAAGCAGTGCTCTCCTGAGATACAAGACTCACTATTTCCTGGGTTGTCTCAGCTGACCTTCTCTAAACCTCCATCACTTGAATTTAGTCCATTTTAGACACGGGCAAACCAAAATTCATGCTGCATCCCCAGGTGATGCCTCACCAAGCCTGGAAAAAATCCTATTCCAAACATTATGAGCTAAAATCACCTTATTCCTTCAAACAAAGCAACTATTCCAAAAGTTTAAAGAATAACTAACCCATCTTCACTCTCTGGCTGCTAAGATACAACAGGAGGGAAGCTGAAAAGGAAATACAGCATCATAGAACCGGCTGGGTTGGACCTTTAAAGGTCACCTAATCCAACCTCTGGTCATCTCACAGTTGAGATACAGCACTGACAGCCAGGACTGCTGCTTCCTTCTTCCACAGTGGTCACAAATCTCCTTGCCACAAAAAGAGGGATGGTAACAGCACCAATCTGTGTTGTGAACAGAGGGGGTGGCGACCAGGAGATCACGCTACTGGTCCCCACGGAAGGATCTGAGGTCACCAAACCCAAGATGCTACAGAGGAACGAACCCACTCTCCCCCTCCAGACCAGCAAAGCTCTGGGTAAACCCCATCCCCTCTACCCACACAAGCATCCATCGCTTCCTGGTGCTACACTGGCAGCAGCAGAGCAGTGCTGGATGGGGCTGTTCCCTGGAGCACCCTCCTTCTCCTCCTCCCTGCTGATTCACCAACCTGCACTGAGCCTCCCACTTCAGCAGCGACCTCTGGGCTACCTGAGCCTCTCTACAAACACTGCCACCTCCCCAGACTTCACTCACACTGGCACATCCACACAGCTCCCACCACAAACAGCAATGGAGACAGGGAGGCCCCTCATCTGCAGAGTTTTCTTTAAGCCAGTGTGTGTTAATCGTGGAGTTTCCTAATTTACCACCTGTGAACTCCAGCTGTAGCCGGGAGTTTGGATAGCTCACAAACCTTACAGTACAAGAAGGAACATGTCTCCTAATCAAATCACATCCCCACCAGTGACCAAAGTCATAATAATTTTGGCAAGTTATATCAAACTGGATCTTATCTGTCAGCACTGTTACGTTATCCCCTCCTGCCTCACGCTTCTTCCCGCAGCTCACGCTCTGCCCTGCAGAAACCAACATTAACTTTGGATTGCACCACATGGAGAGAGCCAAGATCCCAGCTCAGAGCCTCTGGGCACTAAGCACCACAGGATGGCTCCCTACTGTGTTACACCAGAGGTTGGGGATTGCAGTTTATAGAGAATGAGAAAAGAAAACCCCATCCTACACAGTCAGATTGCACAGCAGGAGTGGAGACAGAACATGCCCACTCCAGCACGACCTGCTGGGCTGGCAGGAACAGGAGAGGCTGTCACACCTGGGCCAGGCTGTCCATCCCAGCCTCCTCCCACAGCAGCAGAGACCCTGCAAGAGCTGTGCTGCTCCACAGCCTGGCTCCAGTCAGCATCTCTATCCACACAGTGCCATGCCCTTGGGAAGCACACCCCACGGCAGTGTGTGATGTATGGACGGCAGCAGCCAAAAGGAGAGGGTCTGGATAGACAGAATCAGAGCTAAACCCCAGGATTTAACGTTTCGTATCTCTGGAGATGAGTGATGCTGATGGGTGAACCAGGCTGGAAGCAGGTAGGCAGGACAGATCAGCCCACCATACTCCTGGAGTACCACAGCACTGCACGTTCCTCTGGAGCTTCACAGAGTCACCACGAGTCCCTGGCTGCTCCTTCACTTCTCACAGACACAGGCTGTTTCTACACCACTAATGCAGGCAGAACCACAATCAGGATTTTGTAAGAGATCAAGATGTAACCTCATCTAGCATGACTACAGGCAGCAGCCCGGGTCCATCACTGGCACAACGTCTCTAACACAAACTGGACCCATTTCAACCATAAAAAGGAGAAGCAAAAACCAAGTGGTCACTTCCAACACTGACAATCAATACTGTTGGCACACCCTAAGGCAGAGAATAGCATAGCACTCCATAAACCTGAACCATGTGAGCATCCAAAAGCACCATTTGCCTTTGACATTTCCACGTCAGCATGCTGGAAGGGCTCTGACACCTTCCCAGCATTTAGCCAATGTGCTGGGCGGGGTGGATTCAGAGATAAAAAGGTGAAAAATGCTTGCAGATGCTTCAGAGACATCAAGATTAAGCTTGCAGGAGGCATTGCTATTTCCAGTTTCATTTACTAGAAATATATGTAAATATACAAATATATATAAACAAAGTTTTACTCTGGATGAGATTTAGCAAGTTCAGAAAGCTTCTTCATAGACCCCAGTAAAAGCCTACATAAACAGACACATAAAAGATGAACAGTGAAAGGCAAAACATCCTCTTCCTCTGCCTCAGCAGCACATTTCACACAAGCCTGCCTTTTTGTGCCATAGTGTCCATCATTAAATCTCCATTAGGGATAGCTGGTGGATCGGTCATCAGCTAAACATGCCAAACTTACCAGATGGGAAACAAAAGTCCAGAGAAAAAGAAAAGAAAAAAAAAAAGGCACTTATTCAAGGTTGCAGAGTGACCTGCTCCAGTTTGCATAGTAAGGATTTCAGTTATAAAACAAATAGCTAAATGCTAAATATAGCCAAGGAGGAGGCTTTAATCACCAGGGCAGGCTTCATGCTGACAGGAGCCAGTGAGGTAGCACAGCACACGATGTATGACAGCCAAATATGAGGCTAAAAAGCCCATTAAACACGTAAGTGGAGAGGCCTCTTTTCCTAGGGAGGTTTGTTCCCCAGCCAGGACAGTCCCTGCACCCAGGGGAGGCACTTGCAGGTCATGAGTGGGAGTGTTTGCAAGGGATGGGAAAGCGCTGTGTATTCAACAGGCAGCTGCTTTTTGTGCCTGTCAGGACCACTGAAAAGTTT
The DNA here is from genome assembly GCA_013396775.1 of Cephalopterus ornatus. Classification (NCBI taxonomy): domain Eukaryota; kingdom Metazoa; phylum Chordata; class Aves; order Passeriformes; family Cotingidae; genus Cephalopterus; species Cephalopterus ornatus. The sequence goes on from VZRE01015485.1 coordinate 74,332, forward strand.
CCAGCACTAATTAGAGGACACAGAAGTTTTCAGAGCATGATGCAACAGATAAAGAGGGGAGGAATATGCCAAAGGAAGAGAAAGAACAGACCAGCCAGAGGAAGCCTTTGTCAGTGACTGTGCCAGAAGCTGGTGCCTCAGGCTGGGAGCCTCCTCTGCCCCTCTGGAGGACGTGCTGCAAAAGGAATTGTGCTGGGGTTTTTTGTCAGTGAAACACCTTTGTGCTTGTCCTTTGTGCAGAAACAGGCAGAGACACAAAGTGACAATGGCAGCGACAAAACAAAGGGGAAGACACACAGTACAGCAAGGGTTCAAACTGAGCCAGACTGCCCAGAGTGGCTGCAGAAAACCCCTCACTACTTCATTGTTCTTTAAAAAATAAATAAAAATCTTCAAACCTCTGTCTTGAATGACAGAGATGAAGATAGACCTAACCAGGAACAGACAGATGAATCAGATATCTTGAAGTTTCTGTGAAGCCCTTCCAGTGTAACCGATATCCATCCACATGTTCTTTACTAGTTATTCACTAAAATAAAATAGAATTAATTTTGACCAATAGCTCTGGCACAAGCAATGCAATTTTATTTGCATTAACTTTTTAAAGGAAGCGTGTGTGAAAGCACAGGAGAGGGATTTAAAAGCACCAAAAAGGGACTTAAAAGTTCCAAGATCAACATATTCAATATCCCCAGAGCATTTCATTCACAAGCCTCAAAGGAGGTCAGAGCTGCAACACTTGTTTTGTACCTGGAGAAAAAAATACAAAGAAGGAAAAAATTTTTCCCAAGATTATTGAAAAAACCGTGGCAGAGATGGCACCGTTATGTCCCTGAATATTCAACCCACCAAAGGCCATGGAAAGGCCTTCTGAAGTGTTTACTTTATAGATACAGAGTATAAATATTTTCAAAAATAATCATTTGGCTTTCCCAGGCACAGAGTTATCGAGGGAGTCAACAGCACAGTTCAGAACATTAACTGTCGAAATAAACCAAACAAAGTTCAGATTCCCTTTGTGCTTCAGCAGATACAGATGGGGAGATGGAGACTTCACGGCTGGCTCAGAACCCACCACATGGAATTTCACCAGTCTGTGCCACATATCTCTACAACTATGCAGGTGGGTGAACATTAGCTCAAGAAAAATAAATCACTGAAAAGAAACTACAGCTTAATTTCCGTGCCAATTCAAGTCAGCATCATATTTTATTCCATCATTCTTGAAGTTAAAAAAAAAAAATGGAAACTGTGACAGCAAAACACAAAGCTTGGTTTTCCTTCTTCACATATCTTTCTTTGCTTATGCTGCATCTGAATCAAGCATGGCTGTTTTATAGGCACAGTTCCACTCATTTAGAACAGAGCAATAAAAATTGTACCACTATACAGGAATGATTTAAAAAAAAAAAAACTGATGCAGAAATACTGTGGGTTTGTTATGGGTTTTATTTAAAGGAGGTTTCAGCGGGATTTTTTTTGTCAGGAATAGCAGAAAGTATCAGTTTAAGGTGCCAGACTCAGTCACATGCAGTGAAGTAATTTTTCCACAGCAAGAGCTGCAGCACAATCACATAAGAGTAAGAAATTAAATCCAGCTATGAGGAAAGTGAATTTGCTTCATCCTGTTTAGCATCAGAAAGTACAAGAGACAAACACAGCACACCGGGTGCTCTCACAGCAGGGCAGGAGAAAGGCTCGAGATCATGGTGGTACTGCAGAAAGACTGGGTACAGTGATGCTCTGAGAGTTCTGTGTGTCTGACACTGTCAGCCATGGAGACAAGAAGGACAGACACACGGAGAAGGCAGGATTAGAGCAGGACTCTGGAAGAACAAGCCCCATTCCCTTCTCTAACGTGGGCTTCTGGAGTGACCTTGGAAAGTTCAACTTTATTCAGCAACTTAATGCGGTTGTTTTAGAAAACTGACCGGTAGAACAAAGCCCAAGGCTTGCTGGGGGCAGACATCACCAGTACTATCAGCCAAGGTGCTCTCCCTGCCTAACAAGACCTGAATTCTACCATAAACATCACAAGAACAGCGATAAAAGAACAACAGTCAGACACTGTAGACCGTTTAACTCAGCAATAGAGCAGCAGAAAAAAAAAATTATGCTTTCTGACTCCATGTCAGTGACTTCCGTGGTGATTCTTATTCTTCAGACCTCTTGGGAGATGGAGGGGAAAACAGGTCACAAGGCAATTGTAAAAAATATTTATGAAAAAAATACATCTCTCTATAAATAACAATAGATATCCCTATAAATAAGTGCATATAAGAGTCTAATGTAGGTTAGCAACAAGTCAGTCAGGTCTGGCTACCCAGACCTGGGCTTTCCCAGAGCTTTAAAAGTATACAAACCTTGCCATGCATTATGTACACTCTGCAAAGTGGTAGCAACACCACATACCTGGGGGATGGCACTTGCTTTATTCATTGTCTCTTGTCCTCACCAGAATTACAACACCCTCTCCAAAAAGAAAAAAAAAAAAAAAAAAAGGTCATTAGTTTCCCTGAGTTTCATGGATAGGGGCAGCACTTGGATAAATAAAACCAACCACCTCAATCAGGAGGTGGAATCTGTGCCCGGACCTATTTTAACCCACCAAAGCTGGCACGTATGCAGTTACAGAGCCACATCCCCTGGCACCTGAAAATCCCCCTTTTGAGTTCTTCGTCGTTTCTTCTGCCAGAGCAAAAACACAAATAGGGAGAAAGAAACACCAGGAACCGCTACTTGCTGGAGTAAACTGTGGCAACCTCCGAGGCTAGAGGGGCACATACCGACCCTTGGTCTCAGCAGATAATCCCATCCATACCCACCCTAAGAGGTCTCCTAGAACACACGGGTTTTCCCCCAGTTGAAGGCAGCCCCACATGTGTGTTGCTGAGATGACAGACGGACTCCAGCACAGCTTCTCCCTGCCACGGCTGGTGCCGCTTCCACTTGTGCCGTATCTCAGAGCTGAGCCTTTGAAGTCCCGTACTCCCAGGGATTTCTGGCAGGCAGTGACAAGTTTCTTGAGAGCACAGCTGTTTGATGCAGTCTCCCTCCCTTCCTAATCCCTGGCAGGCTGTAACAGCAGGCAGGTAATTTCTTAAAATGCCAAATCTCAGACCCAACTTTAAGATCAGGCAGCTGCACCGTGTTTAAAGCATCACCACCCCAGCAAGGACGGATCTGTGCTGATTAGAGGGGCTCTCTTGGAGCACCACTGGGGAGAGGAATGCTGCTAGTAGGCAGCACAGCAGAGGCTAAGGCCAACAAGCCTAACCAGGCACCCCAACCATATCTCTGTTCACGCACAGACCGATTCTTGAGTCGCAACTCACCCTCGAGGAAACACTTCTAGCCAGCAGCAACGGATGGGCTGGTAAAACTTGACATCCATTCCAGCACGATGAGTTTCTGAGACAAGGTTTCCAGGCCTGTGAGACTGATGCTCAACAGAGCAGCAAATAACACTCGGTGCTGACACAGTGCTTTGTCTCCCAGCACTTTGGGAACGCCGCTGCAGCCTGCCTGGATACCCTGCAGATAACTTGTGCCTCTGCCTGCATCCCTGGATGCTGCCCCAAACAGACCCTTTACTGTTTTGTGTCAGGAGATGCGAGGGGCAGACCCCTGCTCCCTCTGCTCACAACCTGAGCACTGTGCCAGCGCCAGCAGCCCGACCTGGGCCTTCCTCGGAGGCGCATCTCCTTGTAACAGACAAAACCCCACATCAGATCCCGCAGGATGTAGTTAATGTCGATATCTCGATCGCTAAATAGGAAAAACCCAGCGAGGACACCGAGCCCAGCACGCAGCCCAGCTTCCCACAGACAAAAGGCAATTTTCCTCCCGTTTCAGACCCAGAACTCGCTCGGCACCGAGCCGCGGATGCTGACACCCACTCTCACCTCCATCTCCGCGGCATCGGGCCGCTCCCCCCGCGCCGTGACCCGGCGGGAGCGCCGGGCGCCCACCCCGCGCCCTGCCTGAGGAGGGAGGTGGGTGGGTGCGCCCCCCCCGAGCCCCTCCCGCCGCCGGTGAGTGCCGGTGCTGCCCAGCCGAGGATGCAGCCGGGATGCCGGCCCGCTGAGGATGCTCCGTGCCTTTCCCACCCCAAGGACAATGCGTGCGGCGGCCGAGCCTCCCATCGGTACCGAGCGGCGCATCCCCGCGCTCCTCCCGCAACCCTCTCCATTCATCCTCCCTTTGTTGCGGGCTGGCCGGGCGCTCCTGCCCCTCCCGCCGTCCCCCTTACCCTGGGGCTGCCCGCCGGAGCGGGGCTGGGGGCTCGGTGCCACCGCACGATGCAGCCCCGGCGGCCGCCCTGCC
>VZRE01015485.1:78666-97844 GCA_013396775.1 Cephalopterus ornatus
CGGGAGGAGGGAGCTGGGCGGCGGCTCGGAGCGGCGGGGGCGGGGGAGGATGCGGGGCCGGGGAGGATGCGGGGCCGGCACCGCCGCTCCCTCCTTCCCTCCCTCCGTCCCTCCCGGCGCACGGCCGGGCCCGCGCGAACAAAGGGGCCGGACCGGGGCCGCCCCGCGCCGAAATCCTCCTGGTTGCCGGGCCCCGGCGCCGCCCGGAACCGGGTGGGAGGGTGGAAAGGCAGCGCGGAGGCTCCTCCTGCCTTAAAAGCCCAAATAATAGGCATAAGTTCACCTTTCGCCAGCTGCGGCCGCGGCCTCTCTCCCCGCGGCGCTGGGAATGAGGAGCGCTCCAAGCACACCTGAATTTAGGGTGCGAGCGGGTTTGATTGATGCAAGAAGGGCAGGGGGAGCTGGAAGAAAGGGAGAGAGCCCTAATTACTGGGATTTATTGGGGAATGCAGCAAAGAGAAAGCACCTGCAGCCTCGGAAACTCCTTCATTCAAAGCCAGGAAGGGCGGGGGGAGATGATCATCATTTGGCCCCCATCACCTCCTGATGCTTCCCAGAGCCGTGCCTGGGCTGACATTGCATGGAGATATAATGGAGCAGGGCCACAGAACCGTTTAGGTTGGAAAAGCCCTCTGAGATAATCTGCTCCAGCCGTTCCCCCAGCACTGCCAAGGCCACCACTGACCCATGTCCCCAGGTGCCACATCCACATGTCTGTTAAACCCCTCCAGGGATGAGGAGTCCGCCACTGCCCTGGGCAGCTGTGTCAGGACTGGATAAGCCTTTCAGTGAAGCAATTTTCCCAGTATGCAACCTAAACCTCCATGAGTGCAACTTGAGGCTGTTCCCTCTTGTCCTGTCCCTTGTTCCCTGGGAGCAGAGCCTGACCTCCCCCGGCTCCCCCCTCCTGTCAGGGAGTTGCAGAGCCAGAAGGTCCCCCCGAGCCTCCTCTTCTCCAGGCTGAGCTCCCTCAGCAGCTCCTCACCAGAACTGTGCTCCAGACCCTTCCCCAGCTCCAGTCCCTTCTCTAGACCTTCCACCACCTGACTGGTGCCAGTGCCCAGAAGTTGCATCCCTGGAGTAGAAGTGCTTTCACAAGGACCGTAACTACTCAATGTACTTTACTACCTCTACAGGCACCCCACATCATCCAAGGGGCAGCCCAGGAGATTTTGCACATCAAATACTAGAGTGGAAGGCCCCACTCTAGGAGGGCCCCAGCCAGCAGCAATTCCAAAATTTATTGCTGTGACTCTGCTCCGTAGCCCCTGTGTGGGCCCTGGAAAGCAGAAGGGAAATGCAAGTGAAGGAGATGCACTCAGCAAAGCAGAACAGAACGGGGCTGAGGTCAACTGAGCATCATCCAGAATATGAGATTTGACAGCCCTGGCCTTAGCAAGATAATCCAGCCCCAGAAGGCAGCCGTAGGCATCTTCATTTTCCATCTTGCAGAGGGGAAGCCAAAGTAAAGAGAAGTGAAATGGCTGGTCCAAGCCAAAAATAGAACCTGGAGCACCTGACTCCAACGCCTCTGCTTCGACTGCTAGTTCAGTGTCTTTCCCTGGCATTTTCCTACATCCAAGCTCAAGTCATTGCTTTGTGGTTCTGGATACAAGAATTTTTGTCTCCTCTTGAATCTGTAGTTGCCTAGGGAGACAGTATGTCATCAGGAGAAGAGCTAGATGAGAAGGTGCCTATTGAATCGGGCTTGGATTCCAACAGAACCTCTTGCTTCTCCATCCAGTTCCACCCTTGGTTTGCCAAATCAGCCAGTTCCTGTCCTTAGGTCCAAGTCTCCTTCCGTATCCAAATGGTGGTGGAACAACAATGGTGACCTCCCTTTGCGACTTCCAGAGAGACTAATGAGAAACGTTACATTTGGCCATGCATTTGGTAAGAAGGAGGACTGAAAATTTAAAGCAGATCTAAAAAAAAAAAAAAAAAAAAAATCCTCTTTAATATTTTCAGGTGCTTCAGGGCAGGATTTCAAATCAGGAATTGCTTAGAAGTTAAACCTCATTTTTGAACATTTTTATGCTGTATCTTACATACACTAATTTGTTCTTAGTATAAAAACTTCCACTTAAATGTTTAAATTACAGCCCTGTGTCTGCATTACAACAAAGAAGGTCAGCAAGTCTGGGGTTTTATTTTGCCTGCCAATAGTCTGTGGCACTCAGAGCGGCTCCGAGAGGAGAATCGAGCCCACTGGCTTCAATAAGATGAAGCTAGAAAAAATTTCACAGCTCTTAAGTCATTTCCTTGAATCATTTTGACAAATCTGCCTCTCTAACTGAACTTTCTCAGGGGAATTTCCACGGAGAGAAAGAAAGATCATCCAGGGCCAGAGCTCTGGCAGTGATGTGGCTGAAGTACCCGTAGACTTGAATTTGTGTCTCTGCCGTCAAGTGCTTTCCTACAAAGCTTTTTTGTACCTGCTTGTCACGAAGGATGACTATAAATGTTGAAGTGCCATCATCCCACAGGGTGGTGCTAACTATTTCCCAATAGCCATTTATTTATTCACAGGGGCTGTGTGCAGGCAAACAACCCCACGCTGACGTCCCAGGCCCCGGGGGAGTACAGGAGACACTTAAGTTCCAGCCTATGAAGGTGTGAGGACTTGTTAAATTTACACAGGTGAGCAGAGGCCATGACTTTAATTAAACCATTACAAGTAGAGAGCTGGTGTGTGATCTCTGACATCTCTGGGCTATCACATTTGCCTGATAATACTCTCTACTACCCTCCTATTTTACGTGATATGATATTTATCTTGTTTTGAAAAGTGGCTTCTCACAGATAGTCAAAACTGTCTCCACTTGACTGATCCATTATTGTGATTTGATGAGTATTTCCATTAGCTGTTGGCATCTCTAAAAAGCTCCACTGCTGTTTTCTTTTAAATTATCCTGACAAACTGAAGCATTACACAAGACAACGTAGTGTATAAACCAGGGGAATACTCACACCTGCCTCTAGGGAAACCAAAACAGCAAACTTTTTGTGTTTTGTTGTTATTTATATTGTTTGAAGAAAGACAGACAAAATGTTCAAGTACCTTTCCATTTTGTGAACAGGAGACAAAGCACCTCTCTGCAAAGAGCTGATGAGACACTGGATTTGTCAGGTACCAATGGTTTATGCTCCCGATGCTTCACTTGTTCCCCACGAGCAGCAACCTTTAAGAGGTGACAGAGAGCACACAGAGGCCATGTGAAGTGGTGACATCAGGACCCCAGATGTCAACTGGGGTTGACAATTCAGAGTTGAATCCTTTCCGTCTTTTTCCTACCACGTGCCTAGAAATCCCTCCCTGCCAAGTAAATCCCTTAGCCCTGCCTGTGTCCTGTGGGAACTGGGCGGTGGCAGGAACAACTACAGTTGAAAATACTGTGCAACTTCATTGCTGTCAACTTGCAGTTATGTGAGTCCCAACATCTCACAGCCGCAGCCGCAATGAGAGCGTAAGTTCTCACTGTTCATTCAAGCCGACACTATAAATAGGCTGCTGCATTTGGGGGCAGAGCATGAAATTCCAGCATTGGTGGGAGGAACAAGATTAAAGCAGTGATCTAAAGAAAAGCTGTTTTTTCCCTTTGATTACAGAGCTGCTGAAAGACCTTCTTATCCTGAGGATCAGCGGTTGCTTTAGGCCTTACCCATTCTGGGCCAAGACTAAAGTTCAGAAACTTCTTGTAAACAGTAGTTAAATCAAAATTAAAATCTTGCACAGTTGCAACAATTCAGCCAAATGGCAACATGTTTTCAGGCATTTGTTATCCAGCACAATACCACTGCAAAGCCTCTAATATCCAGCAGATTCTGTTGTATCTCCTTAGGTGAGAGAAACCTCTCATCTTCAGACATTTATATCCGAGCCAACTGTCTAGACTTCCTGTATAATGAGTGCAGAGGACCAGGCACTGGCGTGGAATTCCCCCCATGGTACTGCAGACATCAAAAGTGGATTCATTGCTCAATTCCATCCATGAATTATAGGGGTAGTCAGGAATTAGCCAAACAAGATGTTTAAAGTTAAGTGATAAGAATCCCACTCATCTTCCTTCCAGAAATGCTCAGCACAGCTGATGGAGCTTATTTGGGTGCACAGACACACGTGTTGGGTACGTTCCTGTCTGAAGGCCTCACTTTGTTCTGCTCACTGAAAGAAATTAAGACTTGTTGGCCAGGATTCAAGATCTGGCTCCAGGATCCTTCAGGGGAGCACACGTGGCCTGTGCAGTGTGATGGAAAGTGCTCTGGAAAAGGCTTTTTTACCAGGCTGACTGCTGAGAGTTCCTACACACTCCTTAACATAAAAGAAAGTGTGGGTGGAAATATGTTGAAGGATCATGGCAGTTCTCATTAATTATGAAGATCAAGAGGAGCTCTTACTGCTTTTTTGGTGTATTTCCTATACTGAAATTAGTGCATTAACTGTTACTTAAACTTCCCCCATCATATAATTTAACCATTAGCACAGTCTGGTTCCTGTTGTTCTACATTTTTAAAGTAAACTACCTTGTTGCAGCAGCAGTGATTCTGAGGAATGTGGGACAGCACTCCACAGAAATACAAAACAATAAAATTGGACAACATTGCATGGCCAAAGACATAGTGACATTTTCATCACAAAGGCTGTTTCCTGTACACAAACACAAAGGCAAGTGGACTTGCAGAGAAATTCAGCGTCCATTAAGTGGAGGCCTTCCGAAATTGTTTGGCCAAATGACCTACACAAGATCACACTGTCAATGGAGAACTTGGAATAGCTCCTTTATTAAGTTAGTAGATTATCACCATTCTTTCATCTGAAGATGAAGCTCCTCTTTACAGATGAAGTAAATGACTCATGGAAAGAAAAAAATAACGTATCTGTGATCACCCAGCTGAAACAGAAATATGTTGGTCGGCATCTGCATTTCAGAGTCAAACATCTACAACTAAGCATGACCCAAAAAAAAAAGTAATACCGGAGGATCAGAGCGTGGAGAGACTGAAGGGAGATTTGGCAGTAATGAGCATAACATCTTATTCATGGGTGGGGGGGGAACAACACAGCGAAAAAACAGAGGCTAAGTAGTGGATAAGCCGTTCCAGCACAGTCCCACATATTTATTTTCATTGTTACTGCCCTAAAGCTTGTTGCTTGTCTAAATCAAGACTAAAGATCAGGCTGTCCTTTGTTAAGCCATTTTTAAAGATCAGGACAACTGCCAGTTGCACTTCCCCAGGCTGGCACAAATATAGAGACTTTTATGCCTCCTGACCTCAAAGGTGAGCAAACATTACCTACATTTTGTAGACTCAGGAATCAAATTTGAGAGGGATTAGTTTATCTTCCCAAGGCCCCCTCTAATCCAGGTTGGACAGACTCTGAGCATTATCATGTCATTCAGTTCATGCATTTCTTTATATCACATCCAAGCCGGAGAGGAAAGCCAGGCTTGGATCTCCGGGCGTGGTGTCCTACACTCTATTCATTAGGTGAAGCTGCAGCCTTCTTCTATAAAGCCTCTGGTAATTCTCTGTATAGCTCCATGAATCCTCAAAAAAATACAGGGAGACAAAGATCACTCATAATGGAGCAACTCCACGTTCTCCCTGTTGCTAAAGTATCATGTCCACCAGCATCCGTTGCCTGCAAACCATCCAATCTCTGTTTCTGTGCATTGCAAGGCAAAAGTCCTTCTGGATCACTATTTTTAATTGGATGTCAGAAAAATTATTCCCTTATTCTGCTGCCGCTCCAAGTATGTGCCACCTTCCTCAGACCTTCCTCGTTGTCACCAGGAGTGTGAAGATTTATTGTGTTCCCTGACCTGGTCAAACAGGTTCTGTAACAAATTGGAGCCAGGCTGTGCTTTATGGGAAAAAGAAGCCATTTATTTCCCTGTTGTTTGGGCCCTGCCACAAAGGCTGTTTCAGACCCAACAGAAGCACCAGATGTTTTCTACCAGAGCTACAGAATGTGCTGTGAGAGGCAGGAGAGTCCCATTTCCTCGGCATGAACTGGAGCGTGTTAGAAGATCAAAGCTGAGGGACAGGAGCCAGGATGAAAAGGTTTCCTATCTGTGCCCAGGATTTCAAAAAAAGATTTCAATACCTACAACCCAAGCTGTGTTTAATGGGAAAGGGGAGGGAAATAAGCTCCAGTTCTGACACTTAGAGAAAATCCAGGCTTTTAAAATGTCTTCAGCAGGCGGTGCATGGAGGTGGACTGGACTGCTGGCGTGGCTGTGGGCACTGACCACTGGACATCCAGTCCTGCCACGCTGGTGTCTCAGCCTTTAATTCTCCAGAAAAGCAAAGCTATCCCCAAAAATGCACTGACACTGTAATTTAGCACAGGGCACGCTTTCCCAGAAGATCCCAAAGCACACAAGGAACGATCTTTGTAACAAGCTGCAGATGAGAAAACTGGAGCATAAAGACATGTCTGTGACTCACAATCTCACACAGGATCACCTACAGTCTCCTGATTTCCAGCCACTAAAGCAGCTGATGAGCCAGTTGGTCCCAAACAGCTTTGTGAGGTGGGTGAGATGTAAGTCCCGCATTGCTGAGCTCTGCCAGAGGAAGGTGTGGAATAGCAGCGACTTTCCTGTGTAAGGCAAGAGTATGGACAAGGCAGGAGCTCACTGACAGTACAACCAGCTGCCCTCTGCTTTCTGCCAACTTCAGTGTGTTTTCAACTGAAGAAAGGTTTCAACAAAAACCCTGCCTGGCCTAACTAAAATACCACAGTAGTGGGCAGAGCATAAATACACAGCTCAATGCCCTCAGCACATCGTGTTTCAGCACTGATGCAGGGGAATGGGCTGTTATCCTGTCCTTGGGAAAGCACTGGAAACCATCCACTGATCCCTGCTGTCATTCCTCAGTAAGATGTTAAAAGGTTTAAAGAACTGCTGTGATGTCTTTATAAAAAGGAGATTATTTCTTTATGCAGAATTAGTATTTCCTGTGACAGGAGAGTAACAAGGATGCCCCGAAGGACCTCACACACCAAGGGGATATTGCTGCAGGGATTGCCAGGTGGAAAGAGCAGCCAGGACTCCCAAAAATCCCAGCCTTACTAAAACAGATATAGAAAGGCTGGGAGAGCCTGATCCTTTGCCAGGTGTTCATTTTCAGTTTAGAATATTTACTACAGAAAATCCTTTGTAACGTGGATTTTGGTTGTCAGATGCCATGATATAACCCAGATCCAGGAACTTACACACACTTCTTCAGTTTCCTGTCCATTTAGTTTCATTAATTGCACTACATGAATTGTGTTATATGTTCCAGTAAGGAAGAATCACTGTGAGAATGCTGCCAGTGTGGCTTGCTATAGAGCACTGTACAGGGAAACACAAGAATTGGACTCTAATCTAGTTTCTGGGTTTACTGCTGGTGTAAAATGGAAATTCCCTCCATCTCAACAACTGCTTTCACTAACAGTGAAAGAGGAACAACCAATCTGATCTGTAAAGTGTTTTGAGCTGACCAGACTAAATGTGGAATGTTAAAACAGCTCATGCTGCCTACTCTGACTCAGTCTCAAGTAGTGACAGACAAGCTCAATATAATATACAACAAATACAAAGTTAACAAGTGGGAAAAAAAACCCAAATATGTAGTTAACAAGTGGAAAAATACAATTAAGTTAAATTAACCTGTAGAATTCAATGCCAGAATATATTAAAGGTAATTAAGATAATTATATTGCAGCAGTAGCTATCTTAATTCTAATTAGAATTTGAAAGTACAAGACAACCCTTAACTCTTGGAAAAAAGCAGACTTCTCTAAACAGATTCAATAATTGTTTGGTATCACATTTGATGTTTTCCTCTCTGTTTTCTTTGAGCCTGTGATAACAGTCAGGTTCTCAGAGGAGTTGTTGCTGAACAGATTCCTGGTTTGTTCCAGTAGGTATCAACCTGTACCTTTCATTTCCCATTCTTTACAATACATCTAAGAGTGTTTGTGGCAACAGAACAGAAATTGCTGGTTACTATCTGAGATATTTATTGAAGAAAGGAAATAAATAATTAATAGACTCTGTGCAAAAAAAATTAAAAATAGGAACTAAGCTATGTCACACCCATGTAGCATTCTAAGAAAAGAGATGAAGATATTTACAAACTGGGCTTAAAATGTCATGGAAACAGCTGCCCTCCCAACAGGCTGAAATTCATTTCCATGTCGTATCCAGGCAAGTTTGGCAGGGAAACTCACTGCATCCATACCTATGTATCACACCAAAAGCTGTGATATTTAAGCAGACTGTAAATACCAACCCAGAAACCTAAGAAATTATCATTCTTTGTTGAGCTTTTTTTGTTTGCAAGTGGGTGCGTTTTAAGAGATAATTAATACTTTGTGACATCAAGGTTATAAAACAAAGCCATATAGCAATTCCAGAGAAGATTGCCTGGAGAATGACATATTGCAGTGACCTTCAGGTCCCAAAAGTCTGACAATTTCCCCACTTAGAATCCCCAGCTCATGTGGATCCCCCTTCACAGGGTGATGTGACTGATGTGGGGAAGAACAGCTAAGGAGGATAATAATGCAAGGCTCTGCAGTTGTTTCCAGAGAAAATAAGGAGGATTTTAGAGTTAACCCCTGTAAATAGCACTTCAAACTTGCAGGGCAGTTTCAGTCTCCCTGGCTTCCCATCGCAAAAAAAGCATATCACTACCTTTAAAGCCCAGCTTGTGTCCCTGGTAGATCTAGAACTACATAAACCGGTCAATCTGGGCAGCAGACGAAAAGAAACTAGAACCTTGTTGGATTCATTCCATCATCACTGCCTTGGTACTGTGCTGTTTTGAGAGGTGTGGAATGCATAAAAAATACTGTAAGCCTGTATGCCAGAAGCAGACAGAAGGGTGAAATACTTCTCCCGTACCAGTGTGGGCTTGCAGGAGGCGGGTGCCGTTCCCAACCCAAAACAAGACCTGTCCCACAACAATTCTGGATTTGTTTTCACAGGATCTGTGCCTGCAGACTGCCAAAGCCACGGGCTCAGCAGGGACGTGCTGCCACCCAGCTCTGCTGGAAGCCAGTCTCTGATCTCTGCAGCAGCAGAGAATTCACGATCATTTCCCACCTCCATGACCTCCGGACACAGCCGGATTGTCTCTGGGATCATCTCGGTGAGAGAGATGGTTTGTCGCCCATTCCAGCGAAACCTCATCCAAGCCCGTCGTGCTCCCAGCCTGCTGATTTCAACAGGGAGCCGAGGCCCAAATTTAGCAAAAGTCACAAGTGCAGGTTTAAATTCTCGTACAGGAGCAATCTGCGTGCAATTAATGAGATCAGACACATCGTGAAAATCAGCTCCACACCAAGTGTGCACTGCTGTGCTGTCCTTGCAGGTGCACAGCCCCCTAATCAGGATCAAGCCTTTCCCTGTGTTACATTTTTTGAGGTGCAGTAGGATGCCATTAGTGACAGCACAAGCTTTTAGTTTGTAAATACCTTTATTTGTTCAGGAAGGATCCACTTTGCTGCAGCATATGATTTTCTAATTATATTCCTGCCTTTTACCCCATTTTCCAGCTGCATAAGGAAGTCAAATGCCTTGCTCAAGGTTACACTGACTGATGTACTGGGGAAATCAAGTCTATTTCTGGCAGCTGAGATGTCTTTTCAATCATTCATTTCCATAAAATTCTGGTTCTAATAAATGGCTTTATAACCTACAATCTGGACCAGATGAGGTGTGCGAGGTTCATCTGTACAGCTGGCACTCAACGTGGTTGTGTGTGCACACAACAGGCTGTAGCACTGCATCCTGGAGTTATTCTCAGTGAATAATACTAATATTTCCATTCTGAGATGAGCTTTACTAAGCACAGTTGTGATTATTACAATGCACTGAGACAAGGGAATTTCATAAAGGGCATTTTTGCTCTATTCTGGTTGTATGGGGTCAAACCATCCACTCACAGCTAAGCCCAGCAAAGCATCTGACGGATAAACTGTACAATCAATCCCATTTGTACAGCTGCCATAGATCCATTTTACAACAAAGACAGTGTGTGCAGCTCTGTCTTACTCTATTCCACTCTGAAACTGAGGGAACTCAGGGCAGGTGGCATCTGTATTGCAGAATCACCCACGGACAGGAGCTGAATCCCTGAAAGGTAGAGAAGGCAACTTTGATTCACCCCAATGACAGTATGGAACATTTTCTGTACCTCTGTCACCTGATGTCATGTGCGTTTTAGGAGGTTTTAACTAGGAGTTCACTGATCAGACAAAGAGGGATGTCCCTGCAGAACAGGATAGTCACACACACTCAATCTATAAGCCCTATTTCTTGGGTAGCACCTTGCAAGATTAAGAATGCTCCCATAGTGCAGCAATAAACAGTATTTTACATCACTGACAACTGAAATACTGAGCAAATACCCTGAACAACTTTGTTTAACTTTAGCAGAGAAGTGGATGAAATAACCAAATAATCACCAAATGACCACTGTAAGGCTGGGTGAATCTGCATTTCATATTTAGGGATTAAAAGTAATATTTTTCAACATCTAAAACCTTTTTCTGAGTTACTTGTCAATTTGTATTTAACCAAACCTATAGGGAATCACACACAAGTATCCTTTGCATGTACAAACATGTAAATACATGCACACAGACACACTTATTAATATGCATAAACTGCAGAGAAGTCACTTAGTACAGCGGATAAAGACCACATTAAATACTTTTACACACAATAAATACTTTTGCTATTTACTCATATGGGTAAGAAACTAGTACTTGACATCCCTACACCTCATGCATTAAGTCTTCAAAGTAGGAGCACAAGCACAGTCACCAAGAGGGTAAATGCTATTATTTAACATTATTTGCATATCATGTCTATTAAATCTGAACAAGATGCCAAGATGAGGAGGAGCTGCAAGAAAAATTAAGCTAATGCAAAAGAATCCTGATTAACTCTGGAAGCAGGTGGAAAAATCAAGATGTGATTCAGCTACGACAAGGGATTGCACAAGTCCACATTAATCTGGAAAAATAAAAAGTAATAATAAAAAAGGACGGAGGGGAGAGACTGAAAACTGGGCATTAGCCAGTGACATGCTCTGAGCAAAAAAAATAATAATTTCAGTCCAAACTGAAATATTTAAATTCCTCAGTTACAAACTGCTTGAAAAAAGTTATTACAGAGTGATCTGTTCCCCAATATTGGCTCCAGACAGCACAATTCACACTGCAAACAGTCACTGGACTAAGTCCTAGAGCCCTTTTCTCTCTCCTCTGCTCTGTCTGCCCGGGAGGGAGGAGGCATCAGCAACCACAGCAATAAAAAGCAGTGGCAACACCAGCTGGCAGTGGTTTCCTCCCTTCATGGCTCCAAGAGAGCAGCTCATATTTTATTCATGAAAAACGAGGCCTCTGGAGGTCTAAGCAAAAAGCAAAACCAAAAAAACAGGAAATAAATATTTCTTGGGGACGCTGGCTCACAGGCTGGCGAGTGTCCAGGACATGGAGAAGGAGGGGCAGGGGTGCAGGATGGAGGCACGATAGCTCCCTTCCTTCCAGCCTTCCTGCCATGGTAGGAAGGGGGGATCACTAAGGGCAAACTGCACCCGGAATGTCCTGCTTGGTGACCCAGTGGAGCAGGCAACAAACTCGGCTGGTGTCCTGCAGTGGGGGGCCTGCAGGGAGTCACTGCATTGCCCGGGGGATGTGTGCTGGGTGGGCAGCATGGATGCACACCAGGATGGGATCCCTGCGGGCTTTGGCTGGGAGAGGCTGTTTACCCCAGCAGCTTGTATAAACTCCTGCTTGGAGTTCTCTGGGTAATCTCCCTCCCCACTTTAGAATCAGAGAATATGCTGAGTTGGAAGGGACCCCTCAGGATCATCGAGTCCAACTCTGCACAGACACCCCAAGACTCCCACCATGTGCCCCAGAGCATTGTCCAAATGCTTCCTGTACTCAGACAGCCTTGGGGCTGTGCCCACTGCCCTGGGAGCCTGTTCAGTGCCCAACCACCCTCTGGGTGAAAAACCTTTTCCTGAGATTCAACCTAAACCTCCCCCAGCTCAGCTCCCACCCCTTCCTGGAGCCCTGTCACTGGTCATGAGAGTGAAGAGATCAATACCTGCTCCTCCACTGCCCCTCATGAGGATGCTGAAGACCACAATGAGCTCTCCCCTCTTCTTACATTCATGTCCCAAAACTACATCGCTCTAAAAGCTGTTTTGCAAGTGCCTTTAGAGTAAGAGCACACCTGAGCACCAGAATAACCACCTTCCCAGGAAAAATGATCTCTTCCCACATTGTCAGACAGGCCTCTTCCATTTCCTTGTGTCCCCAATAACAGACTACCCTTAATATCAGCAGAGAAAACCACCCTCTGCAATCCTTCACTTTCCTGAGAAGATGGATGTGAAGGTGCTGATGTCATTTGTCACCTTTGGTTGTGTGCAGGGGAACAACCATCAGCCCCTGAGCTCAAACCCAACGCCCAGCACTGGCTGCGCCTCCCTTCATGAGCCTTTCCTTCAGTGCTGACTGCTTCTGAACTCTAATTATTGTGCACAGGATGCTCTAACAAAAACTTTCTGAGAGGCCTGAACTCCTCCTTGTGATTTCTGGAATCTGCAGGGAAAGAACTGCCTGTTACTTTCTGACAGACTTCCTAAAAGAGGACACATGCAGTAGAAGAATTATCATTTCAAAATTACAGGAGAAATGTAGCATTTTACATTAACATCCCTCCTTCATTGTTTTAATTACTGCCTAATGAATATTAGCCTTCAGAATACCTCCCCGGCAGGGCTGAGCAAATGAGAAACAAGTCATAGCAGGGCAGTCAGAATGAAAGGAAGGGGGAAAAGCCCCAGACAATAAAAACCCACACACATAAGGTGAGGCAGAAAAATGCACCCTGGGGTGCAGCAGCCAACATTCCTTTAATAGTGTCAACATTTTATATGCACTTTCCTGGGTGGCAGTAAAATACATGGGTTAATAATGGCATGTGGTGGGATCAGATAAAAAATGAATTTATATTTAAAGTACCATAAAGAATGGTATAGGGTCAAGGAGAAGAAGAAATAATTCTCCAGCAGTGCAAGCATCACCTAAGATTACTGCTGTAGTTGGAAATTTAAAAAAACAACAACAACAACAAAAATAAACAAGCCACCTAAGTTAAATCAACAACCCATATGTAAGAAATGGTTTCAGGCTTCTCCAAGCCACTTTTGACAGAAACCTTTTACCCTGTGACTTGCAGTGTGAAAGCTCTACAAACAACCAGGGAGGCTTCTGAGCAACCCAAGTGCTCTGAAGTGCTCTGGATGCATGAAACAAAGGAGACTGGTACTTCAAGGATTTTCCTTCCTGCTACAGTTAAAGCTGCTTCGAGGAAATACAGGTTAAAAAATACAAAGAAGATATATATATATATAAGCTAATGTTTAATTGATTAGATTAACTCTTTTACCATTAAAGCAAGATTTACCGATACTAGACAAGATAGGCAACTTGTCTCATTGGATTTAAAATGTCCTGTTCTTACACAGCACTTAATGCAGCATCAGTGAAGTGCCAACTTACTCTGCTGCTTAAATGGAGCTCTCCCAATGTCGGAATTTACAGCCCTTTCCTGTTGTGTTTCAGAGGAAACCACCACCTTGCAGTGGATCAGCAGAAAAGAGCAACCAGGCTGCAGGGAAATCAGGTATTTTCAAGGAAGTGACCGAACACCAGGAGATATTCCAACCTGTGTTCAAATCTGCAGGTGAGTCCCACTTGCTCCATAAGGCACGTTCTGCTCTGGTTTGTTCACCTGGAAGGGGCAAAACCCAGGTGACCAATGCAGGAAAGGGAAGCTTTTTTTTCCTCTCCCTATTTCTCAGACTTCTGTGATAACTGGAACCAATGACCACCAAATGTCTTAAATCAAAGGATATAGTGAATCTAATTGAATTTAGGGAGGCAGCCTTAAATTTAGGGAGTTAGCCAAGGAGGAAGGGAACGTGGTTTGAAGGTTAATATCCAAAGGCTTACCTGCCACAGGGATGTCCTGACACAGCTCCTTTGAAAAAGGCTGCCTGGAGCTCCAGGAGCGGCAGCCAAACTCTACCTGTGCAGTGCCAGCTCATGCAGCACCTGGGCTTTGCTGGACTTTAACCCCATAAACCAGAACACACCTTCATCCAGTCACACAGCACTGTTTCCTTTCATGTCCTCCCAGACTCAGGAAAAGTTTGTGAGCCTGGGACAATCAAAATCCAAGTGCATATTTTCGTATTTGGCTCTAGACTTACTATACCAAGTCATCATTTCAATCCCAAATGGATATGCAGCCACTAAAACAAACCTTAAAAGTCTGATTTTTCATTTCGCATCTAGGCAAAACCACACCAAACACGTGGAGTAAAATTCACCTGGTACACACAGAGGTCTGAAGAAAACAGCCACGTTTTTATTTTTGTCAGATTTTTCTCTCTTCCTCTATGACAAGCACCCTACAACCCTGCCAGACTCGACCCTAAATTCAGCTCGGGGCTGAGTCCTCAAGCAGGAGGCTCACAGAGCCATCAGGTTCCTTCTTCTTCATCAAGATCCTTCCTCTTTACACAAGGGAGCCCCAGCCAGGCACTTGCTCTGCGGGATGCTCTTTGCAACACCCACATTTGGCAAGAAGTCATGCCCAGAGTCGCTTCCTCAGCTTCCTCAGTGAAGAGGGGGAGTCACGTCCTCCCTGGAGCCCAGCAGAACCCTGCTCCAGCCACTAAAAGGTGACACGCGACCCTGACACGGAGGAGGAAAGGTGCTGCTCCCCGCCAACCCCGCCTGCGGGTGCGAACAGCCAAGTGCCCACAGGGACACTGCACCAGGAGAACAGGACCAAAGGATCATTCCCCTCTCCCACGCTTCCAGCGTTAGGAGCCAACAACCGCGTTTTGGCATCTCGGAAAGCGCAGGCACCAAGAATTTACCTGGGTTTGCAGACAAAAGAGGAAATTCCAGGAGAAAGTCAATTCCCTTGGCTGTCACGGGTGACCCTGCGTGGCTTTAATCCAGGTGTCCGTACTCCCTCTACTGACTGAAGCTGTAACCACGCGGCTGGGTTTGGGCTGGACACTCGTCGCTCTCGATTATGTGCTTAAAAAAGAAAAAGAAAGGAAATTTCCATCATATTTTTAGTCTGAAGCATCCAGAGGGCAAGGGAGCAGGGCTCTGCTGCTGCAACCAAGTGTAAAGCACTAGAAAAATTGTAATTTGTTCCTCAACACACGCATAAAAATCATAATAAAGCTTCTCTGGCTTAAAAATGGCAGTGATCTAAATCTACTCTTTGTTCAGATGATTATAGAAAAGAATTTTCTGCAACTTTAGAGTCTCCTGGTAGCAATAACCTGAACTTGATCTTTCTAGCTCCTCTGTCACCACGGCCTGTGCCTTGCCTCACTTCTAGCAGTATGAATTTTATAACTGCAGATGAAAGTGTTATGCTGTTTCCAATTTTGCGTGGCAGCATTAGAAAAATAATTAAAGTACTTAATGAACATGTAAAAAGCAATGAGATAGGATAAACAGAAGTGCTCAGGCAACAGGGTGGGAAGGTGTATCTACCCAAATTGTTCTGGGGAGCTGCTGTTGCTCTGCAGCTACTGGAGATGCTCACGAGAGAGGAAGGATGAGGCAGAGGATGGGAAAATAAACAGGCAGATGGGAGTGTGCTGGTGGAGAGGGAATGTGGGACCTCAGCTGTCATACTTAGGAAGAAATTTTAAATGTGCCCTTGATGTTAGATTAGCACAACTGTACCTCCCGGAGCCATTCTATTCCACAGGAAGAGTGGAGGGGTTGCTGTGATGCTACAAGAACAAGGACTAATTAATACCTGCATATACTGACAGCATCATCCTGGTTGTGCTCCAGAGCTCAAGCCCAGCATCTCTGCAGCAATCAGGGTCTCTGTCAGTCTGGGTGCAGACATGTCAAGCCCAGGAAACCTCCTAATACGGTGATGCCCTATTTCATGAAGCACCAGCCCGGCCTCCTTCCCGACAGCCCCATCATTACTTTCACTCCTGCTATTTGTACCAGCTCTACTCTCTCCTTTCAGCCTCAGTGAACACAAGATAAAACGGTTGGTAGCTTCAGAATCCACTGCACTGTCTCCAGCCTAACTGTGTGAAAGGGAGAGGGCCCAGCCTCCGAGGGGACTGCAGACTCCACACGTCCCTGCCAGCGAGGCCATCTGTGCTGTGTGACCTACTTGTGGCTGTGGAACAGCAGCAGAGGAGGGGACAGCTTGAACTGTGGCTGTGGGGCAGGGGATGGACAGCCCAAGGAACTCTGCACTTCTCTTAACACTGCAATTTAAGATCTCAGCCTCCTAGAGCTGCAGGGTAACACGTAGTAGTGTTAGCCCTAACCATAATGGTAAGCTGAACTCACAGATTTAACCCAAAGGCAAAATGACCTTGGACACTCAACAGCTCTCCCCTCCCTCCCCAAACCATTCTATAAAAGGATCTTTTATTACTGATTATACAGATCCATACTTTTCTCTAACCATTGCCTAAAGTTGTTTCCTCTCATGCTTTATTTCTATTGCCTTCTGGGTTTTACAATTCACATCCCCCATCATAATTTTCTCGCTGTTGCTCTTCACCATCTTCAACTACTGCTTCACTTTTAGTGTCTTCACTAATTTCAACTTGTTCAAGCTCCAAACAAGCCACCCTCACTTTCACCAACCATAGCATGCAAAACAGCAATTCTCCTGCCACAACTTCTGCATTTACCCACCCCCCTGATGAAACCAGTTGCCTTGGGCTTTAGCTTCCCTATGGGGACTGGAGCATGAGCCCTTAAGTGGAGCTGGTCTGAGAAGAGCCTTTCTATTATATTTAAAGGACCTGTTCCCACCCCAAGAACCTGCAGATGGGAATTTCCTGCTGCTGGGACAACCACAAGATCATGACTTATTTCTCCGATGGGGATCCCCACTACTAGTACTAGATGCTGTTTGAATACACTGAACCTTGCTGACTAAACCATTAGCAAAAAGCCTTCCTCTGTACTTTATACTCATTACAAGCTTTTTCTGTATATCTCTTGGGGTGGGAGGGAATAGGCCAGAAAGAATAATCTTAAATTCAGGATTATTATCCTTTCAGGATAATTCTTCTCTCAGGATAATAGAGTACATGTCCACACATGTGAATTTGGTCACTGTTGATGACACATCAAAAGTTCTGCTATTTCAGCACTGAATTTGGAATTCATTTTACCTTTGATATATCCTGTGATCTCAGTTCAGATTTTGGGGCATGATGGGCTTTAAAACTTTCAGCTCACATCTGCCTGTCCACCTGCCACACATCCCCATCAATATTGTCGTGCCTTCAATAAATACTTGTTCTGTGCTTGATGAACCACTGTGAGAAGCTCCTGCCTACACAGGGGCTGCAGCATTTAGACCACGCTCCAAAGCACATTTATTTCAATTATTAGCAGAAACATATCACAGAATCTGTCATCAGGCTCTCTGCAACATTTCTTATCATTAGCCTTTCTTGGTGTCCTTTGGGTGCTTATCAGCAGCAATCCCTACACATGGAGTGGGAGAATTAATGCTGGCCAGGAAAACGATATCTTATCTAGAAGCTGGTACTTCCTAAGAGCAGAAGTACTGTTTAATTTGGCAAGAAACCAAAGCATGTCCAGGGTGCTGCACTGACAGGCTGTTACAACAAGCAGTGCTGCAGTATTTCACTGTCTCTCGTCGGGTTCTGCTGAGCACTGCAGAAAGTTAAATCCAGAGACAAGAGTAACACAGTGAGCTTGATTATCACAGGAATAAACAGCCTGAATACCCAAAAAAAAAAAGCCAACTCTTGCCCTCATATGCCACATACTTGTGTTATTTAATTGTCTACTTTACCTCCAGTGGAGGCAAAGTTAATCCACTGTTAATTCAGCCAGGCACGTGAGGGCTGCTGACCACTTCCAATTTCACCCTTACACAACACTTACCCTACAGCCACCGAGAACCACTACAGCTATTAATGAAAACAATATGCAAAACAAGATTGAAGCACTGACCACCCCACCTACATAAAAACTCAGATGTGAGACTGCACTCTGCACAACAGAAACTTCACCCTCCAGACCTTTAGAGCCTCAGGAGAAACTCAGCAAACTCCATCACTGTCAGGCCACAGGCAGAACCAGTTCTGCAAGCTGGAGGCAAATGCTCATGTGCCAACCTCAGAATACCAATAACAGGCACTGACAGTAACACTGCAATACAAATGTTGTGGCAAATGAGAGGAAGTAACTCCCTTATAGAAGAGTCACCACTCACACAGGGCTTCAAATATGGTCAGTTCCGAGTTCCTGCCTCACACCAATCTCAAATTAGAAACACTTCCCAAGGAATCAGAGCCCAGACTGAAGGACAGATGCTCTGCTCACTGAGCCAACACAAATGTCATTAGTTATGTGGAGCATAAGCAGAGCTGAAAGATGTGCCAAGGCCCCAGTAACTACTGAGGTTGAAATGAGTACTGATACCCAAATTCTAACACTATGGATGCCACAACCCAGTTTTCTATTAGGGGCTGGTTGTATGCAGGGACACCAATGGGCTCAGTCATCAAAATTACCAATTAAGACAAAAATCACTGGTTTTGACTCAGGGCCACCTTTACTTAACCCAGAAAAGAACACATAGAATCAAAGAATCCAGAATAGGATGGGTTGGAAGGGGCCTTAAAGCTCGTCCAGTTCCACCCCCTGCCATGGGCAATGTCACCTTCCACTGTCCCAGGTTGCTCCAAGCCTCGTCCAACCTGGCCTTGGACACTTCCAGGGATGGGGCAGCCACAGCTTCTCTGGGCAACCTGTGCACCTTTTATGTGTTCAATAAATAGCACCAGATCCACCACCCACCATTACAGCACAACGACTTAACAGTGTAACAGTGCTTTTATTGTTTTCATATTATAAGGGCAAATAGAGGAGGCCAGAAGAAACAACGGTTTAGACTCCTGAAATGCAGGCGTATTACTATTTTTGATATCTTAACCACTCAGTAGGGCAGGAAGAGCAGCCAGACCCCCAACAGCCGAGTACAAGCCCACCTCACGGACAGTCCCCAACACAGCCCCGGGCCCGGGCCGCCACC
>VZRE01015485.1:98120-142068 GCA_013396775.1 Cephalopterus ornatus
GGGGAGGCGGGGCGAAGGGCCGAGGGCGCGCGGTGATTGGTGCAGAGCTGGGTGGGAGGTGGGGCCTGGCGCGCCGTAGCCAATAGGGTGAGGGCGGGGCGGGGCGCGCTGTTGGCGGGAAGGCGGGCGCCGCTGAGGGACCCTCGGCCGAGGGGGCCGTGAGGGCCGCGCCCGGCCACGGCCGGAGCGGGGCCGTCGGCGCTCTTCCCCTCGGCCCGCCGGGGTGCAGGAGCTCGGTCTGACTCAGAAATGGGGGCTCCGTGACCTGCCCCGTCGGTGGCCAGGACTGGGAAAGAAGGAGTCACAGACTCATGGAATGGTTTGGGTTGGAANATGGTTTGGGTTGGAATGGACCTCAGTGCTCATCTCGTTTCACCCCCCCCCAGCCGTCGGCAGGGACACTTTCCGCTAGACCAGGTTGCTCCAAGCTCTGTCCAACCTGGCCTTGAACACTTCCAGAAATCAAGAGTGAACAAAATCCCATTGTTTACTTGTGTGGTCCGAAGTCAGCCCTGCCCTGTGTTAACCATGAAGGAGCACCCACAGGGAGGCTTCTCCCCTCAGCCCCGTGTCAGACTGAGGGACCAAGCTCCTGCTGGAATTGAGCATTTTTTCCTGCCTTTTCCTGCCTTATACTAATGGAAGTGAAACCTTTGAGGGTGGGGAGGCCCTGGCACAGGTTGCCCAGAGAAGCTGTGGCTGCCCCATCCCTGGAAGTGTCCAAGGCCAGGTTGGATGGGGCTTGGAGCAACCTGGGATGGTGGAAGGTGTCCCTGCCCATGGCAGGGGAGCTGGAACTGGGTGATCTTTAATGTCCCTTCCAACCCAAACCATTCTGGATCCTATGAGTCTGTGATAAGTGTTGGGGAATGCTGTGTGGAGCAAGGAGGGGGACCCTGCAGAGCTTGCGCTAAAGATACATCAAGTCATCCTGTCCTGTCTTAAGATAATCTCCTTTTCTGTCAGTGTAAAGCACTATTACAGCGTTATTAGATATGCTGAAATGTGTGGGGGTTTACTTTTACAGGGTGGAAAAATACAGACCCATGAAACTGTCTGAAATAGTTGGAAATGAAGATACTGTGAGCAGGCTGGAGGTGTGTAGCTGTCCCAGTGTCTTTTTACAGGTTGTCTCTAAAAAACATATTTCTGCATAGATCCACAGGCCAGTAAAAACACTCTTGTATTTTTATATCCATACCTGAGCATGTGGAAGAAAGCGTCCTGATTTACTTTAAAAATTACAAGTTTTAGGAAATATTTGGGTGGTGTACAAGGAAATATGCCTTCTTCAATGGGGATGTTTAAATTGACCCTGTTTTGATACAGTTCAGAGAGTTTGTAGCTGTTATAATAATATTGTTTCAATGAATAAATATAATTTTTATAATAACAGAAAGAAACGTAGGGTTTTTTTAGAAGAGAAATGTTTTCCATATGGAGTTCAAGGCCGGGTTGGATGGGGCTTGGAGCAACCTGGTCTGGTGGCAGGTGTCCCAACCCTGAGGTTAATGAGCTTCCCTTCCAGCTCCAGACATTCCAGGATTCTATAGTTCTATGAAAAATTAGCCTGTGAACACAGTATTTGCTAACAGAAAGATTATACTAGCAAGTATATGATTAAAACAGATGCAAAGGAAAGGCAAGAGTAATAAAGACCTGCGGAATTAAGTGCTTTTAAATTTTGCCATGTTGTTCTTGAGGCTTCCTTCTAACAGTTCAGTTAAAAAAAACCCCAAACATAAAAGCAGAATGGTTCAAAAAATGAAAGCGAGAGGGGAAAAAAAAAAGAAGCATGTTTCTGATGCTTCAAATAGAACAGAATTGAAACTATTTGTTCCTTTTATTTTCTTCTGTCATCTCTTATTATCATTCTTTCTTAGGTCTTTGCAAAAGAGGGGAACGTCCCAAATATTATCATTGCTGTGAGTATTGCTGTTTTGTGCTGTATTTCACTGTGTTGGTCCTGGATTTGAAGTCTAGCCAGGATGGCCTCCCAGTACAGACTGGTTTTGTGCCTGAATGTACTGGTGAGGGAGATTTGTAGAGAGTACAGCTTAGAAAATGACATTAAACTTACTAGAAATTGCTGCATTGTCGCATTTTTAGGGCCCCCCAGGAACAGGTAAAACCACCAGTATCCTCTGCTTGGCTCGTGCTCTGCTTGGTCCTGCTTTAAAGGATGCTGTTCTGGAGCTGAATGCCTCAAATGACAGGTGAGAATGATTAAAACTTGTCAAACTTTTAATGAAGAAGCAAGTACGCATTTTAATTCTTAAATCAGGCCAATTTGATAGGCTTAGTACTATAAGGTCTTTAAGACTTACTTGAATGCAGTTTTTCCACCTAAAAGTTGGGCAGGTTTTGGTGTCCACCTATCAATACATATACTAATTCTTGATGTTTTATAAACTTGATAGGTCCTTTCATACACAAAAATACAAACCAGTGGAGTGCAGAATCCAAAGTGGCACTGTTTGCTTGAGTCTACTTCAAAAAGTTAAGCTTCCTCCTGCATTTATGAGGAGCCTCCTAAGAATGAAAAGTGAACAGGTTCTTTATAATGAAACTCTTCAGTGCTTAAAGGGAGAGAAATTAGGGTTATAAGGGCAGTTGGGGGTTAAAATGTAGGATAAAGGTATTAGCTATGTAGAGGACATTGACTCTTGTCCAAGGATCAGGCACTTTCCCAAGTTCTGTTCAGACCCATCCTGAAGTGTTCTGAGGACATTCCTAGAGGGTTGTCTCAGTACAATACACTCTCCCTACCTTTGTGGATATCAGTTCTAGAAGAGCTATAAAGTCACAACATCCTTTTTCTAAATGGAAAAAACCCCAGTAAAATCCTTTCTTTATAAAAGTAAGTCTTTGCAGGGACTCTGCCTAGGGAAGTGTCCATGTCGTGTGATACGTTGCAGTCTATCCAGATGGTTTTCTTCAACTCTTCTGAGCTACATCTGAGGCTGTGGATTAAGCTGTGGGAAGAACTGGCAAAGCAATCTTAAATGCTTCTGCCTTTGATAATTTATTACCCCACCTGTTGGCAAACATAAATCATTTTGTGGCAGTGCTGCAAGTAAGGTTACTGATTTTATATATATATATATATATATACACACACTGCTATTGTTGAATTCTTTTTGTCAAACCTTCCAAAAATGAAGATTATTGGTGTTTAAATCTGGATCAGTCGGACAGTCTGGTTTACAGCGTGGTTCCACAGCAGTTGTGCTGGCACAGCTGAGGGAGCAGGAGCAAACAGTGGGAGAATCAGGAGAATTTGTGGCTTCTGTGATTTCACCCATCTGATCGTGAAACGCTTGAATTATCGTTCCAGAGGCATTGATGTTGTGAGAAACAAAATCAAAATGTTCGCCCAGCAAAAGGTCACACTTCCAAAAGGTCGGCATAAAATAATCATCCTTGATGAAGCAGACAGGTACGTTGTTTTTCCTCGACCTCAGCTGCTGTCTGAAATGTGCTGCATCTCTCCTGTCTGCAAAGCTGCAACCTTGGACAGTATTGAGTGTTTCTATCAGGCTGTTGAAAATAATTTGTTAGGAAATGAACGTGCGTTGAACAGTGAGTACTCGTAGCAAGCAGAGATCATTGCTTCAAGGGAGATCTTGAATATTGAGGTGAAAAGCTTTGGGTATGAAACAGCATACTGCAGTTTACTGGAAAGATGTCCCAGCCCGGGAAGTGTTCAAGGGCAGGTTGGATGGGGCTCTGAGCAGCCTGCTCAAGTGGAAGGTGTCCCTGCCTATGGCAAGATGAGCATTAAGGTCCCTTTCAACTCAAACCATTCCAGAATTCTGGGATTCTTTTCCTTTGAAAAAAGTCTGGCTCATGTAGGGAATTTCACTGGATCAAAACGGGACATTCTCCACCTCCTGCATGAAGTATTAGTATTCTTAGCAGTGTTCTTCAGAGCATTAATGACCTAATTTTGCACATTGTGGAGGTCTTGGTGACTTACCTTCATTGTTTGGGTGGTCTGTTCACATGACTAGAAGAAGCCATTCAGTTCACGGAGGCAGAATATCAGTTAATGTACAAAGCAGACTTTAACATCGGTAAACTCTAAAGCTTGCATAAAAATATTATTAGGTTGCACCCATGAGTCAATGAAGGGCAAAATCCACCCTTTTCTCCCCCCAGCATGACAGATGGAGCCCAGCAAGCCTTGAGAAGAACAATGGAAATTTATTCCAAAACGACGCGCTTCGCCCTCGCCTGCAATGCCTCTGACAAAATCATAGGTAGAGAGCTGCTGGGCCCTTGGGTGTCCTTGTCATATGTTCTCCACACTGTTGGCTGACTTCCCAGGCGGCTTCCAGAAATACCTTGGATCTGCTCGCTGCAAGAAGCCGTGGTACTTCTGAAAAATCAAACCACCTGTACATCTGCTGATAAAAGGGTTTATTTGTGTGGCCAGGGAACCCTCTGAGCAGTTGGTTTTGATGGATAGTGCTCTACCTGACTGCAGGAGCAGATTTCTCATCCTTTGGGCTCAATCTCCATCCAACTCTGCTACAGTTTAAGGTGTTTGATGGATTGTTTATTGGGTATTGAACCCTTTTGTTGTCTT
The DNA here is from genome assembly GCA_013396775.1 of Cephalopterus ornatus. Taxonomy (NCBI): domain Eukaryota; kingdom Metazoa; phylum Chordata; class Aves; order Passeriformes; family Cotingidae; genus Cephalopterus; species Cephalopterus ornatus. Next base: position 102,712 of record VZRE01015485.1, read on the forward strand.
TTCTTCAACACAATCTTAAGTTTGCTTATAGGTGAACACATTGTAGACCTTTAGACTTAACATGATAATCATCTACATTCAGAAATCCAGGAGAACAGAGGAAGCTGAGCTTTGTATATATTTGGGAAAACTCAAGTAGCACATTTGAGCTCAAGGGAAGGACTGTAAAAATTATACATCCATAAGGAGATGCCATATTCTCTTCGGAGCCAACAGGTTCTTTTTCTTTAAAAGAACACAAAGTAATTGATGGAACTGAGAAGGCTTTTTCTGAGATTAAAATAAATGTTTGGCTGGGGTTGGTTTTTTTTGAGAAAAGAGGCAAATGCTAATTACACATCCCTGTCCTCAGAACCCATCCAGTCCCGCTGTGCAGTGCTGCGTTACACCAAGCTGACAGATGCACAAATCCTTGCCAGGCTACTCAAAATTGTTGAGAAAGAGGATGTTCCCTATACAGATGATGGACTAGAAGCCATTATCTTCACAGCCCAAGGAGATATGAGACAGGTAAAAGGAGAAAGGCGATGAAAAAAAGGCTTCTGTTTAAAGCAAAAGACCTTTGAATTGTGGCTCTCGGGGATTTTATCTCTGGAGAGGTAAAGCAAAGGGGATGTGACTTGTGGCTCAAGAGTAACTAAACTATTTGGCTTTGTGAGGTTTTAAAAAATATATTTGCTCTTTAAAAATGATCTGGTGGGGACTGGATACCAAATTTGTGAGAGGAAACAAAGTCTGCACAAATTTGTGATTTATTCTGTTGCTTAATTGAAAACTGCTTATTTGGCATCATTTTCTGAAGTGCATCTCATCCTGAGGAGGGCAGTGACAAGTAGAGCACTTTGCAAAATAAATGAAGTCTTATTTTTTTCTTTCACAGGCATTAAACAACTTACAGTCCACCCACTCTGGATTTGGCTTTATAAACAGTGAGAATGTCTTTAAGGTCAGTAACAGCTGAAAACGGTGATGCCAGGAGTTTGGCCCTACACCTGTGTGAGATCTCCCATGGGACACAGAAGCCTTTGAAAGTGCTTTGCCAGTTTGCAGACAGCCCAGGGCGTAGCAATTACAGCATCAAGAAGCCTGTGTGCCTTTTGAAAAGGTGTCCCTGATGGCATCTCTGAGACTTTGTGGCTTTGCAGCTGTCTCAAAGCACAAAAATCACAGAACTGCTGGGAAATTTCACACTGATAACCTGGGAATTTATTACTTGGGTGTTCTCATTTTATGCTGTCGAGTCTGCTATGGCAGAATAGCTGAAAAGTCATATTATTTAAAATTTAATCTGTATTATAGAATGTGTCTGATTAAAAACTTCACCTGTACAGAAGCTTGGTGAAAATACCAGAGGTTTAATGCAGACTCTTCTAGTATTTTAAGGGTAATATTTCTCTTTGATACAGGTATGTGATGAGCCTCATCCTCTGCTTGTGAAAGAAATGATACAGCACTGCATAAATGCAAATATTGATGAAGCATACAAGGTCGGTTTTCGTGTGTTGTGTTGGCATAGACAGACACTTTTTCTTTACAGAATGCTTGTTTGTTTTGAAGAATTCACAATGTGTGTTGTTTTTTCTCAGATAAGTGCATTAACATGTAGACAAGTTGATGAAGATGAGTTGAGTTTGTGTAGGGCTTTGTTCAGATAAATAAGCCAACAAGCATAAAAGGAAGTTATATTGAAATTACTTGCTAAACATCTGAGGTTAAATCAGCTGATAAATAGTACATGCAGTTCCAGTAGTTACATACAGCTGTTCCAAAAGTGAATATCCTTGACTCACCTGCTAAGTTCTGCAGATGAATGAGGGATTATTCTTGCCTGCACAGATTCTTGCCCACCTGTGGCGCCTTGGATACTCTCCAGAAGATGTTATTGGCAACATCTTCCGTGTGTGTAAAACCTTTCCGATGCCAGAATATCTGAAACTGGAATTTATCAAGGTTAGTACTAACCCAGCTCCTGCAGGGCCTTTGGGGCCTTTTTAAGAAGAGATCAGGGGGCAGCCTCGGGGGTTTCTCTTTGAGGTTTGCTGTATATTAGCACGAAGAAAATATTTCTTCACTCATTGCTGCTTTCTTGCCCACTGTGCATCATCAGTTTGTCTGTAAGAATGGTCACTTGGAGTGACATCTGATTTAACATCTGATCACCCACAGAAGTGCCAGAAGTCACTTTAGTGATCACAGAGAATTAATGGCAGATGTACTGCTTACTTTATTATTTACATCAAAGCCTCATATAACACCTTGAGAACGTTCTTCAAGGGCATCCTTGATTCTAGTCCAATAGATACTAAAATATTAAATGACATGAACAGACAGTTGACAGATGGTAAAGTGGTGATATGGAACCACTCTTCAGAACTGAAACCTGTCCTTAGATGTGTGCATCTTGCTTCTTAGAAAGGAAGTGGGGAAATAGAGCCTTTGACTTTGAAAAAAAAAAAAGGCATTCTAGTTGGTTTGTGGGAGTAGATACATTGTCTGAAGTTCAAGTGACTCGAAGCCCATCTCTTAGCAGTGAGGGATATGTTCTATTTAGTCGTTAGTTAAGATTCCACAGGCTGGGGGAGAAAACAGAAGGTTTGACAATGTCTCTATCACCAGGAAATCGGGTACACTCACATGAAGATAGCAGAAGGTGTGAACTCGCTTTTACAGATGGCTGGGCTGCTGGCCCGGCTCTGTCAGAAGACTGCAGCCCCTGCAGCCAGTTAGGCACCTCCCTGAGCCCAGCCCTACTGCCAGGAGGGGAAAACCTGGTGTGTGTCTGTTCCCTGCTTCCGCTAAATTGCATAAAAATGACCAGTTCTGTTGTAAAAATGATGTTCTGTACTTTTTTATTTAGACCAATAAAGCTTTAAAGTTGACCTTAACCCGAGAACTCGTCTGTGTTGTGTCACCAAGGCAGGCGTGAGGACTGTGACAGCCCAGAGCAATAAGGTCTGTTCAAGGCCCTCAGCAAAACTGCCCATTTCGGTGGTACTGGGACCTAATAGCAGGAGAAACAAAAATGGAATCCCATGGTAAGGAATTGCACTTCAAGCCTGGTCATGGGTGGTCTTATCTCGTTCCATTTTGTGCCCTCTTTGCACAAAATAGGGCATTTAATGTAGTTAAAATTGAGACACACTGAGCAGGTGCCACTCCTGTGGGTAGGGAAGGTATTTTCACCAAATATACATGAGAAATATTCCACATTTCTTCATGGTGCCAACTATGTGTTTTGGATATTCCTTTTGCAATCTTGAAAAAAACTTTGCCAAATTAGGGGATGCTCTGCATTTAAGTTCCCGTTTCTGTTCTCGCCTGTTGGGTTATGCAGTGTCATTTTACTGTAGTTTCAGCCTGCCAAAAAGCTACACCATCATGTTTTCCTCTCTGTTCCATTTTGGAAACACCTTGCCAGTGCAGATGAGCAATAAAGTGTGAAAAGCAGAGAGAAAGCAAACACAAATTGAATTTGACCACCTCCCCGTGCGCTGTGTGTCTCCAAGCAGAGCCGTGTTAACATAATTAAGCATGTTCTGGTTACAGCAGTCACACAGAACAGGGCAGAGGGACAAGTTGCTGCTGCCTGCACTTCACTCTGCTCCTTGTGTTGGTTTCCACCCCAAGTGTTCAGTTCCCCACTGCAGTTGTCTCGGTGCCAAACGGATCTTCCCCCGTGGGCACTGGTCCCTGCAGGGGCTGGGCACATCCTGCCCTTCTCTGACAGCCACAGGGCTCACAAGTTCCTGCAGCAAGAGCTGGTGGCATCACGAGGTGCCCCTCCAGGCTTCCTGCAGCGCTTCTGGCAGAGCCTGCAGACAAACAGCGTGCGGGAGAGCGAGGGAATTGGCAGCTAAAGCGCAGGGAATGCAGCAAACAGCTCTGGGAATAATGGCTGTAATGCTCAAAGTTTATTCTTCCTTCACTGGGTATTTATTGAGCTTAACTTTTGGTTCCCAGCCAGTGATTTGTCACTGCCAGCACAAACTGTTAAATACACAACTAATAGTTTAGTACAAAGGGGCTCAGGTTGCTGAGTGCTCTACAGACACAGCATCACAGCTTCTGTCACTACAACTTCAATAGGATTAATTTTTCCTTTGGCTGTACGTCACAGCCAGCCTTCTCTGCCTTTGCTTTCTCACTAAATGTGTTCATTGTTGACTGGGGAAGGAAGAAGTGTTATGGGGAAGTTTCATAAAACAGCAAACACTACTTGGAGGACTCAAGGCTGGTCCTTACCCTGTGGGATGTACCTGCCTGTGGTGTTGGAGCCAGTGGAAGGGTGAGGAACATGGATGGTCACAGTTGCTGTTCCTACCTGGTTTCAGTGGGTATCTCAACCCCGTTAAGTAGCTGCGTTTCACAGCTCCAGTTTGGAGCAGACTCTCCTCTGGGCTAATCCTTTCTGGCTCTGGGGGCACATAGGACATTTTTCCTGAGAAGAGGAATAGGATCAGTCCCAGAGGCCACCAACACGCTGCTCTCCAAAGGTGTCTGCTCCCTCTCTGAGTGCGGAGCTGATGCTTCCCGGGGCCAGCACAGGCTCCCCAGCTTCGTTTGAGAGCCGCACCAGCCGTGCCAAAACTCTTTTCTAATGCATCTTAAATTGAAAACAGGAAGTGAATTGCTCACTTGGCTGCCCTCCCTAATGTGAGGAAAGAGAGAGGTGAGCCCGGGGGAGATGTCATTTCTCCTTGCATTATGTTCAGACAACACAGGATCTGGCAGTTTGGGTTGAGCACCAGAAACCCTTGCACACCTAAGGCCAGTCCTGAAAAGACAGTGTGCCAATGAACGCACTCACATGTATATACTCAGTGCAAAGAAAAACGGTGAGGTGATTCAGAGCAAGACCAAGAACATCAATGAGACTTCCCAGAACTGTCCCTCGATATCTTCCAGTGTAATGAGATGACTGGCCGAGAGAAGCTCTAGGAGCTTTTCAAAGCTAAGGATGGATTTAGCCCTCACTCCAGCTGACTGCTCTGGAGAGCTGTAACGGGGGATTTGCTCAGGCCCCCCGTAAGTGAAGGGAAGATTCCCCACATCCAGCTCCTGCCCTGCTCACTTTGGCTCCACAACTTTCAAACTCAGACCAGGCAAATGTATCTGATGTAACCCACCTTCCTGCTTAGTGATGAGCAGTAAATCTTGTACTTTCATATTTTGGCCATGCACTCACCTAACACCTTGAAGTTTCTGGGAGCTCTCCAGCTGGATCTGTTGCTGTGAGCCGAGGATCTTTCACTGCTGCTAATCTCTTAATCATGAATGGCTCTCTGGGTTGGGAGATGAATCACCAGCGGGTGTAACATCACCACACATCCCGAGAACGAGCTCACCCCTCCCCTGCAGTGAACAATCCACAGTCTGCAGCACTTCATGGAAAGTGGGAGCTTCTTTGGGTGCTGACTTAGTCACCAAGGAGGCACCCAGGGTAAAAGTTTCACAGCTCTCTGAGGGCCAGGCACAGTTTCAGTCACAAAGGCACCTCCTTGTTCCCTTGCCTGCCCGTGAATCTCTGCCGAGCCAGCACAGCCTGTGGCTGTCACTGTGTCTGCTCCAGGCTCACGGGGCCCCCGGTGTCACCCACCTGTGCAGACTTTTTGCAGAGCATTTACCCATCAGGAAACCCGAGGGTGTGAGTACAAACTGGGCTTGGGCAAGCAGAAAACCAGGCTGTAGCTCCCTGCCTGTGTGCATCCCTGAATGCACCAGACTTTCTCTGTTGTAAAAGTCCCGTGGAGACTTCCAGCATTTGTAGGAGCTACAAGTAAAGCTTCTCCCAAGCCAGACTCCAACCCACCCGCTGTTTCAGCTACACCAGCGCTGGACACCTGTGGTCTTGTCGATTCTGCCAAAAATAGAGCCAAGTCATTTGCAGCAGGAAGCACCTGACATCCCTTCTCCTCACTCCAGGGCTCGCTCACCCTTAGCTCCCCTTCTCTGCTCACTCTTACCGTCCCAAAGAGCTGAGGGCTGTGCTCTTTGCCAAAGCACAGTTTCCTGAACCAGTTTTGAGAAAGAAGAGTTTTAAGGAGTGACATTTTCTCCCCAGAAGATCCTGCACATCACTCCGTGTCACCTCATGTGCTCCCATTTCGGTGTCACCCAACTGTGCAGACAACATCTGCATCACAGCAAACCACAACAAAACACCACATTTTCTTTGGAAGCTTTTCAATTTTAATAAATAAGTGGTCCAAAAGTGCCAGATCTGTGCATCAGGGCTCAGGAGACAGGGGTTCTGTTTCAGGGCTGATGTTCCCACAGCCCTACTGAGGGACTGGTGCAGTGTCTGAGGCTGTGGATCTGACCTTCTCAGTTGTTACTCGTTTTTTGTATCGATATAAAACAGATACTGAAACACAAGGAAAACTGCCACAGATTGATGCTGTGAATCACAAGCTGTGGGATAAGGCAGGGATTTAATCCTCTTCAGCTTTTGTGAACAGGTTGGCATCTCATTGAGCTGTAAATACAGAGTTGTAAATACAACCTCTGCCTTGCCAATTCCTCTCTTGCAGGAAACTGCTTCTATAGGAGAGCACAGGAACTAAATCAGAACATAATCCCTAAGGCTTAGTACCATCGTGCATGAGTCACCCTGACAAATTAAGTAACTGGCTGCATTACTGCTCAGCAGTTTAAGGATTCACTTCATGCTTGACAGGAGAAAACATTGCACAGGCTGGCCACCCTCCCTCGAGTGGACCTGCAGGGAAATGAGGTGGGATGACGAGGTGGGGGCCTGCCCGTGGTTGCTGTGGGGAGAGCACTTTCTCCAGCTGCAGGTTTGCAGCTGGACCTCTGTGGGCCTTCAAGCAGAGCATTTCTTCCTTTCAGTAACATCCCTTCTATGTGATTGTGGGCACAATTTGGAGAAGAGATTTCACTGAGGGATGGAAATCTCCCCTCCATGCGTACTCGCTGGGTGAGCTCCTACAGCTCGGCCAAGGATTTCTTCAGACTTTATGCAGAACACTTAAAATAAGAGGGGAAAGAAGAACTGTGAGTTCTCTGACTTTTAACTCCTGTTTTCAATTTAACTCTGCTGCCTGCTACGTTTTCTTTCCAGGGACAAGTAGTGATGTACACTACAAAATGTCCACATCTAAGCAAAAGCCCCAGTCGTGCTCCCAGAGGATGATGCCTGAGCAGAACAAGGGGCACACAGGTGCCAGGAGCCCATTTCTGAATTCAGCCTCCCTTACTGGAAAAGTTCTGCTGGTATTTGTTGGTTGGATGTGGGGATTTTACAGCTTTACTCTGCTAGGAAAGGCTACAACAGAGGCATCATTGTAAGGACAATCCCCCTGGGTCTTTGTGGGTGCTCCAAGAGTAAAATCCTGACAGGGAGAGCAACACTGGTCCCAGTCTGTCTCCCAGTTGGAGTCCTAGTCCAGTCTGGAGCAGGGTGACCAGCACTAACCAGTAGGTCATTCACTGTCCCTCAGTGTCACAAAACCTCCCTGCAGCTCTCCAAAGGGTTTTACTTTATCTGCCTTGAGTAATTATTCAAGAATTACTAAAGAATTCTTTATCAGCAGCATCAGGTTGGTGCTGATAATGGGGCAGGACATGTGGTCTTAGCACAGCAGGCAGGGCTTGGCTGAGCCCAGGGCATCCCTCACACTGTTAAGCCTCAGAGCTGCACAGACCTGAGGGGTTTGGGGGTTCCTGTCCACAGCATGTGGGACATGGATTCGACAGATTTGTTTCCATAGTTGACATTAGTCAGCTTGGCATCAGCCAGAGATGTGGCACAGCACAGGATGGGCTCTCCTGCTCCCCCACTGCCCACAAGGGCTGCTGGGCACAGGCTCCAGCCAAGCTCCCTTTCTCATAAACCCAATCCTCCCACCCCTAAATAAACACCATAAACCCAATCCTCCCACCCCTAAATAAACACACAACCATTTGCTCTGTTTTTACCTTTGCTTTGATAGCAGGGTAGGGACTGGTGCAGGAGCTGTGTTGATGTAGTCTGGCTCCTCATCCGAGCTCTCTGTCTGCAGGGCTGCAGGCAAGGATAGGAAACACTGATCAGTGAGTGGGCTGATGTAAAAACACACACAACACCCCACAGACACTCTGTGTGTCCTGCCAATATTTAGCCTTTGGTGCTGACATGTTTTTGTGCCTGGGCTAAGAAACCTCAGATCAGTGTCAAGGTCGCCTTGAAGAGGCTTCAAAGTGGTCACAGCAAATTTGTAAACACTCTGGAAGCAGCGAGCATGGACAGCTCTTCAGAGCATAAACAGATGGACTTAGATTTAATCTAGAGTGTGCAAACAGGATAACAAGAATCAGTTGGCTTAGGCAGCTCTCACAGCAGAGACAGAAGCTCTCAAACATACACGTGTGCACTCACCACTATCTCCCAGGCCAGGCTACCCCCCACGCCTCACAGGAAGCCACACTTTAGATTAAACTGTGGTTAAAAGGTCAGCTTGAGAAACAGGCACCCTCAATTACAGCAGGAGAGTCAGGGGCTGACCCCCTGCGTGTGTGCTAATTCTTTGTCGGAGGGGATTACACAGCTGTGCTTGCACCTGGGCAACTTCAGAGAGAGAAGACAAGAAGAGCAACATGAGTCTGTAGCATCCCATGGTCAGGGTTTGGGCACAGCCACCTACATGGTGGCCTTGTGAGTATAAGAAACACCACATCCCATCACAGCAGCATTCAGACACAAGAGTGTGTGTAGCAACTTGCACATTGCCTTGGATGTTTATCATGGATAGCTGGGAATAAAAATCGCTCAAGACAGGCGATGCCTTGCCCTGGCACGGTCTGTGCTGTTCTAGGGCACCAGGCACCCTGCCCACAAATCCCATCCCCAAACAGCAAACAAGTGCTGACAGCGTACCTTCCTCTTGCTGCAGCTTCCATGTGTGTATGGCCTCGCTGTTCTCGTAGTCTGCAGCCTCATCTGTGACTAAGGAGAGTTTGGACAGGATGATGCTGAACAGCAAATGGTCTAAAAATGGCCCTCTGTGAAACCTCCCCTCCTGCCACCACGCCCCGACCGCGCCGAGAAGGGGGCTGTTTCCAGCCAGATCTGCTGATGCTGCCTCATCTCTTTCCAGCCCTGGATAACTGCAGGCATGGATGGGGATCAGACAGGTCCCTGCTGCTCCTGCCTCCTCCAATGGCTCTGTGCACAGCCAGGCAGGAGCAGGGCAGGCTTCAGCAGTGCACAAAGTGTGTGTTAATTGGCTGAAGGAAACCAAACTGACTTCCTATCTTGATTGCAGCATCCCAGGACTGGTGCTGGAAGCCCGGAAACAGACACTGTGCTCCAGCATCATCCTCCAGCAGCTTCTTGGGCTGGACATGGTGAAAAACCTGAGCTGGGAGCTGGAGCCATGATCAGCCTGGCTGTAGCAACACTAAAAACCTAGAGAAGATGCAGATCCCAAAGCCCCTGGATTCCTGCAGAAACCCCAAAGTCAAAGGAATCAGCTTGGAGGTACCACCACACACATTTTTCTGCAGGAGGAAATGCTCTGTGCCTGCAGGAGCCCTGGCTCCCCCACTCCACAGCACACAGCTGACAGGAGGAGCTGAGCAGGCCACCATCCCCCTCTGCACTTCCAGATACCTTTGTGTGACACACATGAACCGTGATGACACCTACCCAGGTCAGAGCCAAGAGACACTCCAATCATGACATTTTCATAGGAATAGGAATCCTCCTCTTTCTCTGGTGGAGGGAAGAAAGGGGAGACAAGGGACTTAAGGAAGTGCAAGTGACCTGGGAAGATCCCCCAGCACCTGCAGGAGGGGGCTGTTTACCACAAGGAAACGCACATTAACTAAAAAGTCATTAGTCCTTGTGATGGCCTGTGCTGAGCCAGGGATGGGGTGTCCCAGCACAGATGAGTCAGGGGGTCGCTGCCCCACAGGAGCACTCTCACCAGTGCAGTGGGGTGACTCTGTTTATAAGGCAACAGATGGACTGAGGGGGCTTGGACATCCCTCAAGCCCCACGGCTCTGCTGCACCCTTTATTGAATGTGTCTCCTGCATCCGCTCTTGCTTCAGGCCACACCCAGTGATGCACAGACCTGGGCAAGAACAGTCTCACGAGCTCCCCGGAGCCATGGGACAGCTGGGCTGGAGGAAAACCCACCTGGGTCTCCTGGAGACCTACCCTTGAGTTGACTGAAGAACCTGGCACGGTTGTTGTAATCCAGAGAAATGGGCTCCCTGTGGGAAGAGCAGCACTGTCAGCTCCTCCTGCTCCAGGGCACCTACAGGCTCCCCAGGCCGAGCTATGGGAGCACCAGGACCAGCACTGGGACCAGTATGGCTCCACTCAGTCAGGCTGGTGGGCAGCCCCGGGTACTTACACGTAGGCAGATTCCTCTTCCAGATAATCCTCTGCAAGAACAAGGGTTTGGTGTCAGCACCCCACACCGGGGCATCAACCAAACTGCCATCCCCGAGCACAGCCCCACAAACCCCTGGAGCACAGCCACGGCACGTGTCCCCAGCAGCCACAAAGCCCTGGCATGGCCCCAGAGCCCGTCCACAGCAGAGCCAGGAGGCTGGAGCAGGGGGAGACGGCCCTGATCCACCCTAGGCCCTGAGAAAACCCCGGCTCACCACTTCTCATGGACACATCCTGCCAGCTGGCAGGGAGAAGGGGAATATGGGAATATCCTCCCTGGCTTGGGAAAGGAGAGCACAGCCCCCCACACCAATGATCCTCTTAGGGCAGGCGCCAGCTCACAGTGCCCCGGGCGGGAGCGGGGGGCTCGGGAGCATCCATCCCCCTCCACTCTGCCCGTTAATCAGATCAGTCGTGTCTTACAAAGCAATCTCTAAATTGACCAAGCAGCAGCTCTGCCAGCTGCAGTGCTGGCTGCCTGTGTGCTCCCTGCTGGCTCCCATTCCCAGGAAGCTCCCATCCCCTCAGCAGCCTGCCCTCCCAAACCCCCCAGATGTGTGGCTGCAGCGTTTACCTGTCAGGAAATTCTGGTACCTGGACTCATCCCGGCTCCCTGGGGGCAAGAGAGGGGCATGTTACACTTGGGCTCAGGCAGAGTGATGTGAGCAGTTTGATGATGAAGCAACCAAACATTTGGGTTTGAAGCTCTGCCCTCAGCCAGCTCTGAGGTCCAACAGGTTGGACGCTCCAGGGTAGGGGTGTTGGGACAGCCAGGGGTGATACTTAAATAGTCTGTCCCCGTGGATCTAACCAGGACTGGTCAGGCATACCATGATGAACACTGGATTTTAAAAGGTCAGCTTTTAAAATCCAGGTTAAACCCAGATCGTCCAGCTCAAGAGTCCCCAAGATAAGATGGATGGGGACCTGCTGGAGCAAGTCCAGAGGAGGCCATGGAGATCCTCCAAGGGCTGGAGCCCCTGTGCTATGAAGACAGGCTGGGAGAGCTGGGGTTGTGCAGTCTGGACAAAAAAGGCTCCAGGGAGACCTGAGAGCCCCTTCCAGGGCCTAAAGGGGCTGCAGGAGAGCTGCAGAGGTACTTTGGAAAAGAGGTGGAGGGACAGGCCAAGGCGGAATGGCTTCCCACTGCCGGAGGGCAGGGTTAGATGGGTTACTGGGGAGAAACCCTTCCCTGGGAGGGTGGTGAGGCCCTGGCACAGGTTGCCCAGAGAAACTGTGGCTGCCCCATCCCTGGAAGTGTCCAAGACCAGGTTGGAGCAACCTGGGATAGTGGAAGGTGTCCCTGCCCATGGCAGGGGGTTGGAACAAGATGATTAATTTGAAAGGTCCCTTCCAACCCAAACCATCCTGTGATTGAACCTGGGCCTGTCCCAGGGACACACTCACCATATCCAGCGTGGTGGGAAGCACTGAGCTGCTCGGTGGTTTTCCTGAAAGAGACAAAAGAGACGTAAAATCCCAGATCTGAGCAAACCCTACCAGGGGTTACAAACCACCAGAGAGACCATCCACAAAAGCTCCCTGTGAGGTTATCACAGCACATGCATGGAGCAAGGGAAGAGGAAGGAATTTCAGGTCAAATCCCAAAATGGGAATAACTAGGCCTGAATATTGTAGCAGAGTTACTGAAACTATGTGGTTCTTTGGGGTTTTAGTGATGGGGAGAAGTGGAATAATCACATCAAATTGTTTGTAAGCAAAGAATGGCCATTTCTTTTTCCTGATGTACCTACCATGTACAAGCCACAGCTTGTTTCCTTGGGTTTGATTTAATTGCTTGCCAAAAGAATGCAGTGAGACTGAAGAAAGTCCAGAAAAAGTCCTTAGCTACTATTGACCATTGATAAATGAAGCAGCCTGATTGAGTTGAAGGGGGGTGGGACTACATGGCCTTTAAAGGTCCCTTCCAACCCAAAGCATTCTTTAATTCTAAGCACAGCCCAAGCCACATCTACAGGGCTCAGAGCCCCATCCCAAATCTCAGACATTTATGTATCTTGGGTGAGTTTCATCCAACCTTGCCTCTACAGCTAGACTTTGTTTGGTTTTTGTACCTACCTCGCTATTGATAAGTTTTCAGGTCCCTTAGTTTTTTCCAGCCTTTGGGTTGCACCTGGCACCAAGAACAAAACGGGTGTTAATTATTATGGCAGCAGCAGATATTTCAAAGCACACAGAGCATCCACCAGTGAGGGTTCCCCAGGCACTTTCCTAATGCATCCCAAAATAGCTTCCAAACTGTTCCTTGAATGTTCATAAATGGCCAAAACAGGAAACAACCAGAGGAAAAGCTGGTGTCTGACCGCAGAGCAAACGCTCGCCGGGGGAAGCTACAATCCCAGCTGCTGCCCTGCTGTCTGCTCTCCCCCAAACCTGCCTGATTTGGGGGCCATTCCCCGCTCTTCACACTGCAAATCGTGAGCTTTGGTTGGGCTGGGCTGAAGCAAAGACTCATAGGGGGGTTATGGGGCTCCAACCCAGCCCAGGGCAGGGCTCATCTGCAGACAGTGACGCTTCACACGGACCCGGCAGCAGCTCCTTGTGATACAGAACTCAAAAGGTCAGCGCCAAACCCAGCCTGGTGCAGGAAGCAGTGAGGGGGGACGATGAATGAGTCACTCCTGTCAGTTCAGGCTCACCCACACCTTCATTTTCACAGGGTGCACAGTGCGGTTCGAAGAGCCCCAGTTATTGAGGCGTCGCTTTTCAACTTCATCACTTTAGCGAATTATTTTCAATGCAAAGGGAAGTTTTTTCCCTAGAGCTCAGAATTTGCATCCCTAGAAGCATCTAAGGTGGCTTTGACAGTCCAGGTCTCATCACTTCACTGGCTGGTGCCAAGGTGACCCTTTGAATTTCACTTTGTCCCTGTTCTGTGCATGCAGGACTCCCACCCCATGAGGCAGGAGCCCCCTGCAACGCTGATACTCACTGGAATGGGATCGAATCACCTCAAACCTCTGCTGGCTTTGGAGCCTGGAAAAAAGAACAGTACAACCTCAGCTGAATTTTGGGGTTTATGACAAGGAAAAGAGATGCAAGAGCCCTCGTTGTTTAGTGAGTGGAGGACAGAGAGCACGAACTCCACACTGGGCTTGGTGAGGTGCCAAGGTGCAGGACCAGTATGAGCTGGGAGCAGTACCCCAGATTCCTCGTTGACCCTTTAAAGTCAAGATGTGCTTTTGGACCACTGGTAGCGCAGCCAACATCAGCTAAGGGAAGGACACAGGGATAAGCAAAACATCATTGAGGATAATTCCCACTCTGACTCTTTATCCACCAGTTAAGGCCAGAAGAGCCTTTTTACCCACAGAAAAAATGGCTTCTAACCCCATTGCTTCACCTCCACTGCTGCCCCTGCCCCCTCAGCATCCCTTAACATCAACCTGAAAAAAATAACATGTTATCAACGATAAAAATAACACCCATGCCCAGAAACCTCTTTAGTTCTTAGTTAAGAGGAGAGCTGCTCGTTGGAGCACAAGAGGATTCAACATCTCTTGTACTGCAAGTATTAACTGATTTTGGGAAGCCTTTCACCCCCCCAGGTTCATTGGGGTCACCCCATGCCCAGCCAGGATTCACGGCTCAGGGCTGGCAGGAGATGGGGTGTCAGAGGACCTCACTGCCAATGTGTGGAGTCAAAGCACTTTGCTTGCAGAACACCCCAACTAACCCAAACCAGGCCTCTGAAAAGAGCACACAACACCACGAGCCTGAGGTCAAACCACCTAATCCAGACACAAATTACAAGAAGTTGGGGCCATTCAGCAGGAGCCCGTGAGGGATGAAGCCTGTGGGGGACAGAAGCTGCACTGGCTGCTCCAAGAGTCTGTGATGGGCCACACCACAGAAACAAACACCCTGACCCCTCAGAGGCCTTCGCAGAGCCCCTTTGCGCCTCGTTTGCTCCTGTAACAAAGGTTACAACCCAGCTTTTCTTTTTCTTTGTATAATTTACTGTGGTTTGTCCGTTGCTGAAGGAAATAAGGGGGGGTGCCTGTGTGTACACTGCATTTCCTTCATTTCTTGTGCTGCAGGTTGGTGGTTGCTCTGGAACAGGGTCCCTCCAGCACCAGCCAAGGACAGGGGCTTCTGCATGAAGTTACCGATCTCTCTACCGCATCTCAGGCCATGACAGGTCAGGATAAGGACATGCTCTTCTCTCCCAGACTTTTTTCCTACTAGTTAATGACTCACTGGCATCATGGCTTCAGTTTCATTTTGGATTATTCTTTTTAAAGGCATTACCCCTGAGCTGAGGCACATTGCCCTGCGTGCCCCATCCTGGCATTATTTTATTTCATTTTATATAAATCTGGATTTCAGCTTGGGTCTGGCTCTGGCCAAGGTCCCACCCCAGGTGAGCTGTTTGGGGGAAAAACACGATTATGAAAGGCAACTTACTGGCTCCTGTGCTCACTCAGCCGCATGTCCCTCTTGGCAGCTGGAAGACAAGGGAACAAAAGGCCTCTTAGAAAAGAGATTTGGAAGTCAGAGATCAGAAAGACCAATAAAACACATTCACAAAACTTCTCCAACACAACAGGACAGCAGAGGCAGCAAGCAGCAGTTACGATGAGGTTTTGATTAATTTTCTTGAACCCATGTTTAAATCCTGGGGCTTGTCTCAGACCCTGCAAAGCAAGGCAGCCAGTCCCGTTCCCAAACCCCAAACTGCAGCCTCTCCCCCTCACTAAAACCCACCCAGTGCTCAGGGAGGGGCTCAAACTCCCACTGGGTGCTCACCCCACTCTCTCTATGAATTTATCTCCAGACTGCCCCAGACCCTCTGCAGGATTTGCGCATCCAGAACTGGTCCTCCTGGATGGGGTGTCCCAAAGCCACCACCACGATGACCACGGAGAGGGGTCTGCAGCCCACAGTGTTACACCCACCCCAGGGAAGGGGTGCTGCAGTTCTGGCTGGTCCTTCTCCAGCTCTTTGGCCACCAGCAGAGCCCCTTCTCACTCAGCCGCTGGAAGCATCCCCGTGAGGGCAAAGCTCCCGAGCTGGCCACATGGCTGAGCAGAACCAAACCCACCCAGAGGGGATTTTCCAAGAGGAAAGGCCATCCCGGAGCCCGCAGGCAGGACTTACCAGAGAGCTGGCACTTGACACAGAGGCTGACGGCCGCCCCGAGCAGCATCAGCGCGGCGGCCGCCCCGAGCAGCTCCGGCTGCACCATGGCCCGGCCACGTCCAGCCTGGAACACAGCGGTGAGGGGAGCCCCGTGAGCATCGGGGGCGTGTGAGGCCATTGCTCGGGAAGATTTACCCCCAAACAGCCACCTGCTGTTTGCCCTCACACCCCCACAGGGCCAGGGGGGTGCTGAGGATGCACAAGAAGCTCCCTCCCCTTTTTTGCTTTAAAGAAATGGCTGGTTTTCGCTCATTCCCGACCCACAAACCCAACAAAACGTTGCCAGCAGACACTAATTTTTTAGTATCTAGAAGAGAGGGCAAAGAGGGAGGCAGTTGGCAGTATTCAAAGTGCCAAGGCCTTTGCACAACGTGCTCTGGCTGTTTCCTGCAGCTCAGAGTGACTTCCAGTGTTAAATTCCCCACGCTTTTTTCTGTGTTGAGCTGGCTCAGCCACCGGCTCTTCCCCTGCTTTCCATGACAGGCTCTTCCACAAACAGCAGCTAACATTTTGTAATAATCAGCATGATTTGGCTTCAGCCTCTTCCTTTAAAATACAAAACATCCTATAAATATCACAGCAAGCAGCCTGCTGGCACTGAGACGGATCGTTTAGCCCATTCCTATTCCCCAGGGCCAGATTTTCTTTAGTTACAGACTGTTTTAATTTATTTTTGTTTTTAATAAACTTCTTTTTTCCCTAGGGATGGAGATGCTTCGACTTGCCAAAGGCCAGTATGTCATCGTTCCTGGCAGGAAGTTTTCCTACTGCCTACCTTCAACCTCCCTTATTACAACTTCAGCCTGGATTGTATTGGTACAGCCACCGTGCATGGGAGAGGAAAGATACCCACTAATAACTAAAATAATTCAAAATAATTAAACAAATGGCATTTATAGACAATAGAAAGCAGCAGCTTGATTCTGCCCTGCTCAGAACCTTCTGCCTCTGCTTGTGTAAAGTGGAATAAGTAACATTTCTCCACCCCAAACACCCCGTTCACGTGGAAGAAAACCCAAAGCCTCCTGTGGCAGCTGAGCCTGGGGGTCCTCAGCAACATCCTCCCACCCCTGCTGAGTGCTTGGCACGGCAGCTGAGCGTGTTGGTGGGAGATCTGTGGTCCACTTTGGCATTGAAGTCCCAGTCCTATGTCAGGGTCCTAATTACCAGAGCACGGTGTAAATAATTGTGGTGTAAATCAGTGTGAGGCAGGAGAAGGAGAGGGAAGAAAGTCCCCTATTTCTGCTCCAGGTAGACCCTTGAGGAAAGCAGGGAGCAATGGCCAAAGGGGTTTGGTGTCAGCATCCTCTCAGTGGTTCCCAAACATAGTCTGGCTGCCCAAAAGTGACCTCAAC
The DNA here is from genome assembly GCA_013396775.1 of Cephalopterus ornatus. Classification (NCBI taxonomy): domain Eukaryota; kingdom Metazoa; phylum Chordata; class Aves; order Passeriformes; family Cotingidae; genus Cephalopterus; species Cephalopterus ornatus. The sequence continues at coordinate 119,631 of VZRE01015485.1, forward strand.
TCAGCTTTGAGACCACTCTCCCTGCCTGGGAGCAAACTGAGTTTATTCCTACTCCCTCGAAGGCTGCCTGAGCCCCCAGGACACCCCCAGCTCTCAGCACTCACTCCATCATGGCCTTACTCTCTATAGACCCCCAGGGGCCTCTCCCTGCACAGTTTCTTGCAGCACTTTCAGCAGCAGATGGGATGAGCTGTTCTGAATTAACAACGTGCCCAGATCCCCACAGACCTCCCTGGAGGTGCAGGACCAGCACCCCCAGCCACAGGCAGGATATCAGGGACAGAGCCTGGTCAAAACCATGTGGTTTCTCACGTCAGTTTTCCTTGGCTCAGAATCTCCCATGGAAATCATGAGCTGTGGATCATCTCTGAAGCATCTGCAAGAGGCAGCTGAGGGAAGCTGACCCAATGCTAGTGACTGATATACAAAGGGCTGCAATGCTGCTGCTTTGTTTGTGGGGTTTGGGGCTTTTTTTTTTTCCCCTTTTTTGCTTTAAAGTGAAGGCCAGGCAGGGCTGAAGGCCCCTGACAACACAGACATAGTTTGTCCTATTGCATGACAGGCCACCATCTCACTTTTAGAGCCAGTTTTATTTCTTCTGCAGGCAGTGAGGCAGCAACCCCCTGCTGCTCCCGAGCCCCCCACTCACCAGGAACACCAAAGGTGGTTATTTGAGGGGCTGCCAAGCAGGGCACGGTGTGTCTGACCCCATCACAGCATCCTCTCGGGAGAAAGCTCCCAAGCCACACGCACACCATGAGCCCAGAGGTCATTTGTGCTTCCCTAAATACCCAGGTTCATGGAAATCCTTTCTTTTGGAACAAGCCCTGCTCTGGTAAGGAGCTGACAGAAGGAGGTGATGAGCAGATTTATGACAAGCAGAAGGCTGGAAGCACTTACTCACGGCTGGCAGGATATAAATAAAATATTTGGAAGGCTGAACGTGCTTCCCTGCATTCTGCCTTGGGGAGAGGGAGAGAATAAATAGACTCGAGCCACTGAGGTCTCCACACAGAAGGACACGTGGAGTTCATGGCTGGCCAGCCTTGCTTTCGAGATGCTAAATCCAAACCCAGGGAGAAAACAGGTTCCCGTGTAGTTTAGGAGTGACATTTGGATAGTGCCGCAATGCCCTGTGCTGTTCACACACTTCCCTGCTTCTCCTTCGGCCTGTTTTTCCCCGTTTTTGCGCTGGCAGGAGTTTCTCCCTGCACAAGTGGGGCCACGCTCCCAGCAGCGAGCACAGCCTGACCACCACAGCCCCATAAATCCCCTGGGAGCAGCTGCTCCACACAAGCAATTCCCGGGAGAGCAACACACTGGAGTCTGGATCCAGCTGTGGCCTCCATGACACCTCTCCTTGGAGGGGGAAGCCTTCCCAAACAGGGGCTGCTCCTTCCGTGGCCTCAGATATTTTTAGCAATAAAGAAGACAGGCTTTTTTTTTTAAAAAAAAAAAAAAAAAATGGGAAGCATTAACAAACTTGCAAAAGCTCATTCTCTCTGTGCCAGGTCTCGTCAGCCTGGCTGCTGCTGTGGAAGGCCTCCAGTCCTAAATAACCCAGTAACAGGGCTCATTATGAAGAGCCAAGGGAAGGAGAGGTGGGTTTATCCAGGAAAATCAAAAGGCCTTTTAAGTCCATTAAAGGGGAGGGGGAGAGGGAACGGACACTCGCGTCCGAGAGCGACACACCAAAGCGAGAGAAGCTGCTTGAATTGAAATAAGACAATTCTGGCTTAGAAAACCAGTGGGGATGAACTGGATATGCACAGGCTAGAAATAAAACTCCTAATGGATGGAAAGTCTGTGAGAACTTTCCGACACCGGCAGAAGGGGCACAAAACTCACCAAAACAACACAAAACCCTGCAAGAGCACTGAAACTTTTTGCTGAGAAACCAGGGGAGTGAGGAATATGTTGATGTGGCCTCAGCAATGTCTGGTTTTCCATTAGCTAATTTCTTGCGAAGACATTTTAGCCCTTTGCAGGGGTCAAGTTCACATTGCAAGATAGAAGACCCAAGTTGCAGGTTTATGTCATGAATTTAACCCATTTATCAAAAAAATGCCCAAAAGGCAAATATAAACTAGTCACCTTCCCTCCTCTGCAGAAAGATTTGAGGTTTGCACCAGTTTGCAGTAAATTAATTCTAATTCAGGCTGGTGGGATGAGTCACTGGTATGAAATATAAAGTGGAGAGTGTATTTAAAGCCTGGCCATATGAAATTCAGCACACTGACTTGTTGAACAGATGCAATATTCAGCTTGACTCAATGTCTCTAACATGTCTAAGAAAAGAAACTCTACTTTCTGTTTGCCTGTGTGGCACAGATTGCCACAGAAACTCCCATCAATTCAGAAATTAAAGTCTCAGACCAAGGAAGCTCCTGTGGCTGGAACCACTTCAGTGACTAGTGCTGAGCCTCCAGAAAAGCTCCTTTCCAGAGGTCTGCACATCCCATTTCCTACCAGATTTATGCCAGCGTGAGGTTTCTTACGAAAGCTGCTGCCATAGAGTTAAAGTCTGGTTTTTCACAGCCATTCAGGCAGATCAGGGTTTGTTTTATGCCAGGGGAGTAGTAGATGCATTTCAGTAGAACACAGGGCAAGAGGGGGAAATTGGAACTGATAAACCAACTTCCACACGGATTATCACTTTGGAAAATGCGTTAAAAAAGCCCTCAGGTGGAAAATAGAGTGCAAACCCCATATCACAACACACACGCCAGCACAAGGAGGTAATTCACGGGCATATCTTATATTTGTAACTTCCCCTGTCCCAGGCAGCAACAAAGCGACACAACGTCCCCTGTGAGCCCCGGGGATGCCACGTTAGCAATACAGGCAACCCCCATGTGCATAACTATGCGCTCCAGAGCCATGAGAACGAGCCAATCTCACACAGGATCATCCCAAAATTATCCTCCTCTGCTCAAGTAGCTGCCTCGTATTACACTGAACATCGATCACAAGAGAAAACCAATGCAAAGACAAAGCTCTTTCCATCAAGGAATAGCAACTTCAAGGACTCACACGCAGTGAAATAAACGCTCATATCCATTATGCCAGTCAGCCCTGAAACGGACGGAAAACCCGGGAAGTGTCATTTGAATCAGCCTATTTCATAGGGTTGGGCTTTTGGAGGGGGAGCAGCAGTCCCAGAAGCAGGAGCCAAAAGGAGGATCGAGCAGATTTGGGAGGAGAGGAGCTCAGCACAGACTGAATCTCTCAGAATATTTTAGCAGATGTGAATGCAGAAATAATGTGATTAAGAACCCGCCATGCTGCCACCAGCAGATGGGGGGGGAGATGTAAAGAAAAGCACTGGAATCCAGGTGGTATGGGACAGACTCATCTCAGGTCCAGAAGGGTTAAACGCCACTGAGAAGAGAGAGCTAGTAATTTCCTACCTTGGAGCCTCCTCGGGGGGGAACATCCAGCTCGTTGCTTTTCAGAGAGGTTTTACAGGGATGACCTTGAACCCTCTTTAAAGGGTCGCCGAGGTGTAGCCCAGGACCCCTGAGCTCAGTGGGACACCCCACTGCCCGCACCGCCCTCACACGGGCCCCTCGCAGCCCCAGACACCTTCCCCTCCCTCTCCCTCCCTCCTCTCCCACCTCACCCGCAGCCTCAGCCGCTCTCCCCGGGCTGTCCCATCTCCTGCTGCCCCTCCAGCTGCGGCCGCTGGAGCCGGTTCCTCCGGGGCTCGTTACCAGCTGCTGGTTTCCTGTCCCCGTGTGAATCACTAACCCCGACATCCGCTGCCCGGCCGCTCCAGCCCCTCCTGGGCTGCCCTGAGCCTGCACAAACCCACCCGGGCGGCCCCCCGTGGGCTCCCCAGGATGGTGTTTGCACAAGCCCACCTGGGCAGCCCCCGCTGAGCTCCCCAGCGTTTGCACAAACCCACCCGGGCGGCCCCCCGTGGGCTCCCCAGGATGGTGTTTGCACAAGCCCACCTGGGCAGCCCCCGCTGAGCTCCCCAGCGTTTGCACAAACCCACCCATTCAGCCCCTCCTGGGCTTCCCAGGATGGCCTTTGCACAAACCCACCCATTCACCCCTCCCGGGCTCTCCAGGATGGTTTCTGTATAAACCCACCCGTTCAGCCCCTCCTGGACTCCCCTAAGCCGGCACAAACCCACCCGCGCAGTCTACTGTGGGCTCCCCAGAGTGATCTTTGCACAAACCCACCCGTTCAGCCCCTGCCGGGCTCGGGAAGGCGCTCCCAGGAGCCCCTTGGTTTGTCTGCCGTGGGGAGAGGAAGAGGCTCAGGTGGCATCGTTACCAAACGAGTTGTATTTCCTTAAAAAGGAGCCCATGCAGCACTGGTGGGGGGAGAACATTGTGAGATTTAATCTGTGAAAGAAGATAGTGGCTGATGGGCAAGCTCTCGGTGATGTCCATGCGTTAAGAAAAACCAAAATTTCGGGCTTGGCGTGCTCCAGTGCTCTCGGACCTGAGGGAGGAAGTTAACGTGGCTTAGGAAGAGGGATGTACCACCGGTAATGGCAGGATTTATGGGCCACGGGGACATTTGGCAGGACTCCCAGGATAAGGGGGCAATCACTGTGCTGAGATGAGGTCCAAAGGTAATTCTGGCAGGGGGCATCTGTGCCCACCAACCCACAGACCACCGACCCGAAAGAAGAGAGAAACTGAGCATGTGGACTAATTAGCATGAGAAGTGAGAGAATCATTACCTAACAGAAGTTAGAGTACTAATTAATAAGAGAATTATGTAACTTGTAGCCCATAAACACTAATTCCTGCGTTTGCTAAAACGTGTTAAAAGTTTTGACAACTCATGTACACGGTTTGTGGAGCAATCCCCGTGTACCTCCGGCACTGAATAAAGTACTGTCGACTTTCTAACCTAACAATCTGGTTACAGAGTTTATTTCCCGGTTTTCAGTGACAGCATGGAACCACACCCAGCACCGAGGTCGCTTCCCAAGCAGCCCTTGACTTTCAGATGGGGCTTGTGCCCCAAAAAAATTCCAGTTTCCCTTTAGTGAAATAAATGCCTTTGCAGGATTTAACACCATTCACTGGAAGCGACAGATGCTACCTGGAAAAACTCAAAGCAGATACAGCAAAACGCAAGTCCTCTCTTAGTTTTCACTGAAGAGATGATATCAAGTGTCAAAGGCAGCAAAAAGCTGAGGTCACAACTGCTAATGGCCAAACCTGGGGCAGCAAGAATAAAATCATTTCTTATGCTTCAGCACTGGCAGCTTGCAGGCAGCAGGCACAATTTCACTATTAATAAACTTTAAAAAAGTTCCTCAATTTTTTCGGTGCCTGGATAGAATAAGGGGTGTTTATGAATAACGTGGAATTTATATACTTAGAGCCCCGTCACAGGCCATGAAATACAGATGCTGCTCCAGCGCTAGGAAAGCCTGCGCACACACACGGGGAACTGTGTCGTTGTCGCTACTCAGAGCGACAGCCATGGGACACATGTGTTACAACCACAAACAAAACACCTCATGCTGCTCTCACTGAGGCTCTGCAAAGCCTCCCTTACACACAGGCATGTAAATTATTCAGTAAAGGGAAATTTCGTTATATTTAAATTAGAGCACTCAGAAGCTGCCACAACCAGCCACCCACACCCAGCTCCCTGGGAGAGAAGGCGACTCTTCTCTCGCAAAAATGATTAAGTAGCCAAGTGGTTACAACTTTTGCAATGCTGGGATGAAATTTGGCCGTCAAGCTTGCAGAGGAAACATTGATTTGATAAGATGATTAACCACTTTAAGTGCAAATAGACTTTCTCTCTTCCAATTCTAACCTGATATGCAAAAATAAGGATTTGATGCACCTTCCAGAGCTGTTCCCAGGCAAAATTCGGGTCCAGAAGCCTATCTTAAAATCAGTACCTATAATCTGAAGCAAAGCTTGGAAGAGGCAGACCCAGCTTTGAATTGCTTGCATAGTTTCTGGCTGGTCTCTGTGTGGAAGATACTACATAATGTGAAATACTTTCCTGACTGCCAAAACAGTTGCTCCAAAATCGGCATTTCTAGCAGAGGTAGTCGTTTATTAACAGCTTTCTAGAAGGGCTTTTACATGTTCAAACATCAGCTGACAACAGAAGTTTTGCAAAAGAGTTCTTTGTGGCAGAACTGATACTGTGAACATGCTGGAGATATTTACAGTTCATCTTTGGTATCAGAAATCGATTTCATCAGGAACAGGCACTGCTAAAAAGGTGCCAGGTATTTGCTTACAGGTTCTCTGGTGGTTCCCACAGCTTCAGGGATGACTCAGTGCTGTGGTAGGGACGTTACCGCAGTTGGCAGGGGCTGCACCTCCTGGGAGTGCCCAAATTGTCTCCCGCTCGACCACCCAGCCCCTCCAGAGCAGGCAGAAGTTACTGCTGTGCCCAAGGAGCAAAGCAGCAGGGTCAGCCCAGCGTGATGCAAGAGCTCTTGGGCAGGGTGATGACCTTCAAAGACATCAGTCCCCTCAAGAGGCCAACCCCCTTGATTAGAGGGTAATTACTGCAGTAAAACACTGTGTGTCTTCCCTTCTTCCTATTTCTCTTGAGAAGGGCAGGATGTAGAGGTTTAGGATGAGAGCCCTCACTCCGAGCACCTCCCAACACAGCCATGGGCTCTGCGCTTCCTAAGGCCAGACCCAGCCCCTCCAACACACACAGAATGACCCCTCAGGCACCAAACCCAGCTTGGGATACCAGGCTCTCTCCTGTGTCCGTCCTCTCCCTCCTGGAACCCCTCTGCCTCATCTAGACCTGCTGCTAGAAACCACCTCTGGTCTGATAACTCGTCAAAGAGGCAGGAGCACCCTGTTTTTTATCTACTGCAATCAGTTACAGAAACCACCTTACATTTCACCCTTCATGTCCTTTTTAAAGCTCACCCATTTCAGCTCAGATTTGTTTTCCTCCCTGTACCAAAGACACAGCTTCTAATCCTTCAGGCAGTTTCCCCAGCTTAACCAAACCTGCTTTTTTACCTTTTAGTACAAAGCTGAGCAGCTGCAGAGAGATCTCTTGATCCAGAGAGGTCATGAAAACCCACCTTCCACCCTGCCCAGCTCACCTGCAGTCTGGGAGGCCCAGTGCCCCGAGGGCTGGTTTACATCCTTTTGGATAAAGGTGGGGGCTGCTCAGAGACCAGCTGGCTTTGCTTGAACCAGGTGCTGTGACTAACACTGATTAGAAATTAGCTGTGAAACAAGGACTGGAAAAGGGTGCATCACCTAAACCTGACCTTCTGCACAAACACACCCAACGCTGGAAGGTTTGAGAAAGCTCCACCACATTTTCCAAGCTCCACCAGGCTCTTTTTTTCTCTCCCCAGACTCACAAGCTTTGTGAATCAAGCATTGCCTGCCGTGCAGGAGACCAGCATCCAAAGACCCCGAGCTTTGGGACAGAATGAGCACGTGTCTCATCCCACTAATTACCCATTTTGCCAAACGCAAAGCCACATCTTGGAGGAAATGTTCTGTCTTGCTGAAGTAGTGCTGGATATGTTTGTATACACCAAGAAACGGCTTTTCTCTTTGCTGGAGTGGAATGAGCCTTCCCCCAGGCAAAGGGGAAGTGCCACCTCCTCCCCTGCCCCAGCTGCACTGTCGGATCTCTCCAAACTGAAACCGAAAGCTGCTCCGTTCCTACCGAAGGAAGATAAATGCTGCTACCACCCAGTGGAAAGTCAGCTCACAGCCCTGGGTGCTTCACAGAACTTTGCCCAAGTTTGCAAAGACTAATCCTGAACATCCCTACGGGGCCACAAAGCTTCTTCCCATTCTTAGTCTGTCCTTGTAGACGCAGTAATACTGAAATTTGGACACAAAAACCTAGAAGGTTTGAATGCTTTTATTTGAGTTTTTGTACAGCGATACAAATTGTACAGATTTGTTACAGTACAGGTTTTGCAAGGGGTTTATAGAGGTACTTTGTGAGTTTTTGGTTTATTTAAAAGAAAGAGGCAGATCTCGGGAGCACGGTGATATGAACAAAACAATCTCATGGCAGGAAGCAAATCCCTACCACGGGGAACACTAACCTGGCTGAAACCTACTGGGCAGAAAGGTGGTGGCAGCGTTCCCAGCAACAACATCCCCAAAACATCAACCCTGGGATACTCTGGAGCTTTACACAGGAATTGGTGAGTGCACAGGTAAGTCCTCACAGCCCTTGGATGCACTTTGCTGCAGAGGGCACAGAAATGGGGGAAGCTGATGTCACACTGAGCAGGAGACGTCACAGAACAGAGTCACTGCCACGAAGGAGAAGGAAACCATAAAATGCCTCTGATTTAGCCTCTCAAACAGGTACAGTGAGATGAGGAACACGATCTCAGACTGACACCACACACACCGTGACACCACATGTGCCACCAGAACCCAACTGCCCATTTCTTGTGCCCATCTCTGCTGAGTTCAAGTGGTCAGCACAGGAGGAGCAGCAGAGCTCCCCTGCAGCCTCTAACACCCAGGAGAGGTGCCAGCCACACGCCCAGAGCTTTGGGAGTGTTTCTCCAGTTAGTCCAGAACACACAATGTCATCAAGATATTGCTGTTACTAATGTGCATCAGGCTTGAGAGTCAAGTGCCTGGCACTGAAGGATTAAAGCCTTTCAGAAAGCAGGGTCAGAAATATGATTACACCATCCTAAATGTTTGGTTTAACACTGTATAGCGAGTAGTATCACGAACAACAGAATAAATTACAGAGTATATAGAGAAAATGTATGCACCAAATAAAAGATGGCTCTCTGCCACTTTCAATACACTTCGTTCCTGCAGTGGTTAAGTGGCTTTTGAGAGGAAGGAGTCAGCTTCCAGATGAGAAAATTCCAGTCTCAGCTGGAAATCAAATTCCTCTTCAGCCACAGAAACTCCCCTTTCTAAAAATTTAGGACAAGCAACACCTACTAAATCTTATCCCGAGAGTCCATCCCAGAGAAGCCCTTGAGAACTACAAAGGTGACTGATTCTAGGCTGGAATACACCAGGATAGAGGAGCAGCCCCGTTCTTACAGGGCCTTTGTGCTCATCTGGTAGTGAAACACAGAAACCATCTAAATGCAAAACATAAACTTAACACGGATTTCAAGATGCTCAACGTTCACAGCTCATCACCCTCGTTCGTGCTGCAAGTGGGAATAACCAGGAGGCGCTTCCACACACGGAGAAGGAACGAGGGTGGGACAGAAAACCAGTGACTGAAGCCAACCTGGCACACACAGCCTGTGCCCAAACACACCTGAGGGAGCAGGGGGATTCCTGGTGAAGTCACTGCAAGCAGCTTTGCCCAAACCAGGCAGTGAGACACACCTCTGGAAGCTGTGACAAGCCAGCACTCTGGAGAAGGGGCTGCACACGCATTCCAAGATTTGCTGGCTTTAGTATTAAATCTTTCCTACCAAAGGAGGGATTACAATATCACAGGATTTGCTCTAACACCCTCACCATTTTATCATCTTTCCTGAAGACAATCAGCAGCCAATACTACAGGTAGCAAATGCTCCTAACTAGACTATGTGCCAAAGTCAGGATTGAAACTATCACAGTATTCATAAGATAAGTGAAAAATATCAGCATCATCCAAAACTGCCCTGGGACAGTGAGGCTTGGCCACAGTCCCCATCACCACCAGCCCTGGGACACCTGCAGAACTTCAGAAATTCATGGTCAGCACTGGAGACTCTTTCAGCAGTGCCAGCACATCTCAGGAGCAGGTGAACAAGCTGTTGCTGCCTTAGGAAGGCCTATAAAGCCACACTCGAGGGCATGAATTTAATGTGACTCTACCAACACCAGCCTGTCATCTGAGCGTGTGAACATTCCACCTCTTTCTTCAGCCATCAGAACAAGCCTGATGGCCACAAGCACAGAGAGCACCCTCAGGAGCTGCTCCAGGCTTGCACAGCCCAGCGAGTCGGCAACACCCCCGTGCCAGCACTGGGTGCTGCCTTGAGGACTGGGATGAGCTCTCCCAGGGGCCTTCCTGGACTTGGGAGCTCAGTCGAGTTTAATTTTTGGTGGTTGCCAGGGAGTTCTGCAGCACATTAGATGCTGTTGTTCACTCCTGCGGTGTCCCACAGCTCTTCCAGACACCCACCTTCCCCACCTGCAACCCAACTGGAGAGACACACCAAAGCACTTCCAACAGTAGCAAACCCAAATTCCAATTCCAAAAACTGCCTGCTGCCTTCCTACCTTCAGTTTTGTTTATTTTTCTAAGTTTAAGCTCCAAGAAAGCTCTGCACAGCTACTAGAAATAACTCGGTGAAAGCAGGAATAGCCACAGAGTGAATGATCCATTTGCTAGGCTGCTGGTACCTGCTCAGTCTGGGCTTTGCCATGCCAGGCTTAGCTTTAAGCTGCAGGTAAAGTTAAGCATTACAGGTTAAACCTCAACTGCTTTTTGCTGGTAGGATGGGAAGAAAATAATCTTGCTTCCTCCTACAAAACTTAAGTGCCACATCCATATATTAAATATAGCTGTGTCAGCTGTTGACACAAGCTGGTTTGATGGGCTTCTGGAGAGGAAAACATTCATCAGGTAAAATTTTGAAGAAGGGAAAGAAAAAGGACTGAAGGAGTCTGACCCTGAGCTGCATGGGAAGCACAGTGTGGAATGCTCCAAAGAAACCATGAATGTTTGCATATGAAGAACTATAAAAAGGTACTAAATGATGTTGGGATCAGGCTGCATTCACTAGTGGGAAACCCTTGACCAAACCAATATTGGCAGATACAGAAAAAGATTTCTAGAACCAAGATGAGCCATTTGCCACCTCTCTCACAAATCAGGGCTCCTTTCCCCCCGTGCGGTGGTGAAATCGCTGGTTCCACCACTGGGTTTGACAGCCCAGCTGTGGCAGCAACTCCCCAGCCAGCCCTGCCCTTCCACACACACCTCGGGTGGGTCAGGGAGGGCACCCAGAGGCTCCAGAGCAGGGCTGGGACTCTGCTCAAGCTGCGGCAAGAGGTCTAAAGAGAAGGTGGACTGAGTAGCCAGAGGCAAGAACTTCCTATCCTTTCAGGCCATGGAAAGCAGTAAAACCAGCAGGGAGGTCAGAGCTCATTTCCTCAACAAAATCATGGCTCTACCTCTTTTAACTTACCCTGCAATAAGCAGGTATTTCAAAGCCACAGGGCAACAGTCTCTTTAACTGTTAAGTCTAGTGGAAAACAGGTCAGTTGGAAAAGTTGGGAGAAACCCAGCCTGTGGGACACAGCATGAGGAGCTGTAGCACCCCCAAGTCCCACCTGGCAGCCTCAGCAATGGCACTGAAGTGACACTGAAACCACAGGGTAAATCCTTTGTTCTCGTTTCCACCCATAAACAATTTTTACTTCACTGTTCCAGCACTGTTTAGATTAGATTCCTCCCCTTTACCTTTTCCTCTTCCCCCCCTTATTTTGTATCAGAATGGCTCTGGTACAAATTAACACAATATTTGAAAACTGAGGGGGGGGAAAAAAAACATTCTAGAGCAGACTCAAATAAAGACGAATGTTAAATATTACTTAATGTTTTCTTTTATTTAAAAGATCATTCACAAAATACCATATCCATAAATTTATTTTGTTATGAAGCAGAATGTGTTAAGTGTTTGGAATTCATTTGTTTTTTTTTTTTTCCTTTGTTTTTACATTTAAAAGTCAACTGTCTTGACTAGAGGTGAGTTTTTATATGGGAATTTGTTCTTAAAATCTTTTCCACATTGAAGATGTAAATAGATCAATTATTGGTTTGGAATACAACCACACAAATGCATGTCTGTCTTAAATTAAGTATTAGTGTTAGACAAATGGTTCTTATCTCAGAAGCAGATTAAGTGAAAGGCAGAAGGAAGGAAAGAGTAGTTCTGTAAATTGCTGGGACTCTGACTTACAACAGGAACTTTTAGGGAAGAAACTCATCACTAGCAGTGGTGCTGGTAGTGGGGCAGCCATGCTTCCAAACTCCTCTTGCAAGTACTCTGGGGTGCTGGCTGTTCTAGCTGAAGGCTCTCTCCATTGGCATTGGGGGCCCAAGTTTTTCCCATGCACTGGACACATCCACACCTCAGGTTTTGGTTTTCAACATTAATGATCTCTCCTTTTGCTCCAGCCTCCCCTCCCCCTCCTCACAACACAACACTGGCAAGAAAGTGAAAAGAGGTGCAGCAACACGAGATGCTTTTTACCCAAACTTCTACATGAGAATCTAAAGCAGAAGGATTTCTAATCTGCCCACTCTCAAAGTATTCTAAAAGCTGAGGTCCTAAAACTGTACCCCTCTGGGCAAAGAAATACAGGGGATAGTGGCGATCAAATACTGCATGGCAAAGTATACACTCCTTCAACAAAAATAAAAAAGTCAATTTTATTGGTAGAAACTTCATTTAAAAATTTACCAGACATGTAAAATCCAAAAAAGTAAGCAGAAAGAGCCAGTGAGCAGTTGTGCTCAAACAGGCACATTTTTGCAGCACTAACCTTGAGCTCAGAGGTGTAGTAGTATCGTACCATTTGGAAGTCAACAGCCAGCAGGAAGAGACTGCTGGCAGAGACTTTATCCATACTGAATCCACCAGCTATTCCCAAGGCTTGTCAGGCAAGGCATCCATTAAATTGATCCTTCCTGGCAACCCCTGTGAAAGGGCAGCTGCCCCCTTTAGCTTTATAAGGGGCTCTGCTGTGAACAGTAACTCTCACCAATTGTCAGAAATGGTATTTCACTGCTCGGTTAGAACTGTACATTTCTCTGTTCAACTCATCTGGACTCTTCAGTTTTCCTCTTCAGAGCCACAGCAATACAGAACGAGACATGCAGGTCAGAAGAGGAGCACTGAGAAGTAAAAGGAAACGATACAGGGAAATAACTAAGTCTAACCTGTGCTTCTAAAGTAAAACAAACCCAGAAAGGAAGAAGTGAAGCAGCACCTTTGTCCAGAGACCTCCACGCTCGTGGAAGCAGCCACCCTGCCTTTTCTACTGGCAACTGTGCTGCTTGGAAGGAAACAGAAGAGGGAAACTCAGCACAAAGCAGGCACTAGATACAGCAAAGCCAAGAACGTACTAAAAACCACTTGTTAACAGCTGACATGCATTCACAAGCTCTGTGTTTTCGGTTTCAAAGAGGACAAATACCAGATGGCAGGAATGGTAAACTGCAGGGTTGACATTCCAGCAGAGCTAGTCACTCTGTACTGTCTTGCTTTTTCTCCCGCCTCCCCATTCCCTCCCAACCCCAGACTCAGTCGTGCTCTTTTACTACTTCCTCCCGGGGCTTGGCTCCGCCGAAGATCGCAGAGTTTGGGTTGGCTACTTGATTGAGGGGAGTATCGACCGTTCGAGGTTTGAGCTGCAGTCGGGGTCGCTGTGCTCTTTCCTCTGAAAGAGAAAACAGTCCAGGGCTAAGATCCGCCTGTCAAGGGCAGGAGCTTCCGCCTGACAGAGGAACCACGAGTCTCCCTCACGAGGGAAGGCTGAATTACACAAGGTAGGGGTTTACCTTCTGTTGGCTCTCTGAAGTCCATGGAAGACCCACGAAGGGGAGGCCCATCTCTGAAGCGACCGGTGCCACCACTTCCCATGGAGGCACCGGGTGGTCGCCGGTCTCCAGGGCGGGTTCCTCTACCCCGACCTCCCAAGAAGTCATCATCTTTGAATCCTGAAGACGGAAGACAGTGGATTTAAAGAGCATATTTTGCAACGTTTTGCATCTAGGCTTTTATCTGGATGACTGGAAAACCTCGCAAGTCACTGCTGTCAGTCCAAGGTGGTGCACTGAGCCTTTTGTCTGCAGGCAGATTTGCTTCACAGAGGTCTAACACGTTATAGAAGAGTCACTCAGATTCCCTTTGAAACCAAGTATATACTATGCCAAGTTCAGAAAGTGCTTTATCCACTTAGAGGCTTTATTGGAGTGCTGGAGAGTGGGTCAAGTGAGCTTAAAATATGAGCTTCAGCTGCAACTTCAGATTGTTAACACCATTAGCTGACTTCAGAGACAACACTACAAGTACTCAGAGTACTTCTGTAGCCAGAAGATCCCAGTGGCTGCAGCCTTAGCATGAAATCTGCAGGAGCAGGGCAAATGGGGAAATAGCTGGGGTGTAGTGTAATACACAGTCCTTACAGAACAGAGTAAAACCCCAAGGCTTTTTAGCTGTACCATAAAGTGACAAGGTGTTTACTAGACTAGTTAAAGGATTGGGGAAAAAAAATAAATCAGATTTTAAACTGACTACATTTCTTCAGTTTATGTGTCAAAAAAATCAAGAACTGTCTGTCACTGACCAGAGTTCCAGTCTGTACCAGTGACTATCCTGGAGTATCTCTCCAAGCCCTCACTGCCTGCATTGAACTGGAGGAGGATACTTCAAGTTAACAGCACAGGAAAGGGAATATACTCGGATTTTCAGAAGCTGCCTGGAAGACAAAGTTGTTTGGTTTCCAACTGAGATTTTCCTTTCCACTTCGGTATTTGGCAGAGTTGCAGAGCTGTCCCTTACTTACTTCAGGGCCAAACAAACCATCTTTAAAGACTTGATCCAGGGCTGTACAACCTGAGAAGAAAAGCTTCTGTAGCAGCTAAGACTTAAATGCTAAACTTTTGGCTCACGAATCACTCGTCCAGCATTTAACAGGCTGAAATGCATCCACATTTGGAGAAGCTGCCAAAGGAAGGTATGAAGCTGTGGCACCAAAATGCTTAGCTCCAAAGGCAGGTTAAGCACAGTGCTGTAGCAAGCTCCTCTCTCCAGCATCACACTTCCAATCCCTGCTGGTGGCAAGGGCACACTTTGGCACCGCTCCTACATCGTCCATTCCACTCACGCAGAGACCAGACATTGCAAAGTTGCACTTGCCAACATCTCCCCATCAGAAAATGGACCAAACCCACGAGTTCAGAGGACAAAAGCAATTGTGTTAATGCCACCCTGGATTCTAATAGGTAGGAACTGACTGGAAGGCAAGAGCAAACCCGGTGGCCCTGTCACTACCTTGCGCTCAGCAAGTTTAGTCACTTGCTGTAGCTTGCATTACTGTAACAGTCTAAAAGTTCAGGAATATTTTGCATTTAAAAGTATTTTAGAACACTAATCCATCTTTGGAGAAGTCAGGTTCTTCAGGAATACACGTAACATGTCACATCTCCCTAAGAAAGTGAAAGCCTCTGCTCTGAAGTAGTATTTCCTTTCCACATGATCTGTCTGCTTCTGCTACTATTGAGAAATTTACTCAGCCAGATGTTTGAGAAATGCTTAAAACAGACACCATGGGCTACATCTGTACAAGTATTCTGTCACTTAGGGTGCTTTGACAGAATTTACAATCAAAACTCTCTCCTCTGTTACGAGGCAATGGAAGATTCCCACCACAGCTGCAGAATGTCCAATGGGCACATACAGTAGATTCAATCAAAGCAGTATTAGGGACAAATGAAAATGGAACATTTTGGTGCCTTTTAGGCTCCCTCTCTGTATAAGTGTGAATACTGGTACCAGAATTGAAGTCATCTCTGGAATCCCATCCACCTCCTCTGGATTCTCTGGAACCTCCTCCCATTCCTAGGAAAAAAGCCACAATTGTGTTCAGATCTGAAGCTGTGGGAAAGACTGGGCAAGGGGATACCGAACCAACGTTTCAGTCCTTCAATGTCCAAAGTCATGCTGCTGGAAAATCCTTTCCTTTCAGTACTACCAAAGTTCCATTGCACAGGAACAAACAGTCAGTTTAAATGAACGAAGAATAAACGGTCAGAAAATACACATTCAATGGAAACCTTTAGTGAGTCTGGTTCAACCAAGCTTTAACTACAGCCGAGCCTCTCTTCACACTGGAACTGGAGACACAGTCCAAAATAAGTATTTGTCTACTTGTGCTTACTCACTTTTCTTACATCATCACAGAATAGTAGCAGATCAGACTGTTGGGCTTATGATTGTCCTCTGCAAGACATAGAACATTATTAGGGGTATTGGTCTCACTTCCTGGGCTAGGAGTGACAACACATCCAGCCTTTGGACACAAAGCACAGCTAAACCCCAGACACCTCAGGAGCGGCAGCAGCAGCTGGTTAGAAGTGTGTATATGCCAAATTTCTCCTTGCAATGTAATTTTCAAGTTCATTTGCATGCCTTGTCTTAGCATTAGTTCAGCACCAGGAGACAAAACTACAACCATTATATTTAAGAAGCTACTTAGAAAAATGGAAGTCACCTCTGTCATCAGGCCCGCCACCTTTTCTGAAGCCAAAGCCACCTTTATCCTGTTTCCTGCCTTCTGCTATGTCCACTCGGAGTGATCGGTCACCCAAGAGCTGTTAAATCAAGGGGAGAATCTGTTCAGGATGTACCACAAGGGTTGCAAAGGAGTTTGAGACTTATGCTTATCTTTGATGTCACAAATTAATTGCAAGTGTACTTACTGCACCATCATATGTAAGAGCTTCCTTGAGTGACTCCACCTCATCGAACTCTACGTAACAAAATCCTGTAAAACACAAATCTCAAGTTAACAGCACTTTAAAAGGCCCTATGTAAGAAGCTGCTCCTCCTGCACATCTGCTAATGGCCTCCCTTCTCTTTCCAACTGTGCTAAGTGCAAGATGCATTAACACTGAATGCATTTACCTGTGCCTGTTAATGATGGGGCAAATCCTGAAACAGAACCCTGGGCACTATGTGAAGGCCAAGAGCCTAATTCCCTTTTCCAGAGTTCTCACTGCAGATTAGATCTGATCTTCAGGTGAATATTGACACTAGTTTCTTGGTATTTTTAAACAAGAAGTTGAAATACCTTCTTGGCCAGCAGTGTGATTTTGTGTCATCACACTGTAGAGTGGATTTATTAATTTTCAAAAAGATCCTCTCCGAGTTAAGCCTTTTCCACCCCTAAAAGTCACTTACGAATATAGCCCCTTTCCACTGGCCAATTCCAATGGAAATTAGATTTGCATCCTCTAAAAGCTGCCTGAATGGTTTATCTACTTGCTTTTTCTCCCTGTCTACTAAAAAGGGACGGAGCTGAAGCAACAGCAGTCTTCTAAAGTACAGAAAGCTTGTGTAAGTACTCAATGCTAAGGTCACGGGTCTTAAGTGGGTCAGACACTTCAGCTCTGGTAGAATTCATACAAGACAAACAAGGTTTGAGAAAGTCCCTTTAGGGCAGGGCAAATATTGACTCCTGTCACTCGGGTTACATCAGGTGTACCTTAAGATGATGGAAGTAACAGTGAACCCCGTTCAAATGAGAAACCTGCATAATTCAACATGAAGAGCCCAAGATGTGCTTAAGACTGCAACTCCCCACTGAAGTGGCTTTATTTTCTCCTCCCAGTTCTCCATCTGCAGCAGAACGGGGTGGCAACACTGACCTTTAAATTTATCTGTTTCCTTGTCCCTGACTAGCCGCACGCTCCTGATGCTGAGATCCTTGAAGATGGCATCTATGTCTCCCTGGACAGTGTTGAAGGGCAGATTTCCCACATAGGCTGTGAAAGGGGGTTCTGTTGGCAGCTCTTTATTTCTGCGGGAACCAAGGCCACCACCACGAGACCTGTTGGAAAAAGCAGAGTGCCCTGGAAGTGACTCCCAGCACAGCCACACTGCAGTCTGTGGCACTGCCCAGGTGCCGTGGCACTGCCTGCAAGGGGACTGTCACACAGCTTTGGTAGTTTGCCCAGCCCTTTGCCACCTTCACTCCTGGTCAACTCCTTTCCAGTATTACCTGGTGCAGTACTGCCATGGAAAAAACAAATGAACAATGTATTTAAATGCATTAAAGGAACTCAGTAACAAGGTGATGAATGAACTCCTCTCTCATCCCACAATTCATTAAGACCTTATGTTTCCTATCTCTACTGCCCCCTGCTCAAAAACACTCTCTCTTCAAAACCACATTCTAGACTAGATTTTGAGAATAATTTATAGCCCTGAATACTTGTATGGCGCAGGTTTGTTAGTTTATCCTGACGTTAAGCTGGATCCAATGCTTTTAACTAAATAGTATGTTATCAACACCCCCTCCACAGTCACCTGTATTATTTCAGCAGCAGTTAGCTTAACAGAAGCACCTTCTCCTCAGTCTGAAGTTGTTGCCATAACTGTCAGACACCTGGACTGGAATGCTTTGAATCAAACACACAGAGGGGTTCTAAGGCAGAAAACCCAATTTCATTGCTGTCTGGATGTTTAGTCCTTTCTTTGTGTCATGAATTACAGACTGAGGTCAGCTAAGTGGTCCTTCCCTGTCTCACCCCTCAGTCTCAGTGAAGCTCTTGGCATTGGGTGCTGAGGAACTAAATTGTCCCAGCTAAATTCTTTACACTGTACCACTGTAACACATCTGTGTGTGAATCCCTGTAGAGCCAAACCAAGTTGGATCTCCTGGACAGAGAGCAAGGTAACAAGGCAACCTGAAGTTAAAGCTCCTGGACTTGCAGACTACAGGACGTCACTAGTTCCAACACCATTTGCCTCCCTAAGGAACCTCTGACTTTTACCTGGGGTACATCCCTACTCCTCTGCCCCTCTTCCCTTTATCACCTGCCTTCTGCTGGGCTCTGCTCGTGTTTGTTCCCTTTCCCAGAGGCTCCCTGTGCATTTAAGAGCCCAGTGGAACACAAGCTGTACTAAAGCAGATTTGCCAGTGTGACATGGACCAATCAGATTGCTGCAGAATCCTACCTAAAATCCAGGAGGTCAAATAATTTTATTATTTCCTTTTATTCTGGCTGGTTGCACACAGCCAGAAAAATCCATTGGGCCAGCAAGGTACTTGTCAGTATTTTTCCTCATTCCAGACTAAATATTTTATTCCTAATGAATCAGATAATGCATTAAGCTTGAATAAGATTCCTTAACTCTTCCTAGGTGAGCCTGTCATTTGTGCCTTTTTATGGCAGCAGCTCCACGCAGGAATCATTTATCACCAACATTATCAACATGCTGCTAAACATACTTGAATCACAACCTACATATCTTTAATTAGTGTCCACCCAGGTTTGTATTTTTGCATTTTGACAATATTCCTTATCTGCCTTTGTCTCATTAACAAGTCAAAAACATACTGGAGAACTAAAGCTGTAATAGTTGGGTGCTGTGAATGCATAGCAGAATTAACTTCAGTCACAAGACCAAGTTTTAAGGAGGAACTCCAAGAAAGATGAGTTGCTCTTCTAAATAATTCCATAATATGTAGAATCAGCTCCATGTCTTTGCCCTCAATTCTCATCTACGGCATAAAGAACAGCTATTAAAATATACATTCAATTTGCAGGGGAAAAAAAAAAAGAAAGAAAATCAATGAATCTATTATGCTCTGTAGGAATCTATTCCGATTCCCCATCAGAATTGCCCCAGCTGAGTTTCAGAGGGGCATCCCCTCCTTGAGCACATTCTCAGCGTGTTCCTGAGCTGCCAGTGACCTCCTCAGTGAGCTGATTCACCCAAAAACCCGCCCTGGAGTTGAATCCTCAGCCAGATCAACAAGGTGATCCGGACAGCTGCAAAGAGCACCGTGCCAAGATGGGAAGGAGAAGGAGAGCAAGGGCTGGAACTTTAACTTTCATCAGCAGCCCCCACTTGAGCCGCTTCTGGAACCACACCCACAATCCCCAGAAGGATTTTCTGTGCCACAGATAAACCCTGTTTCTACCACAGCACACCAGAACTTCCCGGGGTGCCTGAGTGCAAATCCAGGCCCTATTGTGAAATCCGACTGATTTTAAGTCAGAAAATGAAGTATTCTTTCCGAATTTGATACGAAGGCCTTGGTTATCAGATACAGAACTAAGCATTTGGTATTTCAGTTTCTGTTTGAAGAATGGGAATGGTCAATAACTAAGTTCCAAACTGCTTCCCACTGAATCTAGGGTATAGAAACACTAAAACTGGCTTTGTACTTCCCTACATTTTTCCAATACTGAAACAGTGAAACAAATTAAAAAAAGGACTGACTTCAGTAACCAAACAATGAGATTGGAAGAAGATTCTCTCATTTACAACAGAATAGGACAAAAGTCAAGAAATAATTGAAAACATCTCTGGACCAAGTGAACTGGGTCACACCAGAGCGCTGAATGAATATCTGCATTTCCCACTCAGTGTAACTTGCTCAGACACAATTAGGTAATAATTATGTCATCTCGATGTGGGAATCTGAAAGACAGGATTTGACTTCCTTTCCAGAAAACCAAAGCAGAGAGCTGAAGAGGAAAGCTTGCTTCTAGCAAACACCCCTGTGACTGAACTTACCTTGTGGTGGGCAGAGTTTAATGAGGCGGAAGAACAACTGAACTATCAGTTTGAAGCTACACTTTTGGAAACTTTAGTTCTCTCTCTAGAAAACAACATCTGCCAAAAGTTCAAAACAAAGGACATTTTGAAAGCCAGTTTGTGAGTTAAAGAGCCTTTCCCTAGGGATCAGTGCTCAGGATCTGCCAGAGGCAAGAGCCTACCTGGGTTCCAAGATTAGAGCTTTACTGGGGCACTGTAAGGGTCAGCAGTGTTCTGTAAGGGTCAAGTTCTGCCAGGAGCCTCCGAGGCCACAGCTCTAAATTCATGCCCAGTTTATTCAAGCGACCCAGGACACCTCTATAGCATCAGATGTCTTCAACAAAAAGCTTCCCCGAGGCTCAGATTTAGGAGACATCTATTAACAGTGGATGGGTGAGACACAGGACCCAAAAACTGCCAGAGGGACAGGGACTAACTCCATTCTCACTGAGCTGTGCAGCATTTCAGCAGGTGAATCTTAACCTTTAATAAGGTGCTCAGTGCTTCAAGCCACACCTAAATAAACAGCCCAGCAGCAAGTCAGGAGTGATAAACACTGTTCCCTTCAACTCTGCAGATGTTCAGAGTTTCAACTAGGCCTCACTATGATTAATTACAGGGTTTTGTGTCGAATTTCGGGCTCCAAAACACTTCCCAAAAAGCCTTTATAGTGACTTTTTTGTAATTAACGTCAGCAGCATGTTCTTCATCTGCAATAAAGTGACTTCTGCATCCCATAGTGTTGTGCTCCAGCTCTGAATCAGAGCACCACCAGACACAAGGTGTAGCAAAACACTGTCTCATCACACCACAGTCACATTCCGGTGCTCCTGCACCATAATTTTGAAGATTATGAGAAAGAGGCAGACCTCACATATGTTAGAACCTGTTGGGCACTGATTTCCCGTCTGTCATGCTGAAATCTCACTCTCTGTACACACCAAAGGTTATGCAAAATGCTACTTTTACAAAAACTACTATATCTCAACTGAGTTCACACTATTCTTACGCTCCTGGAGCGCCTAAAAATGAGTAGGAGCCACTTTAAATTAACATGGGATTCTTCAATCAGAACCTTCAAGAAGAACAGTCGTGTTTTCATTACACTTCACATATTACAGGACTTTATACAAAGCACAGAGACTTGTTAAGATGTGAAATTGTGAATTAGCTGTTAATAACTTATCAGCAATAATGTTAAATCAGATGCAAGGACAAGTTGCACTCTAATATTAGTAGTGTCTGAGGCTTAAAACTGCAGCTAAATCAGAGTAAGTACATTTTCTCACCTGCAAATGCACCTACTAATCTGTAGGATGCCTTTGGCTCACCAAACAAGGATCCAGGTCTTGCCCGAGAGCAAGCTGGAAGTTCTCTGTGACAGAAATCTGAATATGAAATAGCATTTTAACCGTAATTTCATTACTTCATAGAATGTGCCTACACTGACTAGGCTACACTGCGCAGCAACATCTGCGTTTGTTATGTGGCAAGTGCCACTGCAGGCCACTGGCAAGGTTATTTTGTTACACAATTTAAGAAAGAAAACAACAGAAACGTAAGTGGCTACATCAGCTGTTTGCCCTGGGACATC
Organism: Cephalopterus ornatus; assembly: GCA_013396775.1. Classification (NCBI taxonomy): domain Eukaryota; kingdom Metazoa; phylum Chordata; class Aves; order Passeriformes; family Cotingidae; genus Cephalopterus; species Cephalopterus ornatus. The sequence continues at coordinate 141,485 of VZRE01015485.1, forward strand.
TCTGCATTAGATACAAAGGGTATCTGTGCATGAAAATGAGCTTAAAAAGCTTAAGGGTCAGAGAGTTTTCAAAGACAAGAAAACTTACTGCTGTTCTAACCCCAGCAGCAGCTCGTCCCTGCTGCCCAAGGAGCCTGAAATGAAACCAGGTTATTCCTCTAAGAGCAGGAAAGGACATGAAGAGCGTTAATCAGGAAACACACCTCGGGAGATGAGATGATACAGTAACATACGTGTGAAGATTTGCCCACCGCGAAGTTTATTCCATGGTTTTATACCTGCTGTTTTGTTTTGGTGCAACAAAGAAACCCGCAGCAGCACCAACCTTCGAAAAAGTCCATTGTTCGATCGCACCTCCCTAACCTGATTCAAGACAAACTCTTAATTGCTGGTTATTGTCTCCGTAGCTCCTCCCCTGCGCGCGCTCTCCAGCGAGGAGACAGGGACGAGCCCTCTCCCGAAGGATCGGGGCTTTGGAGTCGGCCCCCGGAGCCCCGGCTAACGCAGGACGGCGCTCCCCGAGCGGAGGCACCACAAAGCCCTCCCATTTCCTCCCTCCGCAGGCACCACCACAGCTCCCGCCG